>CM024675.1:32396769-32784725 GCA_014182725.1 Eucalyptus brandiana
TCAACCCCCACATACTTCCCACTAGCTTTTAGCTCTTTTTATAATTTAAATGGATTAATTCATCTGTTCTTACTGCTGATAATTAGGTGAATATGTTGCCTCTTCTGCATATATAAGCAACACAGTGACAAGAAGGATTTCTGACTAAGAAATGAGTAAGAAACGCATCCAAAAGATGTTTGAGTATCCATTTTTTGAAAAGCAAATTAGTCCAATACAATTGACAACCCACAGGCTAATACTGCTAAGAAATAACATACCCACTATCCAAAACCCCATATGCATATGGTGACCCAGATCCAACCGAGAAACGAGTCCCTTTCAATCTTCCTCCCTCACTATCCACGTAATATAGACCTGGGCCCTACAATGAGTAGATACAAGATATTGAAAGATACAGACAAAAAGCCTATATATTTTTTGAATGGACATGCCAATACCGTCTCATCCCAGCCAGCAATCATTGTCCCAACCGATAGACCCATTCCACGATATGAGTAAAGAATGTTGGCAAGGAGCTTTGAAGCCCCTGTGACTGAAATCCTCCGTTTGTTTGCCAATTCATGGAGCCGACACTATTTAGATAAAGCACATTTTCAATAACACTTCGTATTGTTAAAAGGATGTAAAGTTCACCATCATGAAGTTCAGACACAATGGAGATAGGTTATAGTATACATGTATCTTTACAAACCATAGCAACACTCTTCCATCACAGTTGTTCATATTAATTGGGACTAGACATAGAGAAACCACAAAGTTATGGATGCAATTCATTGATTAATTCTGCCTAAAGAAAGAAGTATCATTTAACACAAAGCGAACCTACAATTTATGATTCCCCATTTCTCATTACATAACATGCAACCTTCCAAAAGAAACAAGTATCTTAGTATGTGTCAAGATTAGCAATCCAGAGTTTCTAAGAAAGAAAGTAAGCTAACTTTTCCCTTTTATTAATGGTCTTCTTCAGTCAAGTCTATCAGAAAAAAAAGATTCATATTGTTCTACTTTGTTTACTCATAAGCAACCTGAGAATCTTAAAATTGATGACGACAAGGAGATAATATCGTGCTCAACATGCTTAGTGTGAACAAGCGAGCAGATTTCCAATTGCTGAAGCAGCAACTCAATAGGGGAATGTCAAAGTATATCCTAGTTCACTATTTGTAATTCAAGTGTCACTAAGTTCCTTTCATAAGGTATCACTATCAACAAAAAACTACCTTAAAAAGAAATAATAAAAAAGAATTTCCTGTCGAGGAGAAAAGTGATTACCTTAATACCGAGATTTCGGTGCCAAAATTGGCAGTCAGCAGCTCCTCCAGCCATTGTTCCGAGCATGTATGGATTTATTTCAATTATCTTCTTCACGGACTGAGATGCTGTAGATAACAGAAATGAAAAACTGATCATAATAATGTTAATCACACCAAACTTCATTGGGGCATGCACTAATGAACATTGATCAAGACGACCATATACAGTGCATTACCTGGTCCAAAGGCAGGTCATGTGTAATACATAATATAAAGGAATACAAGCTTGTGAATCTATCTGAACAAAACATGGGCATCTCTCCCCCCGGCCCCCCAGTCCACATTAATAGCCATAACACACATCCTGATGATATAACTAAATCAACAAAAATGAACTTACAGATATAGCCTCCCATGCTAGCTCGAGAATCAGCAGCAACCATGACGCCCTCTTTAAAAATAAAAGCGAGGGTGGTAGTTCCCTTAGCTGGCTTCACCATCTGCACGGCTTCTTTTTGAAAGTTGTCGAACTGAAAAAACAAATGCGAATGTAAAAACCCATCGTCCCACTAATCAACTCGGCACACACAGCCAAGCCAAAGAAAAGAACGGCTTCTCGAAACTCACATCACAAGCACCGGGAATTTCAAAAGCTGAGGCAACCGAAAACCCCTCAAAAAGCTCCTTGTTCACCCCGAAAACCGGCATGGTGGATTCAAGGCCGCTAGTATCGAGCTTCATGGCTAAAACCTGTAAGAAAAAACTCGGGCAACTGAAAACCAAGGCAAAGACCATCCGCATGTAAGAGATTTCAGGAGCCTGAAAACTGCAGATCCTACACCATCAGTCTCATTAGCATTGTTTTCAAGATCCATCTCCCGATTCCATGAAAGAATATCACTACAATCCCTGAAAATCTAAACCTCAAACAGTTTACTTGACCGCTTTTTCAAAAACATTGATCCAGATTTCCTATTGGCAGAAGATGTAGCATAGTTTACATGAGAAAATCTACGGTGACTACTACCCTGAATAATTTTAAGTTTTCTTTTCAGCCTGCTTCAATGGAGAACCAAACACTTCACCATGAAAACCCAAATCTGCTACGTTGATTAACTAAATGGCAAATTATCAATGCTTGGAAGGCAGGACCGAACCATTAAAGCTATTAGTAGATGCCCACTCAAAAGTTAACGACACAGCAGCCAATGATCCTTCCAATGAATCCAAAGTGCAATACTTATCGTTCATACTTCAGAACTTGGAGTTGCATCGAGACAAGCATTGATTGCAAGACAAGCATTAACAAGGAAATGGTTTGCAACAGCATGTGGATGAATAGACATGTTGGCTGACAATTTCAATTCAACTCTCTCGCACAAAACAAAAATCATTTTCAATTCAAGTACAAAAAGAACCAAAGTGAACAGCAGTTTAGTAATTTTCACTTCAAATATGTCAATAAATCAAAAACAATTAGACAGACCCATCTGGAAAATTTGGTCTGGTACAGAAGTTTTTGAGCTTATGAGAAAAAACCAGAGAGAGCAGCTCAAAGGCGCTTGAAACCTACATAAACAAATTGAAATCTTAAAACCTAGCTTGATATCTACACATCAAAGGCTATCATTGAGCTGATCTACATAGACTATTTATAATCCCACTACCTTCCCGATTAGAATATTTATAATCCCAAACTATATGGCGATATATGTGGTAAATTATAAAAACAGAAATCTATCCAACCAAATTCAACTACGTAACAAACATTGAGATTCCTACTAAAATCAATAATCTTAAAGCAGTCCCGTCTTCCAAGCCAACTCAAAATTTGGAGAGAAATATATAGAACGTTGGGAAACCAAAAACAGTTCATGCTGTCTAGAAGACCAGCTCGTGCGGCTTCATGCCTGCCTTCAAGGAGAACCTGGCAGCTAAGTATGTCTTCAAATAAAGTATGAAGATTGAAGACACAAGAACATAATGCAGACTTCGAAATCCGGGTGGAAATGGAAATGAACCTAGAGCTTTATTTTGTATGATAAAGGAGAAATTCAGCTTTCTGTCCTTTAGCATCACAGTTGAGGGGCAGAAGGATCAGTACGAACCCAGCTTACCCGAGTTCTACGATTTCTTCCCTCTCTCCCCTAGCTTACCCCACCCATTCACAATGAGTTCCCATATGAACAAAAAAAACGCAAACTTTTCCACCAATCTGACAAGAAATCCAGCTCAGGAAAGCACCCCCAAAGAAAACGAGAAGAACCCAGCTTCAATCAAAACCGAGGAAATTTGCGAGCTTACAGATGAGGAAGCCGGCGATGGATGAAATAGAGCGAGGGGGAGCTGGCGATGGCGCGACGGGGAAGCAGATGAACGCAGATGAGGAAGCAGCGCGACGGGGAGCTCTTTAGTTTTTATGCTTCTTCTTTCTTGCTCGGCAGGAAAGGGGCGTTACTGGGCCTGGAGCCTAAATGGGCCAAGAGGCCCGGCCCATTTATGTTTGTTTGTTTTTTTTTTTTATTTTTTTATTTTATTTTAGGAAGCCCATTTATGTTTGTTCGATCGGCGTTTCCTGTGCCAATCTCATTCGCACCTCCAAAACCGAAGCCATCTCTCTCTCTCTAACAGCCACAATGCTCTTCTCCTCCTCACTCTCCCCCCAAAACCTCCTCTCCACCGGCGCCGCCTCCGGCAACCTCCTCCTCTTCTGCTTCCTGACCTCCCCGGCCCCCAAGCCCCACTCCTCCGCCTGCAAATGCCGCTTCCTCTCCCCGAGCTTGCCCTCCCCCAGGCCCGTCCCCCTCGCCGGCGCCGCCCCCGGCCCCGGCCCCGGCCCCGGCTCCCTCCGCAGCGTGGCCCACGGCGCCCCCGCCCGGCGACGCGGAGTGGCCGCTCCTGCCCTCCGCCTCCGCCGTCGCGTCCGCCATCCGGAGGGCCTCGAGCTCGCCGGTGGAGTTCGCGCAGCGGGTGGAGCAGGACCAGAGGGGCGGCCTGGTGCTCCCGAGCCCCGACTTCCAGCGGCTCTGCCTCGAGCAGCTCGACCTCTTCCGCCGGATCGTCCATCCCGATGCTCTCCTCTCGGTCCGTTCCTCGGAGCTTTTGAGCCTTTTTTCTGCTTCCGGTTTTGCTTAGAAAGTCGAGATCGTTGTCATTGAATCGATGAGTTTTTCAATGATAATGAGGAGCGTTCGATTCGAATTGGAACAGGTCTATGTGAGGCCGGCTGGTAGTTATGTGATGGACCGCCTAGAGCTGCGCCGTGTTGCTGCTCATCCGGAATCCAACTCGAATGCGTCTGACATTGTTATTTTGGTTGGCAATTTCAACGTTGCGACTGGATTGCGCGCTGCTGAAGCCGCACTTTCTAACCAACAAGTAAATGATCATTTTTGTTGCTCAGCCCTTTTATTGCCATTTGCTCCAATTTCTTTCCTTTTAGGGACTGGAAGTTAGTTAGTGGCTTACATTGTAGGTTGAAGAGATACCAGAGTCTCGGGCGGTGGTATTTCCGATGGTGAAGCACCCTTTTGTGGTCGGATTCTTGGTTGCCGAGTTTCCTACGGTGGAAGAGCAGGAGACTTTGCATTCGCCATCTCCGGAGGATGTATATGCATCGCCGCCTTTGGGACATGAATTGAAAATGAGGGATACTCCGAGTGTAAAGGATATGAAGCTCGGAATGCGCCAGTTGAGTCCTGAGCAGAGATCAATTGCTGTCAACATCTCCCGTTCTATTGTAATGGCCTACGTCATGGATCAGGTACAACTGTTCGGCTGAGCTGGTTTGCTGCTCTCTTGTGTAACTGGATACATATGGATTCTATGTGTCCCGTTTCTATGTATACTGCATAAAGAAAGTGCATGCCGAATCTGGACTCCAGGGATGTGGGTTAGTTGTCCAGTCTGCTGTGGCAACGACTGTTAATCATGAGTGACACCAATCCTTTTGACAAATTTTTTGATGATATTATTTTTCTATTTTTTGGGCCATTTTTTTATAATATGCTTCAGTCACTACTTTGGTAAAACAGCATCTACTTCTGTATTGCATAATCCACCATAGCTGCATAGGCATGCGTGGTCTGTGCAGGGCGCAATTTGATCTTTACTTGCTCCATGGATATCTAGAGGGGATTTACAGTATTTTCTGCTACCAAGATTAGATCATTGCACTTTTTTCGCTAGGCAGACATATTTTTAGGTTGTCATGCTTCAGTTTCCAGTGGAATCCTGCGATTGACATATTAGTCATGCTATATCGCACTCTTAATCAGGATGTTTGGATAAGATATATCCTCCATGGAGAATATGCTAAAAGCTCGACCTGTTTGTAATCCAGTAGATATTATCATCTGCTATTCGCCCTTCATATACCTGAACAGCTTATTGGTTTGCTTGTATGCATAACATGTGATCAGCTTGCCTCACTGTAGCTCTGACTTTACTTCCTGCATATTTACATTGAACTAGTCCTTATTGTGTGCTGTTCAGCTGAGATTGCTCCTGCTTGCGTCTGTTCCCCAACAGAAAGCAATGTTGCTCCAGCAATCTTCCTGGCAAAATAACGTCCGGATGAGCAACTTAGTGGAGCAGGTAAGAAGGATCATCTGGCATCAGCATGTGTCACTTGAAGTGATTGTTAAGAAGTGTAATGTTTGAAAGTTTACACAGATTCGCGGTCCTCTGTCGAGCATTCGAAGTTTGACAAAAATGCTGTCTCTGCACATGAAACGAAGTGAGGTTTGTGTATTTCACTTCTTTCTTTTCCCCCCTTTCTGGCCTGAAATTCTACATCTAAAAGACGTGGTTGCAGATTTCCCATGACATTGTTGAAGACATCTTGGTGCAAGGTGATCGAATGCGAGATACTCTTCAACAACTTCAGGATGCAGTATACTTTACAAAGGTGCATGCATCATTTCCTTTGACAGTTGTCCTTTTCTGGACACAGAATTGTCATTTTAGCTTTTCATCTCTTGATATAGACCACTGCTGTTTAGTAGATGGTCACGGTGATCATGTGGAGTAGAGTTGCTTGCACATGCTTGCTCATTCACGTCTCTGTGGCGCATATAAGTTTCTCATGGAGGACAAAATGTAGTAAAAGGTGGATGGAGTTGATTAATATGGAATTTGCAAGCCTTTGTCTATGTTTAAGGTTTTTTTTTTTTTTCCTTTCCTGTGTTCTCTAACCATGTTAGAACACTTCTTAGTGAACCATGATATGCTTCTTCTATTGTAGACTTATCTGCTTCTACAGATATATCTGTTGATCAATTTTTGCCAACCCTCAGCACCGTCTCAGTCACCAGTGCTTTCCATTTTGGTAGAGTCAAAGTCATTTAACTCTGTCAATCTTTTTGTATGCGGTAACAGATGTGACCTTTATGTTAATGTAGCTGACCTCTACAAAATCTGCAGTTCAAAGTTACCTTTACAATTTTAAAAATAGACAAAACTTAGCTCTTCATGTTCTGTTGGTATTGCAAAGAGACTGTCAGCCCAACAATTCATATAGCTGGTAATAGATCTGACTCTTTTCATTTGATATTTCTCAGGCTAACATAATGCGGTGCAATGAAGAAACATTAAAGAAAGTGCACAACTCAACCTATGCCCATCCTGGTTCTGGAAGGTCTCAATTGACAGATAATATTCAAAGCGAATTTTCAAAAGGTGATCGGTTCTCTCAGAATTCTGCTGTGAAAGATTTAGAGTTGCCAATGCCACCTCTTGCTCTTGCACCTCTTCAACAACATGGAATCAGGTAATTATATTCCTCAAGTTGGACCAGATGCTTCCATAATTCTGAGAGCAATTTCTTCTTGCTTTTTATATGTGAATACTGCAGCTTCTGTTCATCACTTGAATCGCTTCTGCTAGTAATGCTATAACAAGCTAGCTTTAGACCTACATATGAATATATGTAACTAACTATCAGTAAGTAACTTCATTTATGGCTTTTACCTTTCATAGGCGATGATTCGAGCTGACAAATGTGTTCTTGGATGAAGATTTTACTATTCTTAAGGCAATGAATTTCTATATGTGCATCAAGAAGCAACACTAGTTACAGTTACAATTTCTTATATTAGGTTGTGCTTTCCTTAATTTGATTTATGTGCATTAGTACTTCTGGATGTACACTGATCACCACCTTCTCTATTTTTTTAGAATGACACTCGGAGAGCATATATATATGTCAACCTGGTAACTTGATACCACCGAACCTTACAAGTTACGAGTCTGGTTACTGATTTTCGTAAGAGCATGGCTGAGAGAACTAAAATTGGACTCATGCACAAGATGGGAAAGATACTCGTTGCTTTTTAGCGACATTCAACTATTTAAAGGAAACTTGACCACTTTCATCATGACATCTTAAAGTTGTTGATTAAATGTGGAGGTGCTCTACCAAGAGAGCTCGTGATTTCATTACTTTTGCCAAAATTCAAAGTTTCAATGGAAATAATTGAAATGGATAAATCTTTCTACAATACTTTCTCATGAAATTATCTCATTTTTCTCATTTTACGTTAATCTGCCTGATTATCCCCTAATGCCCTTTCTTCTTGTCAGGAAGACCGTGCAATGTTTCTGATGTGCTCTCGGACCTCGTTGGTGCCATAAGACCTCTTGCCCGTAATCAGCAACGTGTGGTAGAACTAAGTGAACTTTCACAACCCTTGCAAGTTGCCATAGAAGAACCTGCTTTCCGCCAGGCTCTGAGCAATTTGATCGAGGGTGCATTGCTGCGTACGCATGTCGGGGGAAAGGTTGAAATAGTTTTAACGGGAGCACCAGCTGGTGGTGCTCTCGTGGTAATTGATGACGATGGGCCCGATATGCATTATACGGTATGTGCAAAGGGTTCTTACCATTTCTTATCTTAATTCGTGAATAGCTAATCGAAGTTCTGGTTTTGGCTTGTATAGAGGTATGTGGTTAGAGCTTAATTGTTACAAATATTACTAGCTCTGTTCTATATTAATATTTCATATCACTCATTTAGTAGTTTGTTTAGGTCTGTTTTCTTATAATCCCTTTTGACCTTGTAGCTTAAATATGTTAGTTTGACAGTCTAACAAAGTATAAAAGGCAAGTTTTAGGGTGTGTTTGTTTTACTGAAAACTTCATGATAAATTAATTTTTCCTTGAAAATTATTTTCAAGAAAGATAGTTTTAATTTGTTTGGTGACTTAGGGAAAGTGATTCCTTTCCTGCCAGAAGGGGAAGACATTTTCCCCCAATCTAAGTTTGTTGTTTTCAGTCCGTGGAAAATGTTTTCTATGTCTATTAGTTTTTCCATCATCCAAACACCGGAAGGTTGCAAAAATTTTCTGAAAACAATTTTCCTTCAAGCAAGTGGCCCCTTAACTCTTTATACTGTAATTTAATATTTCATTGAAGTGGGGGTCTTTTCTCTCTCCACCCAATTTGCACATGAGAGAAGATACTAAAGTATCTCATTTCTGGTCTGTGGGGTTTGTCTGGGCCTTGTACTGATGGTGTCTCCTTTTATGTCATAGCTTGAGATGTTGGGTTTGATGTTAAATAGTTTTGGTTAGTAGTATCTGAAACTGAAGAATTGACTACATGATTGTTATTGTTGATCAGAAAGAGATGGCTGGGAGATAGCCCAAGTGGACGTATGTTAGTAATACATGGAAAGCCTTCCTTAAGCATGCATTGTTGGTAAAGAAAGAGATGATTCTATGATTTGGGTATAGGCGGTGATATGCAGGATTTACTAGTTTTTACTGTGATATCAGGTGTATTGTGCTAATACTTATCTAATTGAACACGACAGAAGCATCAAATCTATCATTATGTAAGAGTTCTGGTGGTATTAGGTATATTAAAAATATATTGTAAAAGAGACCCTGGATGGAAATAGATAGTGAGATGCTAGTCGGGACAATTTTGCACAGTAGGATCTGGCATGCAATCTGCAGAGAGATGGGAGTAAAGACATCTGATAAATACCTGCATGAAATCAAGGAATCACTCATTTTTCTTTTCCTGGGTTTGTACCACAAAACTGTTGATAATGAATAAATCGCCGTTGCTCACTCAAGTGCTTTTTGTGGATTTATACCTTAAATTTGGGCCCTCTAATACTTGTTTTCTTCCTTTTTATGTTTGCCTACAGACACAAATGCACTCACTGACACCATTTGGGTCAGATCTTTTCTCCAAAGATATGGTTGAAGACAACATGACGTGGAACTTTGTAGCGGGGCTCACCGTTGCTCGTGAGATACTCGAGAGCTACGGCTGTGTGGTCCGCGTGATATCACCACGGACCCCGGATGCTGCCCTTGGTGCTGGTGGAACTCGCATCAAGCTATGGCTTCCCTCTTTTGCATCTGTATCCCATCCAGATAGCCTTGCGCAGGAAGTTTAGCAATAATGAATCAGTCTCTCTGGTGGTAATCTCCTTCCCCTTCAATATTAGTAACCGATAAGGTGGGTTTTGCCTTCAACAATTCCCACTTCTGAAATACGGGGGAGGTCCTGTACAGATGGTTTAGTCTTGTTCTGATATAGGCCGTGACAAACTTGCATAATAAACATATGCTATGTAGGAGATTCACAGCTCTCCGATCAATCAGAAACCCATAGATCATACAGCATACGTGGTAGATAGTGATGTGAAATTCAAAGAAGGTGATGTATTGAGCAAGTTTGCGTCTGTACCCGTTCTGCAAAACTAGAAAGTCGAAATCGTTCTGCCACCATTGTTATCTATCGAGGTGGTCAAAGCTTTGGTTGTCGGTTGTCATGATGTGAGAACTACTAATATTAAAGAAGGGCAGGTTGTGGTATTGGCTTTTGAATGAATTCTTCGTCTCATAGCATTTTGTGACACAATTACGCCATAACGAGTGGATGTCGATGTTGAGAAACATGCAGTGTTATTCCCAGCGAAGATGTGGGGAATTTTACACTCTTTGCATGGAATATATTTGGCTCAAGCCGAGCCCGACCCACGACTTTGCCTCTGCTGAGTGCAGCGGGATCTGTAATCGGTTAATTTTGCACGGAAAAGCCTGTGCTCTCTTTGGCGCAAAGCAAATTGGCTATAATGACCGAGGTTTTCAATTCCGACATTGTGAGCCTTTGGCAAGACATTGGATCGCTTCATATGCGAAGTCAAAGGCGTAAACTGGACGGACATTAAAGCCCGGGTTCGAACTCGACGTGCGGCGATCATCGCGCTCCAATTGCTTGCGGAGGGCGATGGCCCGTCCAAATCGAAGTCAACCCTTTTGGCCTTTAGAAAAAAAAGGAGAGGAGAGAACGGTCAAGTCAAAGTCCAATGCGCGCCAATTTCGCGAAGAGGAGTGCATCTCGTGGATGCGCCAATCGCGGGGCCTAACTTTGAATGTGCAGCCAAAAGAAACGTTTCTCTTATTTGCATTGCGGAAACAGAAACTGCACGACTTTTGACCCCTCTACTGGGTTTGGGAAGTGGGCGAGGGGGGCCAAAATGAAAAGTGGATGATGAAATTCGGGTGAGAATTATAATTTTTTCATTGTTTGGGAGCTCTATTTTAAAGGTATAGAGATCCATTTTCCATATAGCTGCTAAACCTTCAACTTTTAAGAAAATTACTTTTCACGCCTCCTTTTCCACGCATCCCGACCTTTTGAGGTTTAAAGTACAGTTTTTTTAAGTCCTTCAGAGTCCGCAGTCGAGCAATTGTGGTCCTCTAAATTTTATTTGCTCAATCGAGCCTTTTAACTTTCTAGATATGTGAGATTTGGTCCTCTATGTTTTATACTGGTCCTCAATCGTGATTTTAAACCAACCCGAGAAAAGAACAAACGATGCAAAATCAATTGGAGATAAATTATATTTTAGGGTTAATATCTTGAAAAATTTCAGATTGGTACACCTGCGACAAATTTATTTCAAACTGTTTTTTTACCACAAAAAACCAAAAACTAATATACTTTTAACAAATTTACCCAAAACTGGAATGGTTGTGACAAATTTATTCTATGTTAGTTTTCGTTAAATTTTATTATCAAATTATTAAGTTAAATGACACGTAATTGTTGATTGGTATACCAATTTGGGATTTTACCCTCCGTTTGTCACAGCTTATGTTTTTTGTGATTTGTTTGTGGTATTAATCAAATTTAGTGAATGGTATATTTGTCACAAATTTATCAATTTGTGGTTTTTTGCGATCAAATAAATTAGTTTGAACCACCGCCTGCGGTGGCCCAGTTGGATAAGGCTCCCATGATCTTTTGCGAGGAGGAGAGAAGTTCGAATCCCACTGGCCGCACGGGATCTTAAGTGTGACGTCAGGGTGGTGGGTCCTCCGCTAGCGTCACCCCGGGTTTCTCGCCATGCATTCTCTTGGTATACGGGGTTCCCATCATCAATAAAATAAAATAAAATAATAATAAATAATAATAAATTAGTTTATAGGTAAATTTGTCATAAATGTACTAGTTTAGAGTTTTTTATGGTTAGTCGAGGTAAATTTATTAGAGGTGTACCAGTTTGGAATTCTTCATAATCAAAAAAATAATTTGGGATAAATTTATCACATGTATACCGGTTTTGAGTTTTTCAGAATATTAACCCTATATTTTATTGGAATCAAAACGAGACATCTCCAAAGCTGACGGGTGCAAAATGCAGTTAGCCCAATGCCAATTCTCTCTCGGTCAAGTCCACGCAAGACTTGCTAAACTCAATACCAATTTGCTTCTGCGAACGCAAAGTCAACGCTTTGTTTCGGTCCTACGTTTACCAATCCTCTCAATTCAGGTACTTCTCCTCATAAATTCCTGCGAATAAATCATAATTTTAGAAAGACAGAAAGCTTTTCCTCTTACATTCTGGTACAGGCCATGATATGAGTACATGACCAGGTCAGCCTGATTTCGCCATCAGAGAAGATGCCGTGCCAGGAGGGTTTGGGGACATGGTACATGGAATGACTTCTCATACCATGTCCACAAAATCTGATGACCAACCCTTTCTTCTTCCCCTTATCACACGGAAGTTCCGTGTTAAGTAAGGCCCACGAGTAAATCTGGTGAACCATGTCGGACGCGAGTGGGGATTCGAGTCGATACCCTAACTAAGCACTAAATCGATTTACTGAATGATGCAGCACTTATGTCGATCAGTTAGCTGCCCCGTTCGGGCATTCGATGAGAATCTGTGGCCGTGCACGCCGCCGAGCACACCGATTTCATCGGTGAGTCGTAATTTCATGGTCAGGCGCCTCTAGTCTCGTGACGTCGAAACACACAAAACATCTTAGATGTGCAATTTTCAAGGGAGGAGCAAAGTTTGGTGTCAGACCCAACATTGGGGAAGCCACTTGGATTAGGCAGGAGGGAAGTGGGAAGACAAAGACCAAAACTAAAACAACGGTGGTCAAAGTTTGGCAGCCAAGCACAAAGGTTGCACATGTACTTTCACTGCCATAAGATTTCACTTGTATTCTCGTCAAATCCATTTGATTTTGGAGCTAAGCACGGGAGTTATAGCCGAGGCCCTGGCCACCCACGGAGGCAAAAGATGAACATATAATAAGGGGGAAAAAAAATACAAAAATCGTCAATGCTGGCACGGGCTAATTGGATCCTCACTCTTAGTATTTTCCGATCTATATTGACTGGATGGATTATATTCAAGAGACGTTGACAGGTTTTTAGGACTCTTAAGGCGAAACAAGAAGGAAGGGAAAACCGAAAAGAAAATCATGTGCATATTAGGTGATTAATTAACTAAGTGTCTTGATTGAACGCCATGCATCGCCATTCAATGCATGCCTAACCTTTTTCAACGCACGCAGTCGCCATTCAATGCCATGCATCTGCATCGCCCCTTCAGTTAAATTCGTTTCCCTTCCCATCGCCTCCGTCCGTCTCAAAGCTCGTCAAAGGAAAAACAACGAACGCCGAATCCGACGTTCTTCCCCGTCGCATCCCGCGATCGAACCGAGTCCTTCCTCCTCCTCAGTCCTCGTTCGATTCGCATCTTTGCTCCCTCCCGAGCACAGTATCGTCGTCCGGCTCCTCAGAAGCTGAGGGACCGCAGTTTGGCCGGCGAACCGCGGTTTCTTGATTGCTCCATGCGGCTGCCGGTCCCGTCTTGTTCCCGAGGAACGTCATCGAGAAGAGGTCGGGATCGCGACCCTTGAGCCGGAGGTTTTCCACGTCTTCACGACACGAGAACGAGGCGCGTGATGGTGATTTTTTCTTTTTGCCGAACGATGTGTTCTGGTATTGGATGAGCTGTGTGAAAGTCAACTTTTGGAGCTAAAATTCCGCTCCCCATGTCGTCGGTTTAGCTAAGTTTAGCACGTTTGAAGTTCGTCTGCTGGAAGCATGCGGATCAATTCATTGGTGTGCTTACTTAGTGATTGTTGTCGCGAAATCACGTCACCGATCCAGGTTCATTTATGCTGTCGTAGATACGTTAAAATTATTGGGTTTTGCTGTTCAGAGCTAACTTCGTGCTTAGGTTCGATGCAAGTGGTACGTTTTTGAGCTCATTCTCTTCAGTTGGACGCAAGGGTTACGTGTTTTGCATAGGCGGCAATAAATCAGGATTCAATTCAGGGGATATGGCATTATTATATTGGCTGCAGAAATTTCGTCTTGAAAAGTGGCACGCGGTTGCCTTCAGTTGGAGTCAACTTATTTCTGGATCGGAACCCGGAAGGGCTGAAGAGGGTTCAATTGCCAAGGTCAAAAAAAGGATCACAGGCACATGTTTGCTTGTTCATAAAAGCAAACTTTTCGAGCACATGATTGCTTGCTCCTTCAATCACTCGTGCAGATCTCTAAGAGAAGTCGTTTCGCTTCTGGTGTGAGTGATGAGTGTCGATGGGAAATCTGAATTCTTGAGCTTTACATTTTCCCCTTCTGCATTACGGGATAAATCTTTAGCTTTAGGTGGGGTTGAAGGACAAGAGGGAGAGGGTGACAATTTCTTGTTTAAATGAAGTGGGAACGCCTTAAAGTGCATCGGAGAAGAGATGTCAGCGTGAATTGGGCGAGGGGTCTTTAAGGCAACTAGTCATCTGCTTAATCTTTCCTTTGCTTCACTTTTGTGCATGTTCTTGTATTCTTTTGATGAATTAATGCAGCCCGAGTAGGTTTGGGTTGTAATATTATCTTATGATGTCACTGCTATAACATCTCTGTCACAGTCTGCATGAGTGACTCTGCTTTTTCAAGTTTCAAACCATAAGCTCTGTTGAACTTATGCTGTTCTGTACTTTGTTAAAGTATGTGAACCCTTCAATCTAACTTGCCAGTTTTAATTGCTGTGTCATATCAGGTCCCCTGTACACATTCCACAAGCAACTTTATGTACCATTGCAGATTTGAGAACTAGGGAACTAGGGAACTCCAAATCTGCTGACAAGAGCAGAAGAGTTCTTCCAAAACCCTGTAGCTTACTAGCTTATTTCTTGAATACTTTCTGGGAAGAGTGCAAAGAAAATGGGGAACTTTTCACACAGGTTACAAACTTTTGGTGCTTTCTCTTTTCTCACTTTTGTAGTCGTAAGAGTGGCTTAAGTCAAGGATTGTGCTTTTGCCTTCTTTGGTTGCAGTGCAGGTGGTACAAATTACGGCGGAACGAGGGGTATAATAACAACTTTGATTGGAATCTTTTTCGGTTTCTTCTTAGGACTATCGTTTCCGTTGTGGTCATTAAATAAGGTATGTGATTGATCACTGCTTTTAGTAGTAGTTCCAATTAACTATATTTTGTAAAGAAATTTCCATGTCCAAATTGGCAGTTTACCCTTTCATCCAGCCTTCTTCCCATCCCTGATCTTTCCAAATATGATAACCAACAAATGAGGCCCCTAACTCAAGTTTCTTCTGAGAATGGCTGCAACAGCAGCTCAACTGAAGCTCCAAAAGTGAACAATACTTCCAAGGTGCATTTTTTCCCTTCTCTAACTTCAGTGATCACTGCTCTGTCCTCATTACGTTTGGATCGTGGAATTCGTTTGTCTGATTTATCAAGCTCTAGTAAGGTAGTGGACGAATGTTTAAGGGAAAAAAAAAAGCCATTCAAGCAACTTCGGTCCATCTTAAAAGTAGTTTTATTCTTTGTAGGAAGAGCTTGAACACTTCATCTTATGATTGTTGACTTAGATGGATTCTACAGAGTCTAAACTCATGCCATGCCATTGCTGAGAACCAAATCGGCTCGTGTAATTTATCCTTGTTCTGATTTCCTTGTCATAATCTACGTAGTGCCTGTGGCTAAAGTGAATCTGTCCTATTTTGATGGGTATTTCATGGCTCAAACAAATATCAGCGTCTTTTGCATTTTGCTAGTGGCAGGGGTACCGATCTGTCAATTTCCCTTCTTCTAGCAATAGATCTTTGGAGTTCCCAAGAATTGATAAGACAGTAGAGGAGCATTTTGTGCTGACTGTAAATGCTGCTTACTCTTTGTGGGAGCATATTCATTTGCACAATGCATAGAGCTGGGGGGTCTTTCGCCATAGATCCAGCCCTTGTCATCCCAGTGTTATAGCCCGGTTTAAACTTTTTTCGATTAAATTGAAGTTTTGCTCATGATCTACTGCAGATTTTGGTCCGATCAAAGCCAAGAGGTGCAGAAAGATTGCCACCGGGAATAATAGCTGCTGAATCAGATTTTTATTTGCGTAGATTGTATGGAGACCCCAAAGAGGTATGCATTCTAGCATGCAAGGTAGCTAGCACCCCAAATTTGCAGAATAAGCATCTGGATATTCTTCAAGAATATTTTGTATAAAAAGAACCTTTTTTAAAGTGGAGAGTACAAATGTTTCTAGCGCTAAAGTAGAAGACGCAGCTGGAGAACTATCAATGATCTGCTTTAACATCTTCATCAATGGAAAAGCTTGGATGTTACTTCTTGTGAAGTTACTAATTAGAACTTCGCCACAATTTAGTAGTACTTCCGAGCCACTGAGATATGTCTGGCTGATGTATCAAAGATGACTAACACTATGTTGAATTTGATCTTTTGGTGAAATTGCTCCGTGCAGGACTTGACTTTCAAACAGAGGTATCTGGTAACCTTCACTGTTGGTTATAACCAAAGAAATAATATTGATGCAGTAGTCAAAAAGGTGAGAGCCCTCTTGGTTATGCGCATCTGCATTTTTCGTATGTATCTATATCCAGGTTCATAAGCTTGATATCTCCACTTCTCCCATCAGTTTTCAGAGAACTTTGCCATTCTTCTGTTTCATTACGACGGGCGAACAACAGAATGGAATGAGTTCGAGTGGGCCAAGCGAGCCATACATGTGAGTGTTCCAAAGCAGACAAAATGGTAGGAAGCACTGTTCTTTTCGTTGTTGAGATTGAATTTGATGATCTTTCTACAGATCCTATGTCTTCAACTGCCTGTATATTTTGGCCTAGGTGGTACGCCAAGAGGTTCTTACATCCTGACATCGTGGCTCCTTACGAGTACATATTTATATGGGACGAAGACCTAGGAGTTGAGCATTTTGATGCAGAGGAGTGAGTACAGAATATGGCTTCTTTGTATATGATTAAGTTATATTAATTGGTCTTACCTGTGCTAAACATGGTAAATCCAGGTATCTAAAATTGGTGAGGAAGCATGGCTTGGAGATATCACAGCCTGGCCTGGAACCTGACAGGAAGTTGAACTGGTTGATGACTAAAAGAATAAGTGGCAGTGAAGTTCACAAGTAAGTCTGATGAGGCCTCCAGAAATAATCATCTGTAATTCCAAGGCAGTCGACTAATGTTGCGTTTCAATCAGGAAAGTAGAAGAACCATCAGGCAGATGTCGTGACCCACATCTGCCCCCATGTGCAGCGTATGTACGACTTAGATCGTCGACTTCATTTTTGCTTGCTGCAGTTTACATCTCTTCTACTTCGTTCTTGCGCCCTGACGGGAAAATATGGACTGTCATGCTCTGCTTACGCAGGTTTGTTGAGATCATGGCTCCAGTTTTCACAAGAGAGGCATGGCGCTGCATATGGTATTTGCTTCAGGTATGACATCCGACCATACTGCACCAAAAACACAAGCACCTTCTTTACTGAAATGTGTATTTTCCTTTATCTGGGAATCTACAGAATGACTTGGTACATGGATGGGGTTTTGACCTTGCCCTGAGGAAATGTGTAGAGGTGAGGCTGTGCCTATACTCCTTGCAATTTCGACATCGTCCGTTATCCGTACATAGCATGTTCTTCACAATCTCTACTTGAACAGCCTGCGCATGAGAAGATAGGAGTAGTCGACGCTCAGTGGATCGTGCATCAGTCATTTCCTTCGTTGGGTAACCAGGTAAGGGAAAAAAGACAGCAGTCCCTGCATTGCCCCTTCACTAGCAGTCTTCTTAGGAAAGCCAGCATTACCATGTTCTTTCTTCTCATTGAGCTGATACAATTTGCTTTGCGGGGATTGTTTCGCAGGGCGAATCACGAAACGGATCGGCTCCATGGCAAGGGGTAAGTTAGTTCTAAATCCTCCTGAACTTACACTTCGGACCATTCGAATTCACCTGCCTTGTGCTTCGATGGCTCGCAATTGCAGGTGAGGGACAGATGCGGGAAAGAGTGGGCGATGTTCAACAGCCGATTGAGAGACGCCGAAATCGCTCAAGAACGGGCAAACTAAAAGACACGGTAGCGCACATTGCAGCAGCAGATTGTTCTGCAGATACCAAAGTTACACACACCAGAAACCTCAAGTTTCTTAGGATACTTGGTAATTATGATTGTCCTTGTACCATAGCATTACTCAGCATAAACAGCCTCACATCGTTAATGTTACAAAATTCAGTTCCCTATTTTTATAGAGAGCTCTCGGCATGCCAATTTCCTTTGGAGCTGTAATAAAGATGTTATCAGAAGTTTCAAAAACACTGGCTGATCCATTGCAAGGTGATACGCTTGTTTACGATTCCAATAATCGAAATTTCTCGAGACACATCGATCGACAGATTTCTAAGAAGTTCTCCTTAATCTGGGGCCGGACCACACAAACGAAATCCTCCATGGTATAAGATTGCACCGTCCAAATTATTCACTGTACAACTCTTTTTCGAGCACTCGATTGAACCCGACACCTCATATTCTCATAAAATCACAGAGATAAGTCGCATCTTATCATGATTTAGATATTGTTGTACCGGGAAATCAAGAAGCTTCCGCTCAATAAACAAATTCGCGACCCGCCAAGTGGCGCTGCCCCATTGGCCCTTCTCCTGCTGACGAAGAGGGCCACGTGTCGCGCACCGTCCGCCGTAACTATCATGGCCGAAACGCGCGCCCACGGTTTTCCCGGGGTGGGGGGGGGCCAACGCCCTTTGGGCTTCCCCTAGGAACCGAGTACAACCCCACTACCGTTTCCCGGCCTCACACGTGTCGCCACGTGTCGCGCGCCGAGCCATCCGTCGCGGTCGGGAGCCGCAGCCATTTATGCGCGGTGGCGAGTTCATCTGCTTCCCCGCATCGGGCGTCGTCGCAGCGTCAAAACCTGGTCCTCTCACCTCCACTGAAGAAACCAAGAAGAAGAAGAAGAAGCACGTCAAGAGCTTCCGTACTTGAGACGATTCAATGGGGCTGTCGAGCTTCCCGGTGGCGGCGGAAGGGCTACTGCCGCTGCTCGTGATGAACGCGGCCCTCTCGGTGTCGCACGTCAAGAGCACCTGGAGATATCTCCTGGACGCCATCGCCGGCGGCGTCGCGGCAGCGGCCGAGGCCGAGGCGGAGGCCCGGGATCCCGCGCCCCCTCGCCGCGGCGGCGAGGGAGGAGGAGGAGGAGGAGCGGCGCGGAGGAGGAGGAGGAGGGTCCGCGTCAGGCGGTTCGAGACGCCGGCGGGGAGCGAGTGCGGCGGCTCCTGCTGCGTGTGCCTGTGCCGGTTCCAGGCGGAGGAGGAGGTGAGCGAGCTCGACTGCAAGCATTTCTTCCACCGGGAGTGCCTCGCCAGGTGGTTCGACAACGGCCACCGGACCTGCCCTCTCTGTCGCTCCGTTCTCTGAAGAAGAAGAAAGGGTTTACGACACAGAGAGATTGCTGACGTCCTTTTTTCTTTTCCCGCGCAAGTGATGCGGTTTTCGCTTCTCCGTCGCGTTCCCGTTTGCGTTATTTTTTGTTCACTTCTTCTCCTTTGTTTTTGCCCCTTCACGTTGGTGTTTCCTCTTCTGTTTTTTTTCCCTCGGACTGTTTTCGAGACAGGCTTGGCAGGGATTTCTCTGGCAGAGCTGCCGGACATAATAAGAAGCTGAAGGGGTTTTCGACTTTGAAGTTCTGCGTACATCGCCTGTGTTTTTTCTTCCCTGAACTAACGCGCGAGGAAATCTGACGAGAACTCGAGCTCGAATTCGCGCTCTGGTCCGAGCTCTAAGACAGGACTTGCTCGAGCCTCGAAACGGTACTAACCTCGTGAAATGTTCTTACGTTTCAGACCAGACGAGGTGTGCTGGATCTCGGAAGCAAGAAGAGCGTCAGAAAACCTGCGAGCCTCGGAAATGCAAATTTTGCTAAAAACTAAATGCAGAAAATTAGACTGAACCGAAAGATATTTTCTCCAGATCAAAAGTGTTTTTACCCTGGCATTTACGAGAAAAATGGCTAAAAAGGGATAGAAATTTAAAAGCTGGAAAGCACAATCTAAACCTACGAGCAATCAGAGAGAGTTAGACAACAGTAGAAATGTTAAAGGACTCGATAGCGAGAAACCGAAAGCCAATGAATATTTACCACCGCCATGACGGTTGGTCGAGTGGTCCGAGATTTTGATTCGTCAGCCAGAGGTTACGAGTTTCGATTTGCCAGTCTGCCCTCGTTTCTAGGGTACCCTGTTTAGTCTGCGAAGGACGTGCGGTGGATCGCCAAATCTAGCGCCGCATTGCGGTGGGACAGCAGTGACCAACTTGCCTAGAGGCAGGAACCGACGTGGTTCAATGCCCCTTTTTTTGTTCAGTAAAAGAGAAGCTGACGAAAGATTTTTGGTTGGGTTTTGGCATCGATTGAGCCTCACGAATGGCCGCTCGTTCTCCTCCCCAAACACCATGTCGACAGCCGTCTTCTTCTCTAATCTCTCTCTATTTATGCTCCTGTTTTGGACCGTACTCCTTCTTCCAGCTACTTGGACGAGCTCCCCACCACCATGTCTAATATCAATGTCAATTCGCTAATCTCTCTCTCTCTTCTTTTTCTCTTTTTCTCTTTTTTTTTAAAAAATTAATTATTGGAAAAAAGATATTTTTTGAGCATATCAGCGAGGGGCCCACCCACCGAGCCGTGAAATTCTCCACCGTCCATAAAGCATGGGGAACTTTTTGTTCATGTAAATCTTTCGTGAATTAAGTGCTCATTATTCTTCTCTTTTAAGAGATTCTACTGTCGAATTCATCAGATGGCATGATGGCGTGCAATTTACCCCACTTTTCTCATTGACTTTTTTAACTACTACATCGTGGCGAGTCTGGCGACTGCTGATGCAATTTTAAAAAAAATTAATTGTATAGATGTCTTAAATCATAAAATAATTTTGATTAGCAGAATAACACTAGAAAAATATTCAAAAAATGTTTGTAGAGAGGGTGGGAGAGAGAGGGAATGCCATCGCCACTACCCGAACCTCAAAATCTTTTCACACAATTTAGTTTTCACTATGTCACCACTCGTCGACTTGTTTAACATCCAAAATAAGATTCTCTCTAAATTTGAGTAGCTATAATTTTTTAATATATATATTTCACGGCATTAGCTATCGTACTACAATGAAATATTTTTTTGTGAAGAAAGAGTTTCATTGCACGTGATTTGAATGGGGGAAAATGGATGTGTTCCTTCGATTCTCGATAGCATTTTTCTACTTTAGCATTTTTATTTATTTATAAATTATGTCCATTAAAACTTTGGATTTACACGGTTCAAGTCCTAAGAGTTATATACTTTGATTTTCTTTCAATTTTAGACACTGAAATTTGTTATATTAGATAAATACTAAAATTAATAATTTTGTGGAATTTAAATATTATTTATAATTTTGACGAAACCTTTTTATAAGTTGTGCATATAAGCCAATAAAACTCACCTCATAGAGGCATTAGCTCCTGCGCTTAGAAACCACTATTGCGTTGCTCTTAAAATTGCATTGAGCAACCATTGCATCACATGCCACTTTTATTTTTTAATTTCAATTTAAAGTTTTTTTTAATATGGTTGAGCGATAGTCCCTCGTATTTCAGGCCAAAATCACATGATGCTTTTTAATATTATACAAGGTCTTCCTATAACATACAATAACATGTCTCACCGAAGGTCAGTAATCATATGAAATTTTTAATATCACAGGACATTTTACCGAGTGTTCGATAATTGAGATGTACTTAAGGCCAAGATCCTTGTACTTTACTTTTTTAATATTTTCCAACGTCTTGTCCAAAAATGTTTTGTGGTACTTAAGGTCAATCATCGCATGCCTTTATATGTTAAACGATGTATTGCCAATGTGACAGCCTCATCTCTTGTCCCACATCACCTAGGGAGGGAGGTCTTGATTAGCTTATAAGGCTTGGGTCCCTCTAACCTGTGTAATGCGTTTTAAAGCCGTGAAGGAAGAAACCGTGGCTGGGATGGTGGTTCGTCCGCGCCAGGGCGGGTGACC
Source organism: Eucalyptus brandiana (assembly GCA_014182725.1). Lineage (NCBI taxonomy): Eukaryota > Viridiplantae > Streptophyta > Magnoliopsida > Myrtales > Myrtaceae > Eucalyptus > Eucalyptus brandiana. Next base: position 32,418,697 of record CM024675.1, read on the forward strand.
CAAAGCGGATAATATTATACAGTGGGGCCCGAGATGTTACAGCCAATGCATATGACACTCACCCATACTTAAAATGAAAATCTCATACATTAATATTAATTTTTAATATTAAACGACGGGATTAGATTAGAAAAATACATGCCAATTTATCTCATGCTATCATAAATTATGAATTATTTTCCATGCAATGGTACAACGCTTTGTCATATTCCTGGCATTGCTAGCATTGCTGAATTATTTTCCATGCAATGGTAGATACGTACTGATTTATATCATATCGTCATAAATTAACAATTTTATTTTGTACCAACGATTTGTGGTATGTCGAGCTGAAGTTATAGCATGTCTTTTTTTTAAAAAAAAAATTGTAAGACAGATCTTATGAAGATGTAGGCCATTTTACCGTACCGACATTTGTTAAAAGCTTTTAAAATATTCGTGTGACAAATTGTCGTACCTAGGGTGAAAAGCTTCGAACACGGTGATAATTTTTAAGTTTAATGGCATTGAGACCTTATAATTAGACCAGCCGCGTGGTATAAATTCAAAGTATCTTTGCCATTTAAAAATTATAAAAGAATGCGTGATGATAGCTGGTTTTTGGTTGTATGGTGACAATGATATAACCATAGGCAAATAGTAAATACAATCCCGTGATCCACATGGCATGTCCAATCAAGCTTCCTCCATCTTTTTGAAATTTTCTTTGGTTTTTTTTTTTTCGCTTTGGTATAAATAATCCGCCTTATTAATTTTTTCATTGAATATTATTGGGACACTTGATAAGCATACTCAGGAATAATATTTTCGACAATTTACTGACTGTATATAACACTGGGAAGACAAAACTTTGAAATTTTTGAAATACCTAGGAAATACCCGGCAAGCTTGCTTATATTACCTTCCCACACAATCTTATTTCTCGTAAAAATTCGAAGAGCATAGGCTTTTCATTCGTGAATTTTTTTTTTCAATTTTATGAAAATAAAAATGCTTTTTGAGTTGCAATTTTATATTTTATTAGAAAAAGTGTTTAGTTCATTGAACTAAAATTTTCAAAGTAAGAATAGACATTTCAAAAGCATATATGATTTGCAGTTGGATCCATCCATTTATACTTTTGTCATTGGTACCCCACCTGCTTATTTCATATGAAATATGAAGCCTCTTTTCACTAATATAATTTCTATAATAGCATCAACACTTAAGAAAATTATATAACTAAAATAAATTTCAAAATGACATCTCTAAAATTAATTGTCCATATATATATATATATATATATATATATATATATATATATATATATACAAGATTCATATGCTTCTAGTTTTAAAACAAAAGGAATAAAATTTTGGACCTTTTAAATTATTCTGCAAGAGTTAATATCTGAAAAACACCAAACTGATACAGCCGTGACAAATTTATCCTGACTAACCATAAAAAAACCCTAAATTTGTACATTTATGACAAATTTATCTTAAATTAATTTATTCAACCTAAAAAAAAACCCAAATTTACAAATATACTCTCTTTTAAATTGGATTGATACCACAAAAAAATCACAAAAATTGTAATTGTGACAAACGGAGCGTAAAATCTCAAATTGGTATACCAATCAACTGTTACGTGTCATTTAACTTAATAATTTGACAGTAAAATTTAACGAAAATTAACATAGGATAAATTTGTCATAAATATACCAGTTTATGGTAAATTTATCAAAAGTATACAAGTTTGGGATTTTTGGTGGTAAAAAAAATAGTTTGAAGTAAATTTGTTACGGGTGTCTTAGTTTTGGTTTTTTTTTGTATTAACCCTTTTTGAACAAAAGAAAAGGATTTTGTGAATTTTTCCAGCATTTGATGTACAGAAAATAAATCAATCAAAAAAAAAATATTTTCGATCAATGAAAAAAACAACACTTTTTAAAATTATGATTTCCCCTTTCTCTAACACAAGAAATCCTCCTCCGCTCCTTCACCTTCCTCTTCTCGCCTGCTTGCTCTTCCACCTCCCTCCGTGTCTCCAGAGTTCTGTCCCTCCTCCTTCGCCTCTCCGCCTCCGGAGTTTCTCCTTCTTTCCCCCCCGCCTCCTTGCTCCCCGTTTGTACTGTCGAGCGCATTTCATAGAGCGAGGTTGACTATATTCGTCCGATTCGGTGGATTTGGATTAATCGACCGAAGCTGCACTCGATTGTCTCTCTTTCGGTAAGTCTATTCCTTCGCTTGGAATTATTTTAGTTTCTTGGGTTTTTGTTTTACCAAGAATTTGTGGTGTGGACCCGTCGATCTATATGGTTTTAGGTTGGTTGAGCTCGGGATATTTGAACGAGACATCGTAATTCTCTGAAAGATGAAGAATTTGTGACCATTTTGAACGGTGGCTTTGCCCCATTTTTTCAGTGATTCGGTTTGGGTGTGTGTTTTTCGCGGTTCGATTCGATTTCCGCCTCTTGAAACTGTCGGTGTCAAAATTCTTAGAGGGTCAACTTAGGTATGCAATTTCTTCTATGAAATTTTCTACTGCTTAGGAGTTGTAGAAGTGAACCATTCACTCTACCTGTTCGATGAAATGCCTAAATGACATCAGAATGCACTCATTCGTTGATTAACCTCGCACGATTGGATTATTCTATCTTTAGGCGTCCATGTTTCTTTTCATGCTTGATCCGAGAGTTATGATATGATTATCCAATTAGAACTTGGCTCGTTGTAGCCTTATTATTGTTTGTCATTGCTCGAATCGATTTGATGATTCATGCCGTTTGTTGACTGAATGTACGATTGGAAAATCGTGTCTCATAGCTTGCACATTTTCCTGAACAGAATTGAGTGTCCAAAATGGTGTTTGGATATTGCTATGATTTCTCTCTATTTTGATTCCCTTTCCACTCTTGTATTCCGAACTCTGATAATGGCTTTGGTTGTGTATATGTGATGGCTGGCAATTGATGATGGAAATTCTACGGTGTTTGGAGACGCGGAGTAAAACATTTGTGCGTCCTTTCAGTATGAAGGACGCATATATGGTTCTAGCCCTTGTCAACTCTGTTGTTCGATTCATATAAATTTGTATAAGTATTTGGTTGGTATCAGAATACGAGATGATATGTGCATTGTGCTTGTGATTGCTGAGTCTTGGCATGGAATTTTGCTGAGTTTTGGTTTGGAGCATTTAAGTGTACAGGGAAAACAATGGAATGGGCAAAGAAAATAAAAGAAAGTTTTCATTACCATACGACAGAAATTTTCCAGTTCATTTTCAATTTCAGTCAAACACTGAAAAATATTGTCATTTTTCTGGAAGACGACTATTTTTTTTTTCTTCGAAATATCATATTTTCCATGAAATAAATGCAGCTTTAGTGAAAGAGAGAACATGAATCCCTCAATCATCGCTCATCTCTAATTTCCGTCTCATTAGTGTTAAATTCGGTGAAGCTTGAGAGATAGATTGCCAATAGAGAAGAGCACCGTCGCCTTCTCATATGCATCTCCCTTTGCTCTTTCTCAGTGATTTGAATTTGGTGGGGAGAGCATTTCCCTTTTGTATTGTTGATCTAAGTTCAGATGGCATATTGTCCGAGAGCGATGAAGAGTCCCTATTGTTCAATTCAGTAAAATGGGTCATTCGGATGTGCATTTTTTTGTGTCCTTATTTTAAGTTGCTGGAAGCATTGTATTGCTATTGCCAATCTCTGATTGGAGTTTTTCCCTTTGAAGTATTAATTAGAGGGGCAATTTCCCTTATTCATCTTGTGCAAACTTTTTTGAGATATGTTGGGAGAATTGGCATTTCTTGTTGGGTTTTTAATTTACATTTACTTAATTTGGCGTTCAGCTGGTTATGCTAATGCAAACTGAGACTTCTAGGGTGGATGTAAAGATGTCACCATGCAATGCTTTTTTTGTATATACCATAGCTCCCTTTTTTACGAGAAAATGCTAGATGGTATTTGCTGTGTTAGCTACTGTTTTTGATGATTGACTTGCAGTGTTTTTGTCTCCCATTGTGATTATAAATGAGTTTCTTTTGCATTTTCCCTTAAGTGCAATTAGCTGGAGGTATGATCCTAGAGAAGTACAGAGCACGTCAATAATAGCTCATTGTAACATTTCCTTCAAACTCTCCAGCAAAATTCCGTTGCTAACAAAGAATTTCTCATGTTAGTATTAGTGTGGTTCTCAGCCAGGTTTGTCATGCATAACATATTTTCCCTTTTTCAGCTGTGTGAAATTGAGTCAAGTTGCACTTCACATTTACTTAATCAATACAGAGCAAGGGATTACTTAATAATCTTAATTCCTCCTATGATGTCATTTTAAGCTGATGGAATTAACTTCTCGCAACTCATTTTTCTTATCCTCCCTTTTTGAATGCAAAGTGACCATATGTGCTTTCTACATCTTTCTTATATCTGTGTGGTGTCCTTTTATGCAGTCATCATAGACATTAGAGGCGATGGCGGAGAAAGACAACGACTTGCCAAGAGACGCCAGGGTTGTGAAGTCACTACTGAAATCAATGGGTGTTGAAGAGTATGAACCTCGTGTCATACACCAATTCTTAGAGCTGTGGTACCGATATGTAGTTGATGTATTGACAGATGCACAGGTCTACTCTGAGCATGCTAGTAAGGCTGCAATTGATTGTGATGATGTTAAGCTTGCAGTCCAGTCAAAAGTCAATTTCACCTTTTCACAGCCTCCTCCACGAGAGGTGCGTAAAGTGTTTACATTATCCATTGTATAGATTTGTCATCATTGAACATATGTCCATATGACCATGGATGATCCTCTGTTTCAATGCATGATGTCTTGTTCATATCAGCTGTGGCAGTTTCTCGACGGAGTGAATTTGTGAATGGATCTCCGACCAGTGAGCAGAAGCCATATTAGGTTATAATGTAGAGTCCATTCAACTTGAGCTAGAGTTGACTCCCAATCAGATTTTTGTCTTGGCATGATAGCATTTGGCATGTGAAGACCATGAAATCAAAAATTTTAAGCTGCACACTTGAGTCCTTGCGAAGTCGGACATTTGTGTTTGCTGTTGAATGTTCAGTAGTCTAATTCATTAATTATCAGGGGCTTATGTGTGTGAATACGCATTTATATGTCTGGTGTTCGTGTTTTACTTCTTTGATTATTGTACCAAGCGGTCAAAAACCAATGCTGATTTTACTGTCTATCAGGTCTTACTGGAATTGGCTAGAAGCAGGAACAAGATTCCATTACCAAAGACAATATCAGGTCCCGGAATCCCACTTCCTCCAGAACAGGACACGCTGATCAGCCCAAATTACCAACTTGCAATCCCGAGGAGGCAATCTGCTCAGGCAATGGAAGAAGCCGAAGAAGATGAAAGAAGTGATGCCAATCCATCACAGGAGCAGAAAACAGATGTGCCACAGAGTACGCCACAGAGAGTTTCATTTCCCCTCTCTAAACATCCCAGGTGATGGATCTGCATCCGCAGGTATGGTGTGACTGGGAAAAGAATTGGAGAAATTATGGGTCTGTCTGTTGACATGGTCGTTCATACTGGATCGTTTAATGTACAAGAATATCATGCAGTCTGCTGGCTGTATCCTTAGCTTCTCTTCCGTCTTTGGTCTGCTCGGTAACAAGTTTGAAGATTGGTGTTTGTCAGCAACTGCTGTACCTGTAACTTACTCATCTTGCTTAGAAGCAATCGCTGTTGAGCTTCTAGCAGCTGTAGAAAAGTAGTTAGCTTTCCTTTATATTGTTCAAGTAGCAATGCTTTGTCAAAGCTGGAGTGCCAAGTAACGCATACGAGTAGACATTGCAAAATCTGATATAACCAGTTTGAACCTGCGGTGCGACTGGTTTACAAAACTTTGATATGAGTATATGGAGTTAACAGATTACATCGTCAAAACTCAAAAGAGCTTACAAAAATCATTACCCAGAATACAAATTTCTCTCGGGAAAGAAGTCCTAATCCGATCCGACAGTTTTGAAGGACTCGTGAATGTGCCTCAAGGTCTCCTGGTCCCGATTCCACTCAGGAGCGGGCGCATTCACGAAGTGGGCATAGAGCTTATTCTTGGCACAGGTTACAGAGATTAAGCTGTGAGCACCAACCCCATCGATCTCGTACACGTAATACAGCTGCCCCTTCTCATCCTTCCTCTCCACCGATGATATGTTGTCAGCACTGGCGATGAGGTCCTGCAACTCCACGTCGGACAGAGCCAAATTGTTCAAGACGGCGTCTTTGGGAGCCAACTGCCTGAACCCGGCAAGGAAAGTCAGGTACTCCTTCTCCGTCCTCTTCTTGGGGTTGCAAAACTCGCTGTCCGTCCCATTGGTGCCCTTCTCCACTTTTGAGACCAGCCGCTCTTTCCAACCGTCGGGCACGTCGTACACGTACTCGGCCGTGTCCTGCTTGCTGGCATTGCCACCATAGCCCCCGTAGTTGGCCGCGCTGGCTGCTGTGCCGTAGTAGACGTGGTAGGTCGCTGGTGGTGATTCGGCTAGCGAAGGCGGCACGGCGGTGAGCACGGTGGCCGCTGCAAGGGCTGTGGCCGCAAGACCGGCGGCCGAGCCGGGGGAGGGGTGTTTGTTGGGGTGGGCTGAGATATGGGTTTTGGTGGCGACGGTGAGAGGGGCTTGGGCCGATTTGGCGGCGGCGGTGGAGGAGAGGATGGTTGATGGTGAGAGTGAAGTTGCCATGGTGGCGGTCTTCTGGTGGTGGAGAAGGATTGGTGGATGTGAGGGTCTCTGCAATGGAAGATGATGATTTTTCTCTTATCCAATGCTCTTCGCCAATTATGACGTCATTTTGGTACGTGGTGGGTAATTATCTGCGACCAATGGCGGCTTGCCATCTCATCGGAACGCTAGGACCATTCCAAGCATTATTATTGGGCGAGGATAGATTTCTAAATTACACCTTCTCCTTCTCACAGAACAAAGGCTTGAAAATATGTACGCAGCAATATTTGAAAAGGGCTTTCAAATTTGGCTTTTTAACCCAAGAGTGTAACTTTGACTTTTAATTCAAAAGCGGAAAATTTATAACTTTTTAAAATAAATTATAGGAATATTGACGTGAATCGTTTATGACTTTTGCAATTTTTTTAAGCTTAAGTTGTAATTTGAAGTTCGGCAAAAAAAAATGAGAGAAAAAAACTTTTTAGCTAAAGAAAAGCAGAAACAAAGGCGTTAGGTAGGCTCCAGTATCTTTTACCCTTTCCTAAGTCTTGTTATAATGGTGGTCGTCTCATATCATGATAACGAGTACCAAATTCGAATGTTTGATTGGAAAAAGCTTTATAGTCTAATAGTAGGAGTCACTACTTGATATTTCTCTTTCCTAGACAAAAGACAGCTTAACCACTCTTACACTAATAACTTTTTATAGAAGTTTGAATTATTGGCTTCTTCCACTTCAAAACTAGTAGACGCTACTGATGAAAAGGCACGTGATGAACCATTCTAATAGGTTGTGGCCCTTATAGAGCAATGCATGAATGGTTGGGCTAACTCCTATTTGGACAAAATAGTAATGGTCACATTCCCATCATACACGATCCACAACTGTTGTTCCTCCCTCACAAGAAATTCTTACAGGTACCGGATCCATGGATTACATAGAGTTCACACGATAGATGGTTATGCTGAATCCGTTTCATGTGTGCTTGGATTTATGGATATAGGTTTTATCCTTTGGAATGAAGAGGTACATAAAAAAAATTAATTAATTAATTAATTGCTAGACTATGTGCGGAATGATTATATTCAAGGAATGTCGAATTTTTTGCGTGTGCATGTGAGTGTTATATGAACAGACGGATATGTGGACATCTATGTAGTCTGCAAATGATCGCCAAGGGAATTCAAAGAATGCAGGAAAAAGCATAGTCCCATCAGCAATAGGTGGATGCTTCTCTGTTCATTAATGTGAAACAGTATATGTGGAGTGTACATGTATATATATGAACGGATCTCTGTAAATCCTTTTGTGTAATGTCAATTTCTGCTATACAGGAATGCAAAAGAAGAAGAAGGACAGATGAAGATAATACATATATGTACGTAAATCACATCCTCGATCGGGCCGAAGGAATCCGACAAAGATGATAGGATGCGCGGGATCCGACATCAGTTGCCGAAGAAGAGATGGAGCGTGGTCAACAAGAAAGAGCATAGGATGGCAGCAGCTCCGGACACACCCAAAGAGGGAGCTGATCCGGTGTCCAGCGAGATCGCAGGGGACGGCGCCATTGCTAAACCTTGAGCCGAAACGCGGGTTGCCGCCGGCACAGAAAGAAGAGCAACCACAACAACATAAGCGGCCAAGAGAACCGAATTGAATGCGGCCGCCGCTGGTGCCATGGCTAAGAACTGACAGGGAGAGGAATGGACGCGCGAGTCTGCAGTGAATGGTGTGGAGAGTCTGCGAGAGCTGTGGGTACTACTTATAGCGGGAGACAAGCGTGAGGGGCACGTGAGCAGCAGCATCATAAGCTCTGCCTTGAAGAAGAGAACATCTCGAGAGGGATGGGAAGTTGGACACCACTAAGGAACCGACAGAAACACGGGACGGTACAATGCGTGCGTGCTCTTTCTTCGATCCGAGGTCGTTCTGCCTTAGCTTCGAAGTTCTTTCGCTTCTGCTTTGGAGTAAAGCCGGGCTTTTGGGTCTCCCTAAGTCTTCTCTTCTCTCTCCTTTCTCTCTCGTCTAAGCAATTGAGTGTTGACGTAAGAGTCTTTGAGGCCCGGCCCAGCCCATTATCAAACACTGGGTCCGAAGAACTAAGAAGTACCGACACTCTTCAGAAGCCTTCATGTCGTATCCGACACATGTGCGACACGCTTCGACACGCTCTGACATGTTCCGACACGCTCCGACATGCGGTCAACGAATGTCAGAAAATCCGACATGTGATCAATTCTTCCCGACACACTCCGATATGCGAGTCCGAAATTATGACATGCGACTCCGACACGCACGAGTCAATTTAAAAAAATTTCAATACTTTCAGAGATCAAAATATAAATATATAAAAAAATAATGAAAATAACAAAAATAAAGGGGAAAGAAGAAAATTTTCACTCTCAAGCTTTTCACTTATAAGTTTGAGCGCCTCTCTTCTCGCCGGCGTCGCTTCGCTACCCCTGCAGAATTAAAGTTGTGATTTTATTTTTTTTACTTCTTTCCACCTCTCGTAGGCGTTGCTTGTGAGTTATCTTTTTTAGTCATATTTTCCATAATGAATTTAGTTATTTCTTTTTCTTTTGGTCGTACTTTAAGAGTTCTTGTCCTGGATTTTCATTTTTTTTCGAACCTTATTTTGCAGAGGAGCTCAAGCCAATCTATATCATGAACTCCGAACTCGGTCTGGGATTATAAGAAATCTCATTAATTTCCGACAAATGTAAGAAAATAGGATATGTTCTTTAAATTTACTCATTCGTGTTTGCAATTTTTGAATTTCTCATTCAATCTCTATCAAATTAAAATAATAAATGATATAAACAAATGTTGGATTATATTTTTAGTATAAATTAATTATATGCTCTTTTTATTATTATTTATTTATTTATTTACATATATATATAAATATATATTTAATATATAACGTGTCGGAACGTGTCAGAATTTTCTATTTTTTCAGAATTAACATGTCAGTGTATCGTGTCGTGTCGCATATCGCGTGTCCATGTCGGTGATATATAGCTGAAGAATACATAAAACTTTTTGGAGTCCCGTTTAAGCATGCGACTCTTCCCCCACCTAAAGAAAGAGGAAGTCGCTTACTCTGGCATTCGCGGCCTTCCCTTTGCCAACACTAACGAATATATAGATGCATCTTTTTTCCAACCAAAATCCAAACGCGAGATCCGTTCAACCGCGACGAGCAAACCTCTCCTCGCCATCCCAATTCACAGATCAACCCACGCATTGTGGAAAGCAACAACTGTCGCGTTCTCCCCCAAAAAACCAGCCCTATAAGAGACCGGCCTCCCCCTCCCAACATCTTCCCCTCAGGCTGCATTCCAAGCGTGATTCGGCGATCAATCTCGAGACCCCCTTTTTTTTTTGCGGAGAACAGCCCGTGAGGTTCTTCGCCGGTCGCGCCGCAATGGAAATGAAGAAGATCGCCTGTGCAGTCCTCTTTGCCGCCGCCTCCCTGAGCGCGGTGATGGCCCAGGAGGAGGCCCCCGCGCCCTCCCCGACCAGCGGGGCCACCGCCTGCTTGCCCGTGATCGGAACCCTGGTGGGCGCCTCTCTCGTGTCCTCCATCGCTTACTACTTGCACTAGAGGCATATCAACCGTGTCGACACAGATGGGGAGGGAAGGGAAGGGAAGGGAAGGGAGGCCAACTTTGTTTGTTGAATAAGAGCTTCTTCTTTTCTATATCAATACGTTCCGTGGTACTCGTCTTTTCTCTCCTCGTGTCCGTGTGTTCCCATCATATGTTGTTCTTCGATAGAATGAAATAATAAAAAAGAAAGCAAAATGCCCCCACGTTGGGGATGTGCCTTCTAACCTTGTTGACATCTTCTCGTGCCATATTAGCCCATAAAGTCAATATGACCTTCCCAGGTTCCAAAACCATTTGAGAAGAAAAAGGTGAGGGGGAAGAGGAGACTGGTGGTTTTGCTTTGCTTCCCCTCCCCTCCCCCCTGCAATGCTATTTTTTGTGTTCATTTATTGCAATTATTACACTCAGATTATATTCGGCTCGCGGCACGGGGTGGTACAACAATACATAATGATCTCCCCTAAATTGACCAAGACAACCATAGTTGCGTACGTATGCGTACTGAAATTCTTGCGCATGATGATTGTAGACTCGCCTTTCTTTTAACATGTACCGATATTCATTACGCGGCGATACCGAGACACTGATTTAGGCTCGGAATTAGAAATCTTACTCCTTATTTTTATAATGAGCAACCTAATCGTTTCGCCTTCTAAGAATGATATAAATTATCGAAGATTCATTTCGGATTCAGGGAAAGGAATTCTCGCTCCCAAAAATTTCTTCACATTGCATATTAGCAAAAATGCGATGCGATCATCCATCAATCAAGTTTCCGTTTGTTCTTATTGATCTCGATGGATACTTTATTCGTATTAAGCGGATTAAATTAAAAGTGTGTCTATATCTCAAAAAAAAAAAAATTAGAGGAATAGTCATTATCCCTCGATAGTGGAGGCGTGATCCTTTTATACGGACGATTGACTTAGCGAAGTATGGAAAGACAGCACGAGTGAAATGCAATAATATAAATATGAAGTAAATAACATAGGTTGGGGAAGCATAAATTAAAAGTGGAGAGATATTGAGTAAAGAAAAGATGTGGAATAATAGAGAATAACGATTTTCAAAAAGGGTGGAAGGGGATTTTAAATGGGAGGGTGAATTTTTAGTCGTATGAAATTTTTCTTCCTCGGCCAGCGTGACCATTCTCTCTTCAAAATTTGTTAGGCCCGTATCAGCTTATGTTGTGCCTGGCTCGGCCCCTTTTTTCAGGATTGTTTTATTTTTGACGAATCCCCAACGACAAACAAGAAAGTTACGTTAGATCTAGCTCAAAAGCGCCATCACACTTCATCGAATCTCATAGTATCATATCAAGTTAAGCATCATCAATAGAGATGAGCATGGTTTTAGGGTAAAATCTGCAACATGAGAACCAAATTAGTGGGGACCTATGCAGTCCAGATTCCAAGGTATGTATGGTAGGCTCCAGATTCCAAAAATTAAGAAATTTGTTTCAATGGGTAGGTTGTAAGTTTTAAATTGGAGGAACACCTATAACTTAGGATCTAAAATAAGTTTTTGCATTTATCTTAGTCCATGTCTTCATGCAATCCTACCGTATTCCATAGTGTTCGATAACAAGTGTATAATTGGAACCACTAACTAAGCTTCCATTTTATGATTAAGACTTTTACTTTATTAATATTAATATTTTTCGTGTGTCTAAATATAAGTTATGGTTTGTAAATTGTAGCAGCAATTGATGATTATTAAAAGTGATAATTTACTGCAACCGTTCAATTAATAATATAGGTAGAACTTAGGTAGATCATGGAACCAACCTAACAAAGTAGGTTTCAGGTTTCAAAAAATGATAACCATGTTCTAATGGGTAGATTCCAATTTCCGAATATAACCTATACAGTATCTAAAACCACTCACCCCTAGTCATCAGCCTGGAAGAATTCCAAACTCATAGTTTGGCTATTCAATTCGAGATCAACTATTTATGCTCTGTTTGGTAACATTTCTATTTCTCTCAATTTATGTTCTTTCGTTCCTCGGAATTAAAAAAAAAATAGAAATCCATTTGATAAAGTCAACTAATTTTTCTATTCCCTGAAATAAAAACGTGGCCGGAGAATAAATTTGAAATAGAAACAAGAAGTAAAAAAAAAAAAAAAATTAGTTTTTTGTTCTCGAAAACAATTTCTAGAAATAAGTTATTTTTTTCTTTTCTATTTTTTTCTTTTCTTCTTCCTTGCCGTTCACTGCCGGCGGCAAGGAAAGATAAGAAAAGAAAAACGGAAAAAAAATCTTTAAAAAGTATTAAAAATTTTAAGAAATTTTACATTACAAAAAAAAAAATTTAGATCGTACCAAACGCATTCATGTTCTTTTTTCATTTTAAGAATATAAATTTTGTATAATTACCAAATGTAATATTCTACTAAGAAATTATTCCAAGGAATAGAAATGGAAAAATATTATTTCTGAAAAGAAATTGTTTCCCAAAATATAAGTGTTGCTAAACGCATCCTTAGACGCTCATATTAGTTTTCATTGCATTTGTATAGAAAAAATTAAGGGATTCTTCTTCTTCTTTTTGTAAAAAAAAAAAAAAAAAAAAGATTGAATTAGAGATTGTGCCATTATTCTAAGGAAAAATCTCAAATAAGGACCTGAAGTAGAGCCATTTTCTCGAAAAAAGACCTAAAGTGGACACTGTCTCAAATAAGGACCCGGAATGGTTAACTTACTCTCAATTAAGGACTTGAACTTCTAATTTTATTCACAACCAAGGGTACTTTTGTCCAAGAACATTGTTGTTTATTTTTTTCTCTCTCTCTTTCTTCTTTTTTCTTTCTTCATCTTTCTCACTCTCTACATCACCTCCATTATCAGCCCCTCCATCGCTCTTTGTGTCATCTCGTTGTATGACCAAGATTGGGTTTTCTTTAACATGAGCCATTACAACATAATCTAACTTGTTGAAAATTTTATATTTCGCTCCTCAAAATAGTTTGTAGACAATTCCATGAAGCCGAAATGAGCTTTCAAAAATAAGTTCTTTTTATTCCAACATTCATCGCAAATTCTGATCTCAAAGCCCTAATATGAATATGCTTTTGCTGAGACTCAACTTCTTGTCCAACTCTCAAGCTATGCAACTAATCCCTTTGGCGGCATATTTCTCTCACCTCAAGAGTGCATCAAACTCCACTTATTCCAAGCCTTCCACTATCTTAGCAACTGCAATTTTTTGAGCTGTTTTCGATCCTACTTGCGTACAACAGAGTAGCAATATCTAAGCATTGCTAGATCGTTTGTTTGACTAACTTATGCCTCTATTCAATTAACACTTGGTGATCAACAATTTCACGCCAAAGAAAAATTTTGTTGCAGCTGGTGACTATTTCAACCTTGGCAAGAGTTTGCCTCATCAATTTCAAATTTGAGTTTGCCTCTCTTGCATAAATTCAATCTTTCAAAGATCCCCCTTCCCCTTTGCAATGCCAATGGCTCCTTTCAATAATCCCTAGTCTGGAGACACCCACTCACACTCTTGCCATTCTCATCGACACATCTCTTCTCCTCAACCGATACCTCATCTTTAGATTGATCATTAGTCGTATCTGAGATCATTAACTGTAGAAACTGTTGTACTTCGTTGCCCCATTGCTGCCATTGACAAGTCCTATTTGGGCTCTCAACCTCATCGACCACTGCCCCTAATAGAAAATCCAGCATCGTCGTCGTCAGATGGAGGTCAATTCGAGCTTTAGGCTGAGCACAAGCGAGTCGAGATTTGATGCATCTTGAGGATTTGAGGATTTTAGCATCCGAGAAGGTAGCCAGTAGCAAATAATTCCAATCCGACTTCTTGTCACTAGTACCAACTACGTGATGACATGAAGCTCACGAGGTCGCTGGTAGGGGCCCTAATTATGGTGTTAAAGAAGGAGGCAATGTAGAGCGAAGGAGGAGCTGTGAGGAAGATGAAGAAAGAAAAAAATTAAAGAGAAAATGTTCTTGGACAAAACTACCCCAAGTTATAAATAAGATTGAAAGTTTGGGTCCTTATTTGAGACAAAATTAGCCATTTTGGGTCCTTATTTGATACAGTGTCCACTTTAGGTTCTTTTTTGAGAAAAAAAAAATCTACTATAGGCCCTTATTTGAGATTTTCCCTTATTCTAATATAATTTAACAACATTATTCTTGTATATTTAGGACTTGAGATTTGATTGTGCACAATATGATTGGATATGTTCCATTTATAGCTATTATTAATAGATACAATTTCGTTAAGGAAAGGACCTTAAAAGCCATTTTTCAGCCTAAAATCAACTTGTTTAGAGTGAGCGTTAGAGTAGGAATATAGTAGGATCGACAAACAAAAAAAAAAACTTGTTTATAATGTTTTGTCCTTTTTTTTTTCATTTCATTCAAAAAATCCTAATTATTTTCAGCATATTTGATTTGCAATTTTATAATTCGAGTTAATTAAGACATTGTTAAGACGTTTAGACTTTGTTTCACCGATTTCGTATTCCGCAACGAAATATCTTTCACCAAATATTTTTTTATTTTTTTATTTTTATTCAATGGGACTTAGGCTTTGTGCTAGTATTGAACAAAGAGGGTCAAATGCTAATAGATATATATAGTGATGAACCCAATAGAATCGTTTAGTACAAGCTCAGAATCAATAATAGCAAGTCTTGGAATCTAATCAACAGTAATTTAAACGCACTTCAATATGCTAATGAAAGCCCACTAAGATCAAGTGCTTCATACAACGTCGCAATTTGTTCGACAACACTAGGTGATAGAAACAACATTGGTTAAATACTTCTCCTATGATGATATAATGTTGGAATCTAATCAACAATGCTGGGCAGTAGAAACAATACTAGGTAGACATTGCCCTTATATGGATCGAGGACACAACGTCGAAATCTAATCAAAGATGCTAGACGGTAAAAACGACATCAGGTCGGCACTACTCCTAAATGGGTTCGAGGACACAATGTCGAAATCTATTTAATGATGCTGAACAATGAAGACAACACTACGTAGGCACTACTCCTAAATGGGTTTGAGGACACAAAGTCAGAATCAAATTGACGATGCTGGATAGCGAAAATAACACCAGGTAGGTACTATTCCTAGATGGATTTGAGAACACAATGTCAAAATCTAATCAACAACGTTGGAAGGTAGGACGGCACTAGAATCTAATCAACATTACTACCTAGAATATAGACACTCGTTGAAATTGAATCAACAATGAGAATCCAAAGCTACAACTAAACTAGGCTAAGCTAAGATAACTAAATGATAAGATAAAGGATTTTGTTGTGTTGTTCGGGGGCTTCTTCGTTGGATTGTTTGTAGTGTTTAGAGGACAATCTAATAACCGCCGGTTAGTTGATCCTTCCTTGAAAGTCGCTCTTAATTTCTCCCATGTCCCTTTGCTTAACCGCTCAACACATATCTTGCTGTTTCCTGACTTGTCAATGATGCTCGCACGACTTGTCCAACAAGTAATAACAGCTCTTTTGATTTTGTGCACACTTTTGAGCACCATCTTGACACTAATTCTATATGAATTTTGCGTCCACAGTAGTGTCTCTTGACCTAGACATGCGGCAATCATTTGCCTTACTATTAAATCGCACATCTCCACTTGTAGGCCCATCGAAATCCAGCCCAAGGATTCTTGAAAACATTTGCCATCCTTCATCTCTATAATTGATATGGGCCGGATTACTATTAATCATAACTAGCACGTGATAGTGAGGATGATCGATATCCTCATGACCAGCACGTGATAGTGAGGGTAATTTTGGCTGTCAACAGACAGACTTATATCATTTGTTTAAGGATAAAGGCACCATAAGTCTCTCAACATTTTTCAAATGTTCAATCAGGTTCATGAACCTTCTTTTGTGTAATTATGTCCGTGAAGTATGAACTTTTTTTTTTTTCGTTCAAGATGGTCCTTCTATTGAATAAGTGAACAAAAAAGCTAAGGTGCCTATTAAGTTGCCATTAGGTGTCACGTTGGCATCCTGTATGGCAATCCAGAAAACCTCAAAAAGATTTAGAACATACTAAATACTTTTTGGATGCGTAAAAAAGAGGAAATCTGAAAAAAGAAAAAGGAAAATATGCCAAGTAAAAAGAGGGATGGGCGAACCTTGAAGCCCTTGTCACGACTGTTACAATGCCGTCGCTGCACAAGCACAAGCGATGGTGTTAGGCCCTCAGTGGACTTAAGTGAACTCGGCACTGTCGTCGCCACCTTCACCACCGAATGCAAACACACAAAGACTCACCCACATGCGTATGGAGAGAGTATACGAGCAAGGGTCACGGCCATCACCATAGTAGCTAGGGACGAGCATAGTTTCAAGTAAAACTGAAAATCTAAGAATTAGACCGATAGAAAACAGTACTATTTCGAGTTCTACAATATATATGGTAGGTTACAGGTTCCTAAAATTGAAAAATTTGTATTGACACGTAGGTTCTAGGTGGAATTGAGAACCTAGAAGAAGTTTTTGTGTTTTACTTATTCTATATTTATCCATGATATCCAATGATAAGTGTATAATTTGAAACCACTAGTATGAGCTTCTATTTCCAGTGATATCTATGACTAAAACTTTTACTTTATTAATTCATTATTTTCATGTATCTAAATATGAGTTGTGATTAGTGGATTGTAACAAATGGTAGTTATTAAAGGTGATTATTCACTGCAATCATTAAATTTAGAGTGAAATTGGAACTTGAGTAGATCCTAGAACCTATGACAGAGTAAATTCCAAGTTTTTGAGTATACAAAGTAGGCTCGAGGTTCCAAAAATTAGAAAACTTATTCCGAGAGGTAAGTTCTATGTGGAACCTAGACGAAACTTGTAACCACTTACCTCTAATAATAGTAACCGATGGTCGCAACAAGACCTCGTGCTGATGGCCCAACAAGCCTCGTCTAGACGACCCAACAAGCCTCACCCGGACGACCTTTGCCTAGATTCATACACTCAAGGAACAACAAAATATGAGTTCCAAGCAAAAATCAAGAGAAAACTCCAGCTAGAATTGCACATGGACCTTCAAGTCCTCCCTATCTACACGAGATTCAGTTTTCTTTTTCCTTGACTTGATCTCCAAAATCACCTTCAATCCTCTATTTGCTCTTTCTTTAACAGCAATAATGTCAACCTTACTCTCCAATTCATTTCCAAATTCAGCCAAAAGAATCACATTAAAAAAAAAAAAACACAGCTCATGATATAACATACTTGACGTCAAAATCTACTTTCAAATTCTTTTTCCTTGACTTGATCTCCAAAATCACCTTCAATCCTCTATATACTCTTTCTTTAACAGCAACAATGTCAACCTTACTCTCCAATTCATTTCCAAATTCAGCCAAAAGAATCACATTAAAAAAAAAAAAAAAAAAAAAAAAAAAAAACAGCTCATGATATAACATACTTGACTCAAAATCTACTTTCAAATTCAAGTATATTGATGCTGGCAGACACAAGGAATAAAGAAGAGATAAATGAATGCATATTCCCGAATCAAGAACTGCTCAACTGGCCATTATTAACGAGGTCCCCTCAGAGGACCCAATTTTTTTGTCAAAAACAATTGGCTCGACTCGATCATTGGTACCGTGCTGATTCGCCTTAGCTTAGCAGGCTGGCCAGGGATGATGGCCCCTCGCTGGTGGTAATCAATCTAGTTAGCAATGCTGTGATGTTGACGTGGTGTGCCGCATTAGCAATTTCTTTTTGTCCAAATTACGAAAGGATCGACGTTGAAGAAATAATAATGATAACAAGCTTCATAGTTCAAGAATCTAACTGGACAAAAATAGAAAACCTACTCTGCTTGTTAGATTCCTTCCTATCCTAAACTTAGCAGGAGAACTGATCGGGCATTTAGCAAGAATTAATGGACTTTCGGAGCTTTTGTCCCTTATTTTTATTACTGTCTTATTCTTTCTAAGATATATTTCAAAGAACTTCTGGGCCATCACAGGCGTTTTGCTAGAAATTCCAAACAAATGAAATTTTTAGAAAGTTCGATTCTTTTCTAATTAAGGGTGCATTTATTTCATGAAAAACGGTCATTTTAAAAATATATTTTTTTAAAATAATTGATCATCTTGTTTACAAAAATGAACGAACGAAAGAAAGAAAATTTCATCCTCAACGAAAATAATTAAACATAAATTGTTGCTGATAATGAAATATTTTTCATCAACTAATTATTCCAAATGATAGAAATAATCATTTTTAAAAAAAAAAATTTCCAAATCATTGACTATTTTCGCAAAACTAATGAAGTCTAAAATAATTGATGCTTTCTTGAAAAAGTGGCATTGAGCGATTAACCCTTGTAATTTCGTCGCCAAGCTACAGGCGGGGATTTCCCGGCCCATCGAACGCCTATAGCGACTAAACAACTCCGGCGACCAAACGAAATACTTGACCCGTCGCCATCGATCATTTCAGAAAAGAATGAAAGCTGAAATCTGTTTATTAAATCCAGGATACTCGTTAACGACAACACAAAAGGTACAGATTTATTGAGACAATCGTATACGAAACATGCGACTCTGCATGGGAAAACCTACGACAGAGTCCCTTGAATCAAAACAAAGCCCGACATTATAATGTTCATGGCTGTTATTTACAATAGCGTATGACGATCAGGGCGCGTTTCAGCCACTGTTCATGGACAATCACCTGGTCATGTTGAACTTCTTGTGCTCCATCTGGATGAACTGCTCCGCTTCATAGTTGATTTTCTCGTCCACGAGCTCGCTGCGCACGTTGCCCTTCACGGTGGAGGCCGGAGCATAATCATAGACCTGAACCTCCACAGCGTGGGCCCTGCGGGGCTCGGTCCGGTCGGCGTTGCCATATAGACCGTCATAGGTATGAGGACGATGCGCATGGTGAGGATAGCTGTCGAACAAGATCGGATCAGTGACTCGGTAGGGTTCGTTGATGCTGTGGTGGTGCCGGGCCTGATCCGGGTACCGGCCCCGGTAATCACGTGCATCTTCCGTGTGATGGTGGTGCCCGAATTGGTAAGGGCTGCTTGAATATGACATGCTTGCTTTCCTAGGTGGGGCTTGGAGCAGAAGCTAGGGAAACTGTCTGAAGTTGTCTGTGCTTGTTACCTTCATCTTCGTGCAGTATTTATGGACCAGCCTGAAGCGTATGATGACAAGGCTTTCCGATCAAACGTGCTAAGCCGAATTGGATTCGGGGATAAACCACGATGAGATGCTAAAGAGGACCACGTCTCTTTAGAACTTGTCGTAAAAAGAAGAATATCTCGAAAAGCACTCTGGTTACTTTATTCTTCTCGTAGAATCTCTTAAAAATATCGTGCTGATAAAGACTACAAACGAATAACCACGTAAAGGTTGTGGCTTTCATCGGATGCCCATTGCATGTAGGGCCGACATATGGGGCGGGTCGAGACAGGCTTGGGTCGAGTCGAAAATGGTCCGACCCAAATTGACCTATGTAACTTGTTTTAACCCATTTATATGCAACACAAATCTATTGGCATGTTCTAGAGCCATTGACTAATATATTTCTATATTAATCCAACCTAAGATAACGTATATCCGACTAGTAAACACACTTTAAGGTCTTCATGCATATAAGAATTGGTTTTTGACATTGCATGGAATTTTCAGTTTTTGTTTTGACTCATCATGAATAACGTGAATGAATTGAAATTTAATTGATTGGGATAGAAGATATTGAAGAAGATGATTTGTGCTGATCATGGATTGCAATGACAAGAACTAAGATTAGAATATTACATAAAAATAATAATGTCAAATGTTTGATATACTCCAATAACTAATAGACAAAACTCACTATATTAATTAAAATAAAAAAATAAAATAGAATCTATATATTTTTAATAAGATTTTCATAGAAGGTGATGAGAGAGTCACAAAGGTAAGTTGAGTTTATGTAAACTATGGACCTAATTAACACCCATATATTTTTGTATTTTGCCATTCTAAACATATTTATAACCCATATACTAAACATAATTCACTCATATAATAACTCATCCCATCAAAATGGGTTAAGAAATTGGCTTATGACCCATTTTGACAAATTTAGTTACGGGGGGTCCATTTGGCCCGGAATCTAATCTCAAAAGAGTCGAAACGCTTTTTGAAATTCACAACAACATGAGCTTAGATATTTGTTTTGGGCTTGTGTTTTTTGACCAGCGTGAACGAAAAGTCCCAGAAAGGCAAAGGTTCGAGTTGTGCTGAAACCGCCACGCCGTCGATTGCGACTGGCCTTTGTTCGTGGCTAAAATTGAGGAAGAGATCACGTCCTCCCCCCTGAAGATTCAAGAGCATCAATTCCGCAAGGTGAAAAGCCAGTGTCTTTTGGCAACAGTTCATCGATTTGATGGAAATAGAACCGACAACCAAATTCTGAAATGACTTAGCGTTTTGATACCATCACAGTATTTAAAAGGGAGGTGGGAATGAAAAGTATGGCTAGAGCTTTAACCCCGTTGAAGTTTCTTTCTATAGGCACACTTGACATTTTTTATTGATAGAATTTCAACTTATGAACGATGAATTTCACATTTTAAATTTCGAGTGTGCTACTAGTAACTATTCTAAAAGCTTAGTATTAAGCATGAAAATTTAATTAGAGTGGCAAATGGAGCCCAGAATGATTTGAATTCAAGGCTTATAACTTTGATACTATGTGAGAATTTTAGTAAAATTATTACTGATTATTCTAAAAATTTAAGCTGTTAAATGGAAGTATAATTTATTGTTTAAATATTCTAACATTTTGTAAAGTAAGATTGATTTGAAAGTTCTGATTGATGGCCATCAAAAACGTTTACTTGAGTGGGTATAATCTACATGATTACATATTTCCTAAAGTAAGGAACATTACCTTCATCCGATTGGGAGATGGACGGCCACCCACGTAATCCATCACTTCAAAATTTGCAAAATATTTTATGAGGTTTGGAAAATCTAGAGTAAGGGTGTCAATTATGAGTTTACGAAGAGGATATCCATTAATTATAATGTTTTTTGATGAAATAAATTAAATACATTTTCATAACTCGAACATTAATGCGTCGAATAACCTTTTCTTTAGAATGTTATGATCTTTGAAAATAGAAGACGAAAGTCCACATTATTTGGGGTATGTCCCTTGTCAAACATATATAGTTGCACGACAGAATATTTGCCTCCCTACCATATCGGTATGAATAATGTCACATTTGAGACACCCGCTCGAGTTTCAGCTTGCATCATGCCTAATGAAGAAATTTAGGATTCGTTTTTTTCTTATTTAAGATGGACTTCATTGTCACCCGAAATTGTACAGGGTCCTCGCATTATAGCTTTTGGTAGAAGTGTCTATCCCCAGGAGAAATTCATTGTGCAATCTTAGAAAGGGCCATGCTGGCTTGGGCACGACCAGACTCGGCATTACAAGGTCCTATTGTCGGCATGCCCGTTTCCTCCGGAGTTAATGCTCGACCCAAGCTGCGGCGGCATGTTACGAACAAATGTGTTAAAAATAAATGCAAATATCTTTATTAATTAGAGGTCGTCTATTAAAAATTCCCAGAGATTTCGATTTCCTAACAAATTCCCAATTTGCAAAACACGATCCCCCTCGCTATTTCGATCTTGAAATAGACCATAACTGTTACCGAACTCACTATTTCCACTTGCATGTTATACACTCACCGCCAATCAATTTCCCACAATGTTGTGCCACAAGCCACTCGATCGAGGCAACGTTTGTGAGAAACACATAACAGTGGTAAATGACTTTGCCTTATCGGACAAGGTATTTTCGATTAACTTAGACAATACCAGAGGGAACAAAACCTGTCGCCAGCACCTCGACTGGATTCAAGATTCAAGATGAATAGGACTTGGAGCTCTGCTTGCCCGATATCATGAAAATTTAGGCCTCATTTAATCGACTGATCTACGTTAATCTTGGCCCAAGTGAGGAGCTGGCTAGACAATCTGTACGGGTGCGTATGCTGCCCGATACGGTTCGAGGAACTACGCTCCATGGATGGAGACGTCGTCCTCATCGAGCGATTTGCCCGCGAGAGTTTGGAACCTCGTATGGAAAAGGAAAACAGTACATGCGAGTTCCTCGAGCACTTCGACATCGGTCACCGATGAAATTGGAGTGCCTCAACAAAACGAAGTCGAGGAAGACGACGTGGATGTCTTTGTGGTGATGGAAGGCCAAAGCGTCGCGTTACAAGAATATGGAAGAACCATTGCTCGCATCTCTTGGATTGGGGAAGAAATGGGGCCAGAGAAACATGCTCTACAATGGGCAGCGGCGAACAATGACATCATCTCATTGGATGCATGATGACAAGGTCATTTATGTCGGGGTGAATTATCAAAAAAGTCTTAAACTTATTACAATTATATCAATTCAGTCACAAACTTTTTTTGCCAATTTAGTCCAAAGTCTTTTACATTGGTGCCAGTTGAGTCTATTCGGCTAATTTTAACCAACCAGCACAATCATGACAATAGTTTTTGAATTTTTGAATTTTTGAATATTTTCCCCTTCCCCTTCGAGTCATCAAGGATCATTGGCCGACCCTTGCCAACGTTGGGCAAGGGCTGCAAGTGCCTCGCTTGCCCAAATTGGGCGAGGTCGTCGTAGCCCTCACCCAAACCTAGCAAGGGCTGCAATGCCCTCGCCAGCACTGAGCGAGGGCATCTCGGCCCTTGCCTAGTCTAGGCGAGGGGCCACACACCCATGCTCTGGATGACAAGGGCCTGGACGCCCTCACTTATGGCCAGTGAGGGTTGGCTAGCGACCCTCCCCAACCCAAAGGGGAAGGAGAAAAAATTAAAGAAAATCAAAATGTTATTTTAAAAAATCAAAAAATTATTATAATATTATTTTAAAATTGTCACATTAGCATTAGCAGTGTCATATCAGCATCAACTAGCCAAAATTGGTCAAATGGACTCAATTGATACAAATATAAATAGTTTATGACTGAATTAGCATAATTGCAATAATTTTATGATTTTTTTAATAATTCTCCCAACACGACAACCAACAACAACGCACAACGGTATGTGATTGTACTTTTATATTCTCCAAATTCATGAACCAAGATATATGTTTCTGAAAGTGCATTTCCTCAATTGTTGTGACCCTCTCGGGGGATCTGACGGAATCCTCTCGCAATGTGGCACCTAGACGTCATAATCACTCTCCCAGGTCCCATCAACCGCAACGGACATTCTCTCATTAATTTGTCATTACCTTAGAGCTGCCGCAAACTTACATATAAGGCCAATTAGGAGAGCCCGGTAAAGCGCCGGAGATTGCTTTACCTTGCGAACCAGCTCATATGAGTTCATAAACTTGCGATGATCCCAACTCATGTATCGGGCGAGGAACACTATACTCAAATCGATATCTCTTATGCTATTTGACAGAAGCAGAAGTGATTTGCTTATTGGGTGGACAATCCGTCTCAATTTACGTCCATTTGTCATTTCCTCATCTCCCCTTCTCTTGTCCCAAACCAAAAGGCCTTGGGAGTTCAATTTCATAACGCGGTTGTCTCATCGATGACGAAACGATCCCATAGTTTCAGAAAACTACTCGTTAAGCGCGACGACGAAACCTAAAAGATCTGTCCGTCATGAGCAGCATGCCCCCACCACCCCACGATGACTATTGTCCAACGTCTCTGTCCTTTATACAACGTTGTGTTCCGGGAAGGAAAGAAAAATGAGAATTAAGGAAAGATTTCATTCGCGTCCGTTTCGAAATCATCGACGCCATTCGTCTGGCCAGCTCGGCTCGTCATCGCCTAAAACAGGATGGAAATGGGATGGAGATGAAAATGAAGAGGAGAAGATGCTCCTCCACTTGCTACCGTGTGAATGCAAACATATTGTGTAGGGATAATGTGGCTCTGTTTTTCTTTTTCTTTCTGTTTGACCTGACATATGGGAAATGTATATAGTTTATGCTATACGATAGACAATTGATTAGTAATAAAAATAATATTTCAGATAGATTCAACCAACCAGAACTCGATAATAGTGCACGACATCTCCTAGCAAGGCCATTATTTGGATGGGGTCGCGTCTATCACGTTAATTTGTTTACAAATTTGGATTTCTTCCAATTAATGAGCCAATCATAGATTTCCGATTAACAAGAGCCTGTAATCGAATTCATATTTAAACATACAATATATAATTTTTATTCTTTTTTATAATCAAGTGGCACCGGGATAAAAACTCGACTACCTGGAAGTCCTTGAAACACCTTACAAACTCCATAAACTAGTTAAGTCCAAACATCTGGCCTATGCAGGTGTTTCTTCGTCCAAAGCATTTGAGAGAGAGAGAGAGAGAGAATCTGAGAGGAGGCCAGTTGGATGTCGTTAGTTGTTTTGGCTGGAAGCCGTGGAACATGGGGTAGGACCAGGACAAAGTGAACCTAATTTTATAACAAGGTAGGCCAAGGTCAAAGAGACAAAGAAAGGAGTGAATAACTATGCCCTCCCCATATGCTTCATGGAACTTAGGGTAGTTGTAGGACCAAGATACCTTAATTTTATAATTTAAGAAGGCCAATGTCAAAGAGACAAGCAAGGAGTGAATAACAATGCCTTCCCCATATGCCAGCTTCTCCTGACAGAGAGGCAAAAGCCAGGTCCTTCCTCATCTCCAGTTGGACAGAACATTATAGCAGTTGACCCACGTTACAGATAGCATATTCGATTGTCATGATTGGCAAAGCCATATTATCAATCACATTCATCAATTGGAGAACATGTCCTAGAACAGAAACCTGAGACTATCAGCACAAATCAAGCATGCCTTCGTGCTCTAATATAGACCTTTAACCATATCAGCACATAAAAGATACATCAAGAGAACCCTGGTTATGGGCGAATCGATCATAAAGCCTGTGTTGGACCAGCAAGTCCTTATGTCATGGTCATAGTTGACAACCAAATTCAGAACCATAAACCAAGTCAATGGCATCTCACATTGGGTACCACTGATACCCGTTCACCTAACCTTATAGATCCTTCAGGACAAAGCCAAGAGAGCCAGCATTGCACGAAACATTACCATCTGAAATTTGGAAAGCAATGCAAAGCAGTTTGCTATGTTTTCTGCCATGTCCAACTTGAATATCCAAAACTCTAAAAGACCCTCGTAAGGAGGACTTGTACATGAATGTGCAACTGATGGCAAATTGCTTAACTCAGTCACAAGCAAATCCCAACCTTGGAAAAGATACTTTGTAGAAAACACATTTTACTGAACTCATCAATGGCCTGCTATGAAAGGCATAGCAACCAAAGACCAAATTATTCCGAAGCCTGTCTAAATAGCAATGATATTGGCGAAATGTATCAACAAATTCTTTTTCCATGTGATCGAAGGGAAAGTCTAAATCAACACTCGTCGGACAGGTGTGTGCGCGACAATAACTGGCAATAAACTTTTGCAGGAAATAATGAGATAGACCAACCTTCAGAACAAATGAGCCAGGGGTAAGCAAATATTGTCAGCTCTATGAACTCTAGATAAATAAATGGCAATCAGATGGTACAACTGAAATTCGTCAAGACAGACATTTACGCACAAATTTGTCTCAAAACAGAAGTCATATCAGTTGGTATACAAGGCAAAGCATGTAATACCAACGCCTAGGTAAAAATACACCCAGCAACAAGTTCCATCACTTCCCACCATGGCCAACAAGCCCTCCTCCCAGCAACCATTGCTTCTCCAACTCTGGAAAAAGATTATTTACAAAGCCTCACCTAAATGTCCAAGATGGTCCCAAAAATCCTGGAAGAATGATATCTCAGCTGGACATCCAGAGCAGCAACATCAGTGACATGCCATGATGACAAACTCATCCAGTGAACCCCTGATTAGTAGTCAACAAAGCCGTGCTTTGAGCCTTCGTAGAGCTCACACACAGTATGAAAATCTCAGCCACTTTCTCTCATGCAATTTCCCGGTAAAAGAAATTTGTACTTCTCAGCATTTTCCAGGAGATATGAAGGAAGGTGAACAGCCGAGAAGGAATGCGGAACAGGTCCCATCTTCCCAATGATCTCCTTGAACGTGTGCTCCTCTGGAAGCATATCGAAAAGATCAGCCCCCTTGCATATCACTCTCTGAACTCTCTTTGGGTTCAAAAAGTGAGGGAACCTCACCCTATCGAAGTGGCTATAGGCCTTCATCTTGAATATGAACTCGCTGACACGGCGGAAGCAAAAGCTGCAATGCCACCCGGCGTCTGCCAAGATGTCATCCGTCTGACGATAGTGCGCATATGTCGTCTTGCCAGATTTATACCTATGCACTGACGCTCTCCAGCTATTATTATCAACAAGGAATTCGAACGAGTAGAGATAATTCTTAAGCTGAAGATGCAGAATAGGCGGGATTTCATCGCACCACCGCAAGAGATTGATAGTGTGTCTGCTCGGAATCTCATCCACGTCCGACATTATCAACAAATCATCATCAGTTATGCCAGCAAGCTTAAGGAGCCGATCCAACATGATTCTTTGATAAGCTTCCTCAACAAATGGGTTCTCCCCCTTCTTAAATCTCCCCGCAATATTACCGTAAGTCAATCGAGGCTCCACAAATTTGAACTGATCTTTGTTGGCAGCAAAAACCAGAGGTTTTGGGAATCCAGTGAAGGTCGAATTCGATTCAAGGAGAACAAACTGTGTTATATAAGGGTACAGCTCTTGCCACCTGATAGTGAGGAGGTCCAGCTCATTGCTGAACAACACAGCATCGTAGACACGTCTGGGGAACTCCCGGATCCCCCAACCGTGGAGCTTGCAGAGGTTCTCCATGGACACGTTCTCATGGTAGTAATGTGGGATGTCGTGGAACGGTTTGGGTGGCGCCTCCCATAATGGCCGCAGGAAGTAGGAAATCTTCTGCCCATGTATATAGATGCCGAGAATAAACGTCGGGATAAGAATCAACAGCAGCAAAAGCGTCTTCAAATCCAAGCCACGCAGCATGCACCGCAGTCTTGACAAGCTCAAAGCTCGATCCGAGTCCTGCAAATTCGAATCCACATAGGCTGTTAGAACACAATTCGATGACAGTTCACAAAAGACCAGAAAAAATAAGGTAAATCAAGAGCCATGTATTAATCTTATAGCTAATGCCCACCATCAACGAGAAAACCAAAATCAAAAGTACGCAGAAAAAACATGGGTTGCCCTTTCAAATTTCACCCAATTACTTTTAACAAAAAAGCTCCGCGCTTTCCTTTACACTTTTTCCCAAATTCTATGAATGCTTCAAAAAAGAAAAGCCGCGTGCTTTCTCAAAGATCATGTCTATTCCCTGATCTGCCCACGCTTCACAAATCAGCGTCGCCACAAATCAAACAAGGAACGACAATGAGAAGAGAAATCACATAGGAAGCACCAGCGAAAGCGCACGAGACCGTCCCACATTTTGGACCGATCACTCGACGACGAGCCGATCGAACATAAAAACGAGATCTGAAACGAAGCCCCGCACGTAAAAAAAAAAAAAAAAAAAAAAAAAAAAAAAGGGAAAAACAGATCGACATCGACAAAGGATCGTCGAGGAGCGTGAAGTTACCTGGCCGCAGACATCGCCGCAGATATCATCGGTCTTCTTGGAGCAGTAATGCCCGCCGGTCTCGCTCATCATCCACCACATTTTTTTCTCGTCCCCGCGGATTCCTCCTCCTCCTCCTCCTCCTCCTTCGCGATTCGGCCGCGCCTCGATCTCGCGAATTTAGGGCTCTAGGCTCGGCGACGGATCGGCCCGCCTCGGGAATTTACCCAAATGCCCCCGCCCCCAACAACCCACTTCGCGATCGGCCCGCAGAACCAGGAGGGGCAGGAATCTAGAATCGAAGCAAGCTCCGATCTCGACTCCCCTCTCTCTCTCTCCCGCGACGAACGCTGGCCAAAGTTCGCAACTTTAAGAAATGCCCTCGCACCCAACACCAACCCACTTCGCGATCGGCCGGCAGAACCGAAGCAGCGCCGAACCCAACCTCAGTTAGCCCCTCCGATCTCGACTCCGCTCTCTCCCACGACCAACGCTCGCCAAAGTTCGCAACTTTAAGGCTCGGACGCCAAGAGAAGTGATGGGTACCTCTCCTTCTCCTCCTTCTTCAGCAGATGCAGAAGGAAACCAGGGATGGGTGGGGGGAAAGGGAAGCTTGGGAGCACGAATCAAATAATGAAAAGAATAAAAGAATATGACGAGAACGCGAGGAATCTAATGGGGGGGAACGACACGGAAAAGCTGTGGCCAATCTGGTGATTGGGTGGGCGAATTGGAAAATATCGCTACCCTGTACCCTCCCTCCTCGATGCCTCCTCTTTCTCTCTCTTTCTCTCTTGGTTCTCTCTCTAAAAAGCTTCTTCACGACTTCCAAAGCAGAGACGCAGGAACAGGAAGAGAGCCGTTTGCCTTGTCCCGTCCCCACAGCCTTTTTCCCTTATATCGAGGGGAGAAACTGAAGGATGCGCGTGGCGCCGAAATTACGATGGAGGGCCGCGGGGGCCATTGAGGAAACCGCGTGTCGAAGGCGGGAGCGGGCGAGGGCAGTTCGGTCATTGAGGAATCCGCACTCCTTTTTAATATTATTTTCCTTTTTTGATTTAATTTTTTTTTTTAGGGGGCGGGGGTGGGGCTGGGTCCCAACGCGTCTCTTGACTGGGCTCGAGACAGACTGTGTCGTTGGGGGGAAGGATTAGTGCGTAAAATCTTGAACAATACACCTACCTTATGTAGATAGCAAATTACTATAGTTCATCAAAAGAGTCAAATTGAAAAGTTTGGATTGACCCCTTTTTTGGGAAGAAATGGGACAATCCAAACTTAATTAATCACATTAGTGAGTAGAAATCTTGAACGATAAAGCTAAGTCATACGTAGCAAATTACTCGAATTCACCGAATTAATCAAATTAAAAAGTTTGAATTTTCTCGTGTCGCGAGATAAAATGAAACAACAATTTTTTTGGGGTGAAAAGTGATCGAGAGCCTGGACTTTTTTGGATTTCTATAGATTAGAAATAATCATAAATTATAACTGAATCATCGAAAGAAAAAAAAAAAACCATGAGATCCCATGTTCGTATGGGTACAAAACAAATTTTCTTAAAATTGGAAGTTCTCCCGTTAGGGAGATACAACACCCCACTCCAATTATGTTACTCGCATTTCTGAGGTCTTAATGGAAACGAATGCAATTTATAAATAAATCAGATGACTTGAAAGCTCTAAGTCAACCACTTAACCAATCGAAGAGGGGTTAGATTTTTTTCCCCATCTTCTTTTGGGAGCCCGAACCCTCCAAAACAGAAGTCAAGGGCTATAGTTCACTATTGAATAGTTTCAATGTTTCGCGTTGTGAATGAAAATAAATAAAAAAAATTTGGTGAAGCATAATTAAAAGTACAATTTTAATGGATTCTGCAAAGAAATAGCACAGAACTCTCTAAAGCACTTAAGAGTACATTTATTTTTGTAGAAAATAAATAATTTAAAATACGATTTTTTCGAAAATGATTGAAGTAAACAAGAAGTCTTTTTATAATTCACAGAATATATTCAAACATAAATCGTTATCAATAAAAGAAAATATCCGTAACCAATCAATAATTTCGAGCGATGAATGTAATTATTGATGGGAATACTTTTCAAAGGAATCATTTTGGAAGACTCGCCTTGCAAAAAGGTTCTACAGTGAGTGCCACGTGGAGAGGTCATTGCGGATTTCGTCCGCCGCTTCAACGGTCCGTGAACTCGCTTTCCGAGAAATGAAACGGGAAGAACTTCTCCCGCGCGACCTGATTTGACAAGCCGAGGCGCGGGCGGTTCCGTCGGGTCGACACGTGCGCTCGGGCAGGTCGTCTCGGGGGCGACACGTGGCTGGTGGATGATACGCGCAGGCCGACTTTTCTTGCGCTGGTGGGGGTGGGGGTGGTGGTGGTGGGGGTGGGGGTGGCGGCAAGCGGTGGCGGTGGGGCCGACCGGCGGGGGTGGGATTAGGAGGCCAGTGATCATCCACCTGTCGACCTAACGAAATCCGCCCTAATTACGTTGTTGGACTGACAACTCAAATGGCGCTGTGCCGTGAAGGGGAATACAATTAGGTAATCAAAATATAGATAGGCTTGATTCCCCTTTTTTTTTTTTAAAAAAAAAAAAAAGATCTCTAATTTCATCCCATATTCTTTTCTCAAAAAACACGAACTTTCACTGTGGTCCCAAGTCCCCTTTGCATCCAAAAATCACCATTGAATTCTTGGAATTTTATTGACATTAAGATATAAGGCTGTTGGTAAAGACACGAGTCCTAATAATAAACCTCGAACTAGACATGATGAAATGGGTCATGGACCTATTTCTTAACCCATATTTGAAAGGTTGAATTGTTATGTAAGCTAGTTATTTTCAGTGAACGGCTTATAAATAGGTTTAGAATGGTACAGTCCAAAACAATATAAGTGTTAAATAAGTTCACAACGTATTTAAACCCATGTCATTTCTATAACTCTTTATCGCCTTCATTCGATCTGGCGCTCACTCATTTCTAGCTCTTACCTCTTTCAAGTATGTTGTTTTTTATAATTAGCAAAATGGGTAGGATATGAGTCAAAACAAGTCAAATTGATCAATATGGATTGGATCAAGTTTGATCCAATTTACCCATTTGACAGGTTTGTTTTTAACTGACCTTAATGTTGATAATATCGATAAAAACCACTGGCAAATACTAGACACAAGGTCAAATTTAG
Organism: Eucalyptus brandiana; assembly: GCA_014182725.1. Classification (NCBI taxonomy): domain Eukaryota; kingdom Viridiplantae; phylum Streptophyta; class Magnoliopsida; order Myrtales; family Myrtaceae; genus Eucalyptus; species Eucalyptus brandiana. The sequence continues at coordinate 32,449,862 of CM024675.1, forward strand.
GACTGGAGCGAAAGTTGGAAAAAAATAATGGAATTTAGGGCAAATTTGAGATCATACTTAAAATTTGAATTTTTTAATGCAAAAAATTTGGCAAAAAAGATAAAGTGATTATCGAATCGATTTCTCAAAAGTGTCCGATAGGATGGCTCTAACTTTTCTCAACATCGACATGTATCGGAAATGCGCATTTTCTTGGCCAATTTGAAACATCGAGTCAAAAATAAAGAAAAATGGACTGAAAATCCGACGAGGTCATTTTTTTACGTATGCATGACGTATGCAATGGAAAGCTACAAGACCGCAAATCCGACCTGAGCAACTTGCAACTAGGGTCTCTCCGTGACGAGGCGGTCGGAATGAGTCGACGTGCTGAACTATTGAAGAGGAGGTCGGGGATTAATGAATCGTTGACTCGAGACTTTGGATTTTGTCCGCGAGAAAAGGTCCGCCGAGGTGCTTTCGATGGGCACTCCCGAGCATGGGCAAAGCAAAACCTTTGCGGAAACCCAGCAGACACGTTCCTGTTAGAAATTTTCAACGCTTGACCCCCTCAACTCCACTGTTTTCCATTTTTTTTTTTTACTCTTTTAATTGCTAATTTTGTTCTCTTCCCTTTCAATTAGGGGTGTTAATGGTCCGGTTCGGTTTGGTTCTTTTAAAAAATCGAACCGAACCAAATTGTTAGGAAAAACTTCCGAACTGAACCGAATAAGACCCGAATCGAACTGAATTTTTAGTTTGATTTGGTTCGGTTCAATTTTTCGGTTTTTAGTTTTCAGCTTTTAGTTTTCGGTTTTTGCATTTGTTTTTTTTTTTCATTTTTTTTTTCTGTTGTATATATTTTTTGTTTCCAAGAAATAAACTATTATCAGTTTGTCGATTCGGTTTGGTTCGGTCGGTTAACCGAATCGAACCGCTAAAAAAAATTAGTTTTTAATGAGAACCAAATCGAATGAAAACCGAACCGAAAAAACCAAATTTTTTGGTTCAGTTCGGTTTAGTTCAATTTTCGATTCGGTTTTTCATACCCCTACCTTCAGTGCTCTCGATAATTTATTTTATTAAGTGAATGTAACTTGAATGTTTGGGAATCATTGAGATGGGAAAAGAAATTTGTACACCTGATGTTGGGTCGACTAAGTCAGACTCGGTCAAATTCGGTAAGTCGATGAGGTCGTCAAGCCCGTAGCTTGTGTGCTCGAACCCTTGAACTTTAGGAAGTCATTTTCCAATCGAATTCCCCCTCCCCCACCCCTCGCCACTATGGATCGGTCAGTGCATGCCAAAATCCCAATGTTGAAAATTCAGCAATCTTCTTGTAGATGGAAAGCTGTTTGGATTGGGATCGAAATCGAATAAGTTCAAAGGAAAGTGAAAATGCAGAGGATGTTGCCTGAGTGGGCCGCTTTTAAATTCCTTGGAAAGACGGACCAGTGCCTACTTTAGACTTTTGCGAGGACAAATTAAAGTCGATTTCTTTTGTAACCGTGACGTATCGTTCAGAAAAGAAAAATCTAAATGTGAAATTTATTTGAGCTACAGACACCTCAAATCTTTAAGTGTCTTGCTAGAATTCTTTTTTGGAGGTGATAATCTTTCGAAATTAGATTGAGTCAGCTAATAATATGCATGAATTACATGTGCAGCATAATGGGTCGTGTCGGATTCTATTTTTCAGAACCGAAATAAATTTTTAATTCCAATTATTGCAAGTAATACCGAATCCATTGACTTGTAGTTTGCAGATTTTTCAAGTCTGATGTGGAGTTAACCGAACTTTAACCAAGATCTTTTTATTTATTATTATTAAAAACTTAGGCAAAAAGAAGAAACCTTTTGGAACTCAATATAAATTATTAAGGTGCTTTTCAGTAGACAATAGCACATGCGACTAAGAGTTCATGGGGCCGGATGTGCTTATTATATTCCAAAGTGGTGCATGTATTTTAAATATTGCCTCACGAAAATTCCCAAATCGACACTTTCGTGAATATTTTATCTCTTTTTTTTTTTTTTTTTTTCAGATCATGGATATTTATCAAAATCTAGTTTTCACTTGAAAAACAATTTTAAACTTATATCACGCAACATATTTATCAAAAACTAATTTCTCTCTCGCGAAAAATCCACAAACTAGTACTTCTGCGCAATATACACATCACTGGAATGCATGCGTGAGAATGCACGTGGATTTTCACTTTAGGTATGAAATTATCCACCTTAAATCCATCTTGCCATTGTCTATCACGGATGTCGACATGTGTGCACTTTGACGAGATATTGAATGGAGTGTGAATGGATGATAAATTTAGGTCAGGGGTATTAATTGGGATTTTCTCATGAGACGAAAATTAATTCGAGGCAAATGTATCATGGAGTATGGATTTATGATTCTTCTTTATGAAAATTATTTAGAATACATGTGTCGAGGTACTAGTTGGGGATTTTTAATGTATCTTACCTTATATAGTTTAATGAAAAATGGGGGACAAACTCTATTGGTGTAGGGATATCAAATTGGACCACACATCGAAATCGTAACACGATTTTGAGGCCTTTTTGGTTCGGATTTTGTTTCTATTCGGGTAAATGGTTATAAAACAGGTAGTGAATTTGTTTCGGTTCGGGTCAAGTTAGGTAATGACTCGAATCGAAACATATTACCAATTGAAAGAGACGATCGCAAACATAAGAAAAGGATAGCATGCTATGCAAGTCGTGTTTCTAAGTAAACGAACCCCCAAATACCCGACCCCACCCGCAATTACCTTTCATGCTTTATTGAGGTAGGGTCGGGTTGTTATGAAGGCACACCCTCCGTGTTCAGTTAATGGATCAAGTTGGCTAGAAATCCAACCCGACCCTAGCACCGTTGATTAAATTTCAAAATTAATTGCTATAGTCATATTGTGTCGTATCGTGTCATGTCAGCATCGTACTTTATCGTACCTTGTCGTGTAGTTTGGTAAGCTACAAAATCGGCGTTAAATGAATTCGTTTGGTAGATATCAAGGGATTCCTTTCTTTAATTTGAACATTTGAATTTAGGTTATGATATCCCATCCTTTTCCCCCATCTCTCCACTCACGACTTTTAAGAGAGAAGCAAGAGGTGTTGGCGCAGACAGAATTACGTGCACGGTAGCTTTAGCGTCGCCGTTTTGGACGGCAAGGACTCCCGTCGACGTGCTTTTAAAGTCGATCGCACGACTTCCTTCCGCTTTCCCATTGTTTACGCGGGGGGGTCTCAATTTTTCGCACCAAACAAGGGCCTCTTCCTTAAAAAATCTCCCGACTTTTGATTTAATTTTAATTCTGTTCCGGAGTTTTCTTTATTTGAAAGAGTCATTAATTTTTGATCCGGTCTCAAATCTGCTCATTACGTCCAAAAATCATCACTCATTTTACAAGATATCGATATCAAAAGGGAGACCGTTATTATTTCATACGAAAATGAGGATATTGATGAAGATGTGTTTTGGTAATGAATCTCTAATTGATCATGATGTTGATAATCTTGAAGAATCTAGTGGTGATTCTTTGGATAACTAGGCAGATTCAATATTAAAGTGAAAGTTGAGAAAAATTTTAAGACAAAAAAAGAGTTCAAGGTGGAATTAGGCCAACAAACAAGTAATAAAAATAAATCAAGATAGATATACTCGAAATCCTAAAACTTATCAGCGAAAGTGTAATTGAGTTTTAGAACTTATCAAATTAATCTATCAAGTCATTTTGTTGATTGCATTTTTTGAAATATTTAAATTTAGATCTAATTAAGTCATTTTGTTGATTGCACTTTTTGAAAGTTTTAAAATTTGATTCTATTTTTGTGACAAATTTTAAAACTCGATTGTATTTTCATGACAAATTTTAGGACTTCCGACACATTTATCCCTAAAATTTCTTTGTCTGATTTTGCGTTTTTAAAATCTAACTTGCCCTAAAAACCTTGAAGAACTAACCCTAGCCAGCTTTCCGGTTGCTTTAAGCTTTTATTCCGGTGTCCACAAGCGTCTACAACCCGTAAGCCCTTTTTCTTAATTCTTTATTTCACTTATTTATTTATTTGAGGCCTTTGCTACTTTGGGCATTTGGAAAGGAGTATATAAAAAATTGTTAGGACAAAAGTAATAATAACTCAAGAGGATAGAGTTTCTAAAAAGAAAAGTCGAAAAACATAAAGTAATAAAAAAGAGAGAAATAATCAAGCAAGCACTCTAGAGAAATAGATAGACATAAACTCCAAGTAAAAAAAAAATGAAAAAGAATATACAGGAGCCGTATCAACAACATAGATGTTCTAAACCCAAATAATAATAATAATAATAACAATAAACAACTTCACTACTTGTTATTTTTCTAATAACAACATGTATTCCAGAAAAATAATGCTATTTTGAATTGCCCAGGTCCAAGGTCCCAAAAATATCCTAAGATGCTCTAGACTTTTCTAATTGATATACCAAATTCTCTCTAAAGTTCATCGTTACTAAACACATAAACCAATGCTTTTAGGGATGCCCCAAGAATATGTGCATGTGTGGCGCAACACGAAATTCTTTTAATGGCTAATCTATGGATTCCATGTGTCGCAATAATAATTTCATTTTCAATTGTCACGTAAATTAGTATGCAAATTCTAATAAAACACTCCGTCCTTATGAAATTGCTCAATGAATAGAATTTCTTTTCCATGACATAAAAAAAAAAAAAAAAAAAAAACCCTTTTTAAAAGGTAAATGTAACAAGAGGTATGTGCAGTCAAATGAAAAAACTACTAGAGACTATGAACCTACACCTGCTAGAATTGTCATTTTCGTCGACCTACTCATGTTGAAACGGCATGACGAAAAAGGTATGGAATTCACTTGAGAATTCACTTGTCAAAATGAGTCACGAACTCATATACAAACCCATTTAATAAATAGGCCGGGCTCAACCCACCTTTTCTTTTTCTTTGCCTAGTGTCTTCTTCTTCTTCTTCAGTTCGTGGCCTGAGCTCTGCTCAACACTCGACCAACGGAAGCCCTCCCTCGCGTGATCAATCTGTGCAAATTCCATTCCTCGACCTCTCGCATCGTCGTCAGGGAACCCTGACTTAACCTTCTCGACTGCTTCTTCACATTTCTAGTGACTCTGACTTCCACGATTCATTGCTGAAGATCTGGTTCTGAGGTTCTCCTCGCAATTTGCGATCTCATCCCATTGCCAAAACAGGCGATAACGACCCCGGCCATTAGCACCACCATGACAACGACTACAATCACCACCATCGCCGCCACGGAGGCGACATGAAGCTGAGTCGACCGCAGAGGGTGTTCGGCAAGTTAGAGTTGGCGAATTTGTTGCTCGAAGGATTTGGTTCTGGCTGCTGCTGCTGCTTGCCCTTACTTGAGGTGGTGAAGTCGTTTCAGAATTCTCTGATGTTCCTCCCATTTCCCCTCACTGGAGTAAGAATTTTATCTGGCTTTTCAATTCATGTTACTTGTTACTTTACCACCTAAATGCGCTCGAAGCTTTATTGATGGAAAATGGATTTATTGAGTGCGGAATTTGTCAATTTCTTTGTGCTTGCCAACATGGTATGGTCTGTCGATAGCAAATAAAGGGGAAAAAGTCTTTTTTATTAAATGGGTTTTAGTGGCTTTTCATATAATGGATAGGATGTCATTGGCCCAGTTGAGCCAAACAAAGCCTTTTTCATCTTCGAGTGGGCTCGGCTGCTTAGTGATTTTAGATCACCTATAATTCGAATCTAAGGTTTCATTCATTATATTTCTTGTTCGTTGTCGGAAAGATTTTATTTTATTTTTATATCGTCCACCCTAACTTTTTTTGGGGTCAAAATCGTCCAACCTAGTTAACTTAGTTACAAATCCCATAAATAGTGAATTCCTTTATAAGATTTATATTTTACCTTCACACCCTTTGTTCATAACCGGTTCATGAAGTTGTCCATTCTCCAAATGCAACAATTTAAGGAGAAAAATTGCCAAAAATAGATATATGGTATAAGTCGGGTATGAGTCACTGATTTTGTATTATATATAAATAGATTCAAAACGAGTTAAATAAGTCAATTTGTCTTAACCCGATCCACCATTTTGACGGACCTATTTGAAATCAATTGGTCTTAGTAAGGGGCAAAAGTCGAAGTCTTCAAAGAACAAAAGGATTTAGGTGACGTTTGGTTCGCTTAGTGGAATAAGGCAATGAATGGAGTAGATATTGTATAAGATATTTTTATTTTTTAGTTTGAGAAAAGGGAATAGCTATTTTTATAGTTTGGCTTATAGAAAAGATTAGTTATTCTTAGAGTATGTCCGTATTAGATTTACATTACATGGTTTAAGGTTGGCATGATGAAAAAACAGCCCTTATACGCTTCAATGAGATACAATCAATGTTTAATTTCTTCCATTATCACATAATTGAAAAAGATAAATTCATTAGGGTTTATAAATTATAGTAATATTTTGTAATCGACAAAATAAATCCTGTCAGTGAATAAACTAATTTTCCTTAATAAATTCATATTGATATTATTTTTAAGTAAAAGAACTGATAATAAAAAAATAGCTTCTTACATGATAATTGTTATTTTTCTTAACAAACAACCAAATAATAATAAGGATTTAATATAATGACATGATAACCAAAACTCAATTACAAATGCACATTATTAATCAGTTTATACGCAAACCATCTATAAGTTAGACTCATAACTATGAATATAATCCTTAACTATGAGTAAATCTATGCTACACATAAAAATAGACTATGAAATACCAAAATCATAATGTCAATATATTATAACCTCTAAATTATGTTAATTTGAAGACAAATCTATTTTGTAAATCAAACGAAGGAATAATTATTTCATCAGAAATATAAATTGTGAAGCTCCTAAGAATGGGCTATGTAGTCGAAATCAAGGAAGAGAGGCCCAATTGATCTTTTGAAGCCGACTAAGTTATCAAAGAAGAGGCCCATATCGAAATAAGATTCACTTAAACTTTCAATCGCAGCAATAAGCATTAAAGGGGAGCAAGAGAACTAGACCGAATCGGTCGATTCTAGGTGGTTCCTAAAATTTGGAATCAGTAAATATCAGTCCAATTCTTGGTTCTATGCGTGGATCTACCCACCTAGACCACCTAAATGAGACCATACATATTAATTCTTATTATTCCAAAACCTTAATTCTCATTCTTTTCTTGTGACTCAGTCACGCTCATCACTCTTGTTTAGCTTATCATGATCTTATTCTACTAACATTACTTGTATAGTAGTTTAGACTATGCAACTAGGAATAGGGGGAAAAAAGAGAGGGAGATATCACCTGTTCTTGAATCCACCTGAGAGTCCAGTTCTCGAGTGGGTATAGAACTAGGGCTGGTTCCCAGTTCCACAAACTGGAAATCAATTATGAACCGACCCATCCTGGAACCCCTAATATAGTATGATGATTATCGTTATTTCTCTAACATTAGACATGTCCTTGATTTCAAATATTTTTAGTCAAGCCCTCATTTTCTTAATTTTAAATTAGGCAAGTCGATTGCTTAGATCCGTATTTGAGTTCTTGACACTCAAATCCAAGTCCAAGTAGACATGGGATGGTACATAGTGACAATGATAAAATGAGTTGCGAGTTTTATACGGGCTTTGTTTGATAATCGAGATTGAAATCATTTGAATGGGAATAGAAGCCTCGTTCCCTTTCTTTGTATTGTTTGATAAATTGGAATGAGGCAGAATGGAGATGAAAGTTGCAATCCATTACCATGCGAAAGGAGGGAATGAGTTAGAATCAATGGAGTGGGTTAACAAAAGGGAAAATAATACAAACGGTCTCTAAACTTTAATTCAATATACAATGTGATTCATGAATTTTTAAATTGTTCAATATGATTCTTGAATTTTAGCACAATATGTAATATCATCCTTGAAGTTCAATTTGTTTAACATGGTCCATGAACTTTTGATACATATTCAATCTAATCTTTGGACTATATGAAAATGTTTAATGTTGTCCTTGAACTTGAATTAATGGAGAGATAACATTAAATATTTTCATATAGTTTAGGGACTCACTTGAATATGTATCAAAAGTTCAGGTACTACATTAAATAAATTAAAAGTTCATGAACAACATTGCACATTGGGACAAAGTTCATGGATCACATTAAATAAATTAAAAGTTTTTGGATCACACTGTATATTGGACTAAAATTTAGGAACTACATTAAATAAATTAAAAGTTCATGAATCATATTTCACATTAGGCCAAAGTTCATAAACTATTTGTGTAATTATTCCTTAACAAAAAAAGGGAAGTAGAGAAGTGGATCATTAACTATATTTGTATGGTAAGCAACTAACCTAACTTCTATTATTTATAGCAATTTGGAACGGTTAAATTCAAAATAGAAAAAATACATTCCAGTTTCAACATTTCAATAAATTCAATAGTAATTAATTGTCAACGTATTATAATAAGAGCAAATAACACAAAACACTTAAACTATACCCACTTGACCAAAATATTTTAATTGTTTTTGTTTCACCTAAACTCTTAAACTTGCTTACCGTGACACAAATACTCTAAACTTTTTTTTGTATAACAAAAAATCCTACACTTATACATGTGTAATATATATACCATTTATTCTGGTTCCGTTCAAGATATATTTCTCATATTGGTATAAGTTTGGGATTTTTTCATGACACAAAAAAATGTTTGGAGTATTTGTGTCATAATGGACAAGTTAAGGATTTTTAGTAACACAAAAAAATTTTGAGGTATTTGTGTCATAGTGAGCATAATTTAAAAATTTTTGTGATATTAACTTTTATAATAAAGTTCTCTCTGAGCGTGAGCGTTACTTTTAAGTATGCCACCTTAATCACAATTGTTGGGATCAAAATATGCTCGTTGCGAGAAAAGATACTCGGTACTTTCTTCACAAAAATTAACAATATATTCGTGAATTTATATTTTTAACCCAATTAATTACTTTGTACTTGGACAATTTAGTTTTTGTGTGTAGTTTTTACGATTAATGATGCGTCAAAATGATGTATTTATTTTGAAAAGTTTCATACTCCATTTCAATCACACTTAAATACGATGATCTACAAGATGCGCAAGAACAATAATTTGTTCGTGCGGCTTTCATGTGCACCTATTATGTTATCTTAACACGCTTAATTTAATAGGAGAAAATTGGATGGTTATCGCACATCACTCCATCGACACAATGTTCCGACGACGAATCGTGATTTCTCATGCTTTCAAATTTTAATTTCTTTTCAAGGAAATTGATTATAAGTTTCCCTAAAAAAATTTTGAGCTGGGGGGAACCAAACTCCCGGCACTGTTACTTCCCTCTTTGCCCGTTTTCATATCAGGGCCACTGAGCACCTCGTCCCGCCAGCCTTGATGCGACGTTGCGACGACGGGGCGACGGTGCTTTGAACTCTAGCGGTGACCTCGCCACGTTCGCAGACAAGCACTGCCCGCGACGGCCGTGCGGGGGGGAGGCACCGCCCGAGGAGGTGGGTTCGATGCCTGCGTGGGAGGAGCTGTGGGGGCGGGCTGGCTCTTTCCGGTGTTCCCTTACCAACTGGCCGTGTGGCCTCTAGCGCAACGCGAACGTCCTCTTTTGTTCACAGGTTTGGGAGGTGGGGGGATGGTCTGGTCTGATTCTCAGGATCGCCTGCTGCCATTTCCCTTTCATTTTTTGGCTTCCTTAACTGGCATTTGGGTTCAGCCTCTCGTGGGTTTGCCAAGAGGGCTTTGTCCGCATGCAATTTACCATCTCTGCAGACGTGAAACAGAGGCTGATGGGGGCATGCCCCTGTCGCCTGTTTTCTCCGGCATATGGAGCCTACTTGGATTTTACTTGATTGCTTAGCGATCCGGCGACATTCTCGACCGCTGTTTTTGAAGTATCGGGTTGATTAGCCGGTGGCAGCTACGGGCTTGTATTGCAGAACCCTACACATTGCCTTGCTAGTGTCCAAAAAGTTATTTTTTTTGGTAAAGATAAAGATATATATTAACTTTTAATCAAGAAAGCTAAACAGTAAAAGAGTCTTGGCATCAACAAAACTTGTACTCACGAAAACAAACAAGTTAAAACGAGTGGAAGGGTGCCGAGAAGAAAAAGAAATGAGGGAGGGAGCCAAACATCGGCAACCCTCAAAATGAAAACAGGAAAGACTTGATACCCAAAGGTTACGCATCCTCCACTAGAACAAATATACAAACAAGTATGGCCACCACAGCAACCTCATCCAAAAGAGACGGAAAAAACAAGGGAGGCCTCAGCTCAAGAAAAGATAGATGGGCTAAGGCTCCAGCTTTGTTGCATCCTCCTATTGGCCGGGGTATCCGGCACCTAATGGAAGGCTAGTGTCCAAAAAGTTCATTTCATTGATTTCGGAAAACACGGCTTTCCATTTGCTTGACATCCCTTTGTTCCTTTTCTCTCTTCTTAGGATGGGCTTGGTCCTTTACTAGTGGAGGGAAAGCCTTAATATCGCGACACGTTCTCTTGAACATAGATAGACGGTTGAAAACTTTTGGGAGACGATATGTTATGATTTCGAGAGACTAGATCAAGACCGTTTATCCTAAATTTTTCTGAGTCGACGTGCACATATCCTCTTCGATGAGGATCCGTGACAAAATCTTTTCATAAAATATATAGATAAAGGCTTTGTAATCTGATAGGAATGATAGAGTTCGAGAAGTGGAGAAAACAAAAGCAGCGACACCTCATCGGAAAGTAGATGTTGATACGTATAAGGAAGATAAAGTGCCCATCTCGATGACCTACCCTTTTGTTGACTTTTCAAGTCACAAAGATTACTGATCTTGACGGTAAAGATCAGATAATTCCCCTCAGAAAAAGGCTATACAACTTTAGCAAGATGGGGTTGGTCAAATTCTCTTCGCGGCAGACTCCACGAGATTGTCTTTGGATCAACATTCCCAGACCCTATCAATCCTTGCTTTTTCTCATGCTTTTAGTACATCATGATATGAAATTTGACCGGCAATTTGGTGCTGATGATCGCTAGACAGATAGGACATGTATGATTACCATTCTCCTCTTTTCCTCCCCACGTCTATAATTTCTTTTAGGGAATTAGAGAATTATCGAATAATAATAAGTCCACCTACCAAATCCTATTTGAAAAAGCCACAGCTCAACACGTCTCCTTAAGCTGCTTTTGGCTTTCCAATATGCGGTTATCATTAGTTTCCATATTGTTTGCTAGCACAAAAATAGTTTTTTAATCTTTCTTTATGTGTGGAGAGAACCTGGAGATCTCCAGTCCAAACCTTTTGTACTCTCTCTCTCTAATCCTTGGCTATGTGTAGTCAGGCATGCTTGCTTGACTAGTGGTTTGGATAAATAATACTAAGTTGATTTTATATTTGGACCGCTCCTCAAATTCATTTTACTCGACTCATGAGATTAATATATGATACTCTCGTGATCTCGGGGCGATACCTAGCTACGAATAGATACATTGAAAGCCAAAGAAGAGGTACATTTCTGCCATGAATAAAAGCCTCAAGAGAAGGAGATGTTTAGAGACCCCTCTTAATCCTTGAAGTACATAGAGACAACGAAACAAATCAATCTTTGAACCCTTACATCCTTTATACGTTGTAATCAAGTGTGTTCTAGATATTACAATTTCTTCACGGCAACTCGAGAAAAGGTCATGGCACCGACATGAAGTTGCCTTAGGATCTCAGCTAGCTACACATCGCTTTATTATCTTTCTTTGGCCCTTCTGGCATCGCCTGTATGCAGGTATTAACGATATTATTGTTGTTTCTATTATTATGGCCAAGGGTATGGCTTCATGCAGTTTAGTAACAAGATCTTGATTAGAAAGATATAAAGGAAAAGAACCTAGGAGAAGCTTTCGGTGTTTAAAGGAGCAAGGGATGAGCATTGGTCTGGGTTGACAGTGGAAGTCTGGAACTAGAAAGAATCGGCCCTGCCTGGCCCATTCTAGTCCAGTTTCCTTTGGAACTGGCTATTATCGATCTGGTTCCTGGTCCAGGCTATTATCGAGTTCCTTTTAAGGAACTATACTGAGTGAAAAATACATGATGAACATAAAATATTACTCCTACTACTCTACTACCTCTCTCCGAGAGACAAAAACAGACGTAGGCAATCAATCCGAACACCATGCAATGTCTCAGTCTTCTACCCACTCCTTTTAGGTGTGGGATGTTCCACCAACCCTAAGAAATCAACCAGCCATCGGCAACAATTACAAGAAAGTGAAAAAGAAAACAACAGCAACGTCAGCAACGAGGTAGCTCGCGACTTTCTTTTTGTACGATGAGTAGGGTGAGTTCCAAGTTCGATGCAATGGATGAAGATGCTCCTACTCAAACCCCTTTGAATTTCAGTTCGAATGGCCACGTCAATGAATGCTACAGCCTTTCTTTAGCTTTTATAAACTGTTCTTTACACATTTCTTTCCTCTTTGTGCACGACCCTACCAAAATATTTTCAATTGCTTCCTCATTATTGATGATTAGATAGGAAACATTTATTTGTTAATGTCATTATCTCCGTAGTGCAAGGCCTTTGGACTTTACATGAGATCAAGTTTTCTATACTAAGGTAATGAGTAATTTTTGGTGCCTTTATAAAATGAATCATTATATAACAGACAAATGCTTCACTAAATATTTCAATAGTTGGTAAAGAAAATTAAAATAATTCTCATCATATACTATTTCATATGTCTATCATAGTCAAAAATTAAAAAAAATAACATTTGTTATGGAGAATTCTTTTTGCTGATTTATAGGGTGTTATTTCCGATTTATAATAATGCTAATGATAGTTACTAGTTAAACATCTAAGCCCGTCCCCTCCCTTTCTGACACTAGAATTAGCTGCATCATTGCTAAAACAAAAGGCTAACTCGAAGATTTGTTAAAGCATGAGTATGCTAGGGACAAGAAATCTCACACTGGTGAGTTGCGACTAATGATTAAACTGTTTATAATATTTAGTTAGCTCATAATACATGGATCTAAAATTTGAATAAAGGTAGGTCCTACTTAATTTGTTAATGAACTTTAAATAGATTCCCCCTCTTGGAGATCATACCGAGATGAAGTTACCGAAATTCCGGTGCATGTTCCCCACATATTGTTAGACATACTAAAGAAACCCCCACTTTTACCGCCTCTCTTCTATCTCTCACCTTCTCCCGTCGGCCATCATACCAAACTGGTACGGCATGAGGCTCTCAATCGCGAAGATGGCTGTGGTAGTTGTGAAGATAGGGCGGCGCCGGTGGTTGTAGACATGGATGACAGTGACAACTATATTTGTAATAGAAAGAGAAGAGAGAGAGAGAGAGATGAGAGAGATGAGGCATCTTGATCTCCTTTTATACTCCTCGGCGTGCAAACCTTCCATTGGATAATCTTCAAGAGGATCAATCTCCAAGCTAGCCTTGTTGAGAAGATCAGGGTAGTCGTTGAAGTCGATTAATCAAAATTCATGTGGATTTCGACTACCATACAATCAAATCTTGATTTCCAAAAGTGGACTGCTTTAGCTAAGGAAAGTATGTTGCCTTCAAGATGATTGTTAATCAATTAAGATAATATTTAGCATAAATAATCTTTAAGAATGATAGCCAATAAAAAAAAAAAATCAAGATAGGAATTCATACCAAGTCACAAGTTGTTAAAGAGATGAGAAAAAATATCTCAAAATGATAATTTTAAAGTTAATGACAAGATTGCTATCGTAAGTAGTGTAAGTATTCTGGTTATATCAATAGTCACTGGTTATATCTGATTTTCCAATTATCTAATGATATTAAACTTTCGCCAAGCTTATGCTTATATCAAGTTTCCACAACAAGCTTCTATTGATGTCGGATTCTAGTCATATCAGACTTCATAGTTATATCCGAAGGTTTTTCTTTTGACTCTTTAAGTATAATAGTGATGTAGATCTTGTAGACTATTCACCTCAATACCTCCAAGCCTTTATGAATTCTCTATTCTTCTAAACTTGTTCAAGTAGGTTCTTCCAGCTATTGAAAATCATTTCACTAATCACATCAAAGGTCCTTTTGATGTGAATATTATTTGAAAGACAGACAACTTCTGCATTTGTCAAGATCAATATGAGATATGGATAGTTTTTTCAAAGTCAAATCTATTAGGAGCTTTTTTCAACATAATTAATTGGCAAATTTGGCCTATAAGGAATATTTCCCACGTCTGGTGGTATTGCCACATGGTCTTTATGTGGTCAGCATTTTGCATTGGACCTACTGGCCTAACATTTTTACGTGTGGCAAAGGCACATTCTATTAAATGTTTAGATTTGCCAAATTGTCATCATTTGCATTGTTTTGGCCAATGTTGAGTTGGTTATTGCCAGTGACAATGCCAACCAAATTCACATTACGTTGACCATGGTTAAACGTATCGAGCCTTTGTAAAATTTTCACAAGCGGTGGAACTACATGGCCCAACATTATTAAATTGACCAGAAGTTGAAGGGACACACCAAAAACTACCGGATTTCCATGAATTGGAAATGGCTGGTTGGATGATCCTCCTGAAAACGACTTCATCAACTGCATTGATGACCATCGGCCTAATCACATCGAAAATATGTCTCACGATGTAGTTTTTTTTTTTTTTTGGTCAGTCCTACTCTATTCCTACTCTACACTCACTCGCAGACTTGCGCCCTACCTCTTGCGGGCGTGGGAGTCGCAACCCACTCTCGAAACTTACGCGTCCCTACCCCCATCCCCCCTGAGAAGGTGGGGATTTGAACCCCTCACCTCCCCCTTCCATGTTGGAAGGGTGGCCACTGGGGCGAACCCCCAGTGGTTGTCTCACGATGTAGTTGGCCATGTCATTTTGTTGTTAATCTCATTATGGTGGTCACTATGGGGGAGTTTGGCACCATTTCCCTCATTTGCTCTTCCATAAGATGCCTTTGGACGTTGGCATTCCAACTGGATTCTGCTCTGCCGCTGGCTGAGCAGCCAACAACACAGAACGCATTTCGAACTGGCCCTCTCAGTACTATCATGCCGCGACAGATTGTTACCGACGCCATCGTCAGACTTCTGTTGATTCATTATTCTTGCCATGCTTCTTCCTTAAATCATACCACAAAAGTCCCACTGAACGTGCCAAAAATATGTTTCATCAAAAATAGGCACTTGCCGAAAAGCCTTAAGGGTCGTGCAATAGTGCTTGTTCTCTTTTTCCAGTACCCACTTCTATTAAGGTTGGGCTTAATATGAGGAAGAGACTTGGTTGCAACAATCGAGATGAAATATGGTGAAAAATCTTTGACCCAAAGTAGATTATTGCTGACCAAAAAAAAAAAAAAAGTAGATTATTGGATTTTTAATGTAAATGGGTTCAATGGTAATATTGGACATAAATTCACTTGGCTTTATAGTGAAGATGAATAGTAAATTAAAAAGGAAAGTATTGGAAATGACGCACAATAATAAAAACGGCTCTATTAGCATAATAGTCTTTGAATACCATGAGAATAATAATTTATTGTGAATAATAAATTCTTAAAGAAGTGGATCCCACGACAATTTATAATATTTATTATTTGATTTTTTATGGTCCAAAATTAATTGTTATTCTTATAGTAGATTAAATATTTTTACCCAATCATTTCTCGAATGAAAAATGGAAAGGCAATAACATTAATAAACTGATAAAAATACATTGGGAATGTGCGTTTCTCGTCTCCTTCATAATTACATGCAATCGCTTATGTAGCCCACTATTTATAATTGCTCGCCAGCAGTTATTATTTGAAGTATTGAAGCAACTGCACTCCCGAGATTTTAAGCCTCATATCCTCACATCGGCCCTCTCCACAAGTGGTTACAATTTCCAAAGTCATTATTAGGATGCTTAATCTCATTCGCTACCTATCCCTGCATTATTCCATGATTCTTCTCTTTGTCTCCAACACTTGGTTAAATTTTAAGGTGGCTAATCCCTTGTTTGCTCTTGCGAGAAGTCTCTCTAAGCACCTTTCAACTACTTGTCTATATCGATTTCACATAGTTGTTGATGACTCTACCTCATAGATGTCAATATCTACGTCATATATTTGTCGATTGTACAATGACTTAGAACTTTCATCAACTAATCCCACCTAATTGATTAAACTCCATTGTACGTTGACCACAGTGAATTGATGATTTTTTTTTTTTTTTTGTGTGTAAATACATATATAACTTACCAATTTTTGTACATATCAACTACATTTGACACCATTTTATCTCGTGTTCAAAGAAAATTGGGTTAGCGTAGGTGTTAGAAGTATATAGCAGAAGCCCCATACATTCACTATTTATAATTGTTCGCCAGCAGTTATTATTTGAAGTATTGAAGCAATTGCACTCCCGAGATTTTAAGCCTCATATCCTCACATCGGCCCTATCCACAAATGGTTACAATTTCCAAAGTCATTATTAGGATGCTTAATCTCATTCGATATCTATCCCTGCATTAATTCATGATTATTCTCTGTCTCCAACACTTGGTTAAATTTTAAGATGGCTAATCCCTTGTTTGCTCTGTCGAGAAGTCTCTCTAAGCAACTTTCAACTACTTGTCTATATCGATTTCACATAGCTGTTGATGACTCTACCTCATAGATGTCAATATCTACGTCATATATTTGTCGATTGTACAATGTCTTAGAACTTTCATCAACTAATCCCACCTAATCGATTAAACTCCATTGTACGTTGACCACAATGAATTGATGAATTTTTTGTGTAAATACATATATAACTTACCAATTTGTGTACATATCGACAACATCATAAAATTTTGACACCATTTTATCTCGTGTTCAAAGAAAATTGGGTTAGCGTAGGTGTTAGAAGTATACAGCAGAAGCCCGACACATTCACTTGGAGAGATCGCCAAGAGAAAGCCAACTTCGAACTTGACAATATATTTAGTTGGACTCATATCCACTTTGTCAATTAGGATATATTAATTGTTCCACATTATGCAAATTCTCCTATTTGTAACTTTTCTAATACAATTCATATGTACATCTTAACAATTACCTATTCATATGTGAGCTCAGTGTTAGTATGCTCTCTTCTAATTTAGGTATTGTTCTACACCAAGAGTCTACTCCCTTTTAATTCAAGTATTTTTCTATACCAACATGTCTCAGCTTGAATCTTAAATGCTCATCTTCATGTTTAGTCTCTTTCTCCAAATGAAACCATAAAAGTTGCCATTAGGATTATTGCTACACCACAATGCCCATTTTCACCATTTTTTCATCAAATCGAACCATGAAAGCTATTTGAAAATCGAGTTAGTCACGACATTCCTTACTTGAGATTTTCACCAATTACCAATATGTATTATAATTATGCCGCCCATAAACCATCAACTGTTATACCATTTGTTGGAAGCATGCAGCAGAAACTTAATACATTCACCTAGGGAGATGGTCAAGAGGGAAGCCGAGTCTGAATTTATTGACATATATAATTGAACACATCTTCATTCAGATGCTTAAGTCAATGAGTTATAAGCTAATTAAGCTAAATTAAGTATTCCATGTCATACCAATTCTTCGATGTGAGTATCACAACATATGGCTAGGCTTTGTAACTAAATCTACTTTTAAGTTTGAAAAATTTAGAATTGTGATAGAGATAAAATAGGCCGAACAAGGGCAATTTTGTAATTAGCTATGGCGCCTTAACCAATGCAAGTTGCAAGTTGGTATTAAAAGTGAAAATTCAGGATGCAAAGTGGTATTTCTCACAAGAAAAACGAAAAAGAAAAGTGAGGGACAAGATTGAAGGAGGTGGGAAAAGGGGTCGAGGGAGACGTATGCTTGATATCATCTAGGTTTATCTTAAGCCGACCAAAGCAAGGGAAGGTCATTGCTTTTGTGCATGTTTAGCTAATAGCTACTACAACCCCTTTTTCCTACTTTATTAAAGTTGATTTGAACCAACCAACCGCACCCACAATAAAAAGCGAGGTCAAACATATAATCCTGTTGATTTTCACGGCCAACACCTTAGCTTCCACGTGGATTATCGTACTATTTTTGTTTCTTTTGATAAGATAAAAGTCACCGTCGTATACCAATTCTGGTTAATGAAAGGGACAAAACATTTGCTCAACTAAAAGCACTCAAACGTTTATGGCAGCTTTACAAATAGTTTGATTTATATTTTTTGGCTCGATATGTAGTGTCTCGTAAAATCACTTACGAACATATAGAAAATGTTTCATTTGAATGACATGTATTTTAGAGGAAAGTATGCCTTTCGATAATCTTATATAGGTTTGAGTAAAATCCATTCCCTAGTTTAGAGTTGATATATTGTAGATGATAAATTTAATTGGATTAATAAAGAATTACTGAAATGTTTTGTGGTAATATGAAGATGGGTTAACCACGAAAAAATTTGTTTTATTGACTCCTTTAATTTAATTACCTAGTGGTTATAAACAAAGAAATTGTCTCATCTAACTGTTTAGCATGTACTTTACTCTAATAATTTGTTTTTCTTTGGTTGAATGATAATTTGTTGAAAATGGTTAAAAGGATATGGTATTTAAGATAAATTTTTTGAGAAATTGTTCTACTTATGCAAGGAGCTCTTTTCAATACAACTAAAAAATTAGAAGCAAGGGCTCTAAGCTTTTTTTAAGTAACACGACCATCCGATTCAACTCGATTAATCCTTTCAAGACAGATAAATTGTCTCATTCATGTGAATTAGATGGGACTAGAGGAACTGAAGGTTGAATGTGACATCTGTCTTATCTAGACCGAACTCTTTTTAACTCTTGATGAATTCTCTAGTAGTTCAGTTGCTCTAAGCCTTTAAAGGATCTCATTTTGAGCTAGAAACCCTAGAAACATGTATGTCCATTTGCAGTTGCTTTTAGCTTATGTCGTAAAATTGTACATAGTCTACACGCATTAGTTTCACATTATTGTTTGGGTTAATTATTGTTGCCTCTTCAACTAGCCTGTCAATCCACCTTAGGCCACATATAACTTTCTTGCTCACCAAACAGGGCAAAAGAAAAATAAAGAAGGAGAGGATATCTTGGGAATCATACCTAAGACCTCAAAAGAGAGCCTAGTGATGATGATTGGGTCAATTATTAATCATGGTATAAAGCATCTTATTTTTCCACCTCTTTCTTTTTTCTTTTTTTTTTTTGTAATTTCTTTTTCCACAGTCAAAATAATTGAGTAAAAAAAGAGGCAAGAAAACCAATCCGTCGTGTCACACTCATCCTGCCCTCTCCATGCTTTGCACGCGAATCTTTGACAAATGGAGAGGTTTGTGTCTAACTTGGGGAACCAGGGTTACATGATTTATTACCCAAGGAGAAGAAAAGCACTCCAAACCAACTGTAATTTTCATGCTTTTCAGCACTTATTTTTGACCATTTTTCCCTTTGGAATCTCCACCATCATTTGTCTGTTATCCGCCTAATTATAAGTTGATAGAGAAAGATGATCATATGATGGCACTGTTGTAAGGAATAATAATAATAAAATTGTTGTTCAGTTATCAATGCTTTTTTACCTTGTCGTTTTTGCTAATTGATCTATGTCGTAGCAGCCATTGTGTTTTTCTTTTCAAAACATACATGGTATATATATCGTGTATCTATTATCTAATAGCTTTATTTCCGACGGTAAATGTTGTTAGAGATAAATATTATTAGAATTCAAAACAAATGTTACTAAATTGAGTCTCTCTCATTCTTACTCCAGTTTGATTCATAAGTGCTCTAATTGGTCACCATATCCAATATTCTTTCCAGGGCTTGACTCACGTGGATTATGGCCATGTCGTAGCAAAATTGATGGAGGTACTGCACTGAATATCGAGTAAAATTTTGGATCCCTTCCAGCATTATTTTCCCTTAACATAATATTGAACCATCATTTAGTTTTACGTTTACTTATTAACATAAAAATATAAAATAAAATTATACCAACTAACCTTAAACGTTTTAAAATATTATTTGTTGTTTTTATTTCATGATTTAATAATTGGAATTTAATTTAATCTTTCACGAACACAAATAAAGCAAGACGTGAAGTTAATACATTTAAATTTTTCATATTATCTTTCACCATCATTTGTTGTTTTTATATATTGTACTCCTACTAAAAAAATATGCCCAATTTCAAAATTGTCGTGAATATCTTTTATTTATTTATTTTATTTTTTGGCAGCGTCGACTGATTAATTAAGTTGGGGTTGATTAGTGAGTTATTTTCAACGAATGATAATTATCATATAAAGTCAAATTGCACCGGAAACTTCTCCGTCCGAGCTGGAATTCTGGGTCCATCCTTGCTTGTTATGAGGTTGATCGGTAGCTAGATGCTTGAGAATTCATAGGGCGACATCTACAGGGAAAAGAGACATTTTTATGTTAGGATAATCTTGCGTGCATCTGTTCCTTATCTCAGGGAAAAAAAGGGAAGAAGCATTTCGGTATCTGAAGATGTTGTTGGCTAAAGGAAAAGTAAAAAAGAACTTGCATGGATTGGTATCAATAAATTATGTGCATTCACGATCGCTAATTTCAAGAAAAATTACCCAATTAGTCCTAAATTTATTATATAAATGTCAATTTGGCTCTAAACTTTTTAATTTTTCTAGTTTAGCCTTAAAATTTTGTGCAAAATTCGAAGGTAGGAATTTCAGTTAATTTTTGACTAAAAATTATTGACATAATGATTATGTCATCGCTAGTCATCCTACATGGTACACTGAATGTTGGTAATTTCCAACGGAAATGGCTAGAACGACTACATTGAAATTTTGTGCAAAGATTTAGGACTAAATTATTAAAATTGAAAAAATTTATGATCGAATTGACATTTGTAAAATATGTTTAGGACTGATTGAACAATTTTTTCCCAAATTACATGAAACTCATGCACATCAATCCCACTTTTAATGGCCTTGATTGACCTGATCCATGTTAAATTGTGTCCAAGCAAGTCTCAATCGGTTGAAGAGGATAGTCATCCCTTCTTACACCGACCTGCCTTCTTAGACCATATGTGAAAACGTGAAAATTATCCAAAAAACTCTAAATTTATCGTATTTTTCCTAATTCAGTTCTAAACCTTTCAAATGTATCAACTGAATCATAAACCTTATCATTTTTTTTCCCAATTGAGTCAATGCGACTAATTTTGGTCGGAAATTATTGACCTAGACGCCAACTGTCCTACATGACATGGCAACGCTGACGTAGACAAATTTTAATAATTTCTAAATATTTTTGAATTTTTTAAATCTATTTTTTCTCCATCCTTCTTTCCCCCTTTCCTTTCTTCCTCCTAGCTAGTTGCCGGGTCTTAGTGACTGGCCAGAGGTGAGGGCCATCAAGGCGAGGTCGAGCCTCACCATCGGCCCACCAACCCCTTCGCATGCGATGCAGTTGACTAA
Source organism: Eucalyptus brandiana (assembly GCA_014182725.1). Classification (NCBI taxonomy): domain Eukaryota; kingdom Viridiplantae; phylum Streptophyta; class Magnoliopsida; order Myrtales; family Myrtaceae; genus Eucalyptus; species Eucalyptus brandiana. Next base: position 32,471,422 of record CM024675.1, read on the forward strand.
TTGTTGGCGTCCAACCTCGGTATCAGATTTATAGTTCGCAGCCTCGGATCCAAGGTTGCGGTAGCCACCATAGCTGGAGGTGGAGGTTCGGGTGCCGCCGGACCAAAAGGAAGATGCTTTGTGCGAAAAGAACACTCATAACCGATTCAAAAAATGGATGGATCGAAGCATGCAGGAAAGAGAGAGCGCGACAATGATTATTCAAGGGAAAATTGAGATCTGCCTCTTGGACGAGGATGAATGGTGTGCTGTAATCGAGAAGCTATTGGCAATACCTATTTTGATCCTGATGAAGCCCCAGATCAGTCGGAGAGAATGGAGAGAACATCTGCACAGAGACGAGCTGAGATTTGTAAGTGGCTTGCTCACTAGAGAACCCAGCGATGGCAAGGTCAAGCCTTGCTCAATGCTGGTGAGGTCAACCTCGCTGACCTTTGCCTCTGGCCAGTCGCCTAGGTCCAGCAATTGATTAGAGGAGGAAGAAAGAAAGGAAAAGAAAAAGAAAAAAGAAAAAAAATTAAAAACATGTAAAAATATTATTAAAAACTATCAATGTGGCACGTCAATGCCGGCTGTGTCACGTGGAACAACCGACGTCCACATTAGCGATTTGAGGCCAAAATTGGCCTAATAGAATGAATTGACAATATGTGAAAAGATTTATAATTCGATTGATAAAATTGAAATGTTTATGATTGAATTAACAAAAATGCAATAGATTTAAGACTTTTTAGATAATTTTCCCTATGAAAGTGACTATTGATCTTGTAGATCCCATGTGCAGGTCTCGTAAGAGATTCACATGATCACGATTTCATGGACACCATTCATATGAGCCTGGATCTAAGCAAGAAACTTTGTGACAATCATTTTCGGCTTCGACGAAGCTATATTACTAAATAATGGCCACATGGACAATTTTTTTTTTTAATAAAAAAAATCAATTCATACTTTTTCATTCATTGGAAGCTAACGGAGGTAATGAATGAACTAATTTGAAGGACGACAACCAATTTTAAGAGTTAATTGATCCAATATAATGTTTTAAGACTAAAATGAGTTTTGAGTACACTCAAACTCCGTGGCTCTAATTCCGGTTGACATAAAACAAGTTTAAAAGTCAAACTTTGGTAGTTTTTCCCTCTAAATGGCCCTCTTCGCTAATTAGTTTTGTCACGAGTTATGAGCAAGTACATAAGTATCAATATCCATAAATTAGGTATAGCTTTATTTTTTTACATCTCCATGCTCTATACAAAATCAATATGAATTGTCGTCCGGGTCGTGGTCGTCGTAGTTGTCGCTTTTCTTGTTCAACCTGTTGCTGAGTAAGCATCTAATCATCTCATGATCGATCCTGTCGGTTTTCTGTAGTGAAAAAGCAAAGTAAAAAGGAGCCCAATGCGGCTCAAATTGCCGTCCTTTCCATGTGAGGATCCCGCTTTTTTTCTCGAGGGCATCGAGGTTTTTGTACGTATTAGAGTGGGAGAGACAAGTGCAGATTCGATCGCACTGCACGAGCTGTGCGCAGTTGTTGCGTGGTTTTTGTTGCATTCGAGGCAAGGCGGTCCGAGTTGTAGCATTCACACGGACGGATCTTTCCGATGCGCCGGACGTGTGTGGTCGTGGTCGCGGCTCGAGTCCCTTTCAGCTTTCTCATTTCGACTCGACTCGCTCGACATTTATTCTTCTTCATGACATGCAAGGTCGACTCCCTGCACGTAGCCATCTTGCGGGGTCTCCCTGTTCCTCATCCGTCCGGCCGGGAGATAAAACTCCGGTCCCACTGCCCGACATGTGGTGGAAGCGAGTTCATCCGTTTTCTTGCATGAGATAGAATGGTAGACCCACTTCATGTGAGTCGAGTCTCCTCCCAATCTCCTCCCAAAAGGGTTCGGAGACTCATGGGTAACCATTTGATATCGTGATTATTGGAATTGGCTAGCATTAATCGATGGAGCTAAAGTCGTCTTTCATTCGATGTGGGACTTGGAGTATCACAAGCTCGTTCATATAAAAAGCACCAACGATCTTGTCACTGTTGGACCACATCACCCAACGATGCTTCCTCTATTCAATAGGCAATTCAATCTATGCTTACACCGTTCATGTCCTACAAGCCTGTTAGGAGTGGCACTTCGTTCGAACCCTCACGTTCCGATGATCACTCTCCATCATTGTAGGATTGGCTCGAGGTCCAGTTCATTCTTGTACTACATATCTATTGGCAAGAGTCTTGCTTTGGTACTATTTGTAACGAAATCTCTCTATTTTGCAGAGGCTAAACCCTCAGAAGGAATTCTCAAAGTGTAATCGGTGTTGATCACTCGGGAGTGAGTTTCACTCATCAATCATATACAAATCTCCCATCTTTCAATGTAGGATTTATAGGGTCCTACAGATGGAGACCCTCTACCTACAAGAAAGGATGTGCCAACACCACATCATTCATGCCGACATGAATAATGTGGAGATCTTGGACCTGAGCAGGTCCTTAAAAGACTCACGGAGGAAACAAGTGGGAAAACCGCCCTGGGGTGAGAAACCCCGTATTGTCCTCTTATTCCCTTTTTGTCGGGAAGACAAAGATAGACAGGAAATTAGGGGGCCTCACGATGGTGAAGGTAGACACCACGTCAGGAATTCGATTTTGGCTACTATTGGGTAGGCAAGTATAGTAGCCTCCCGTGCCTGGAGTGAGTGAAGATGGGTTAAATACACATAGCTGGGTTGACGCGCCTTACGGCACTGTCCTCAACTACAGGTTGACCTAGTTCCCCCGGTTTCTAAAAGCTCGTTCATGTAAAAAGCACCAACGATCTTGTCACCGTTGGACCATATCCCCCAACTATGCTTCCTCTATTCAATAGGTAATTCAATCATGCTTACACCATTCATGTCCTACAAGCCTGTTAGGAGTGGCACTTCGTTTGAACCCTCACGTTCCGATGATCACTCTCCGTCATTGTAGGATTGGCTTGAGGTCCAGTTCATTCTTGTACCACATATCTATCGGCAAACGTCTTGCTTTGGTACTATTTGTAACAAAATCTCTCCGTTTTGTAGAGGCTAAACCCTTAGAAGGAATTCTCAAAGTGTAATCAGTGCTGATCACTTGGGAGTGAGTTTTACTCATCAATCATATACAAATCTCCTATCTTTCAATGTAGGATTTATAGTGTCCTATAGATGGAGACCCTCTACCTACAAGAAAGGATGTGCCAACACCACATCATTCATGCTGACATGAATAATGTGGAGATCTTGGACCTAAGCATGTCCTTAAAAGACTCACGGAGGAAACAAGCGGGAAAACTGTCATGGGGTGAGAGACCCCGTGCTGTCCTCCTATTCCCTTTCTATCGAGAAGACAAAGATAGACAGGGAATTAGGGGGCCTCACGATGGTGAAGGTAGACACTACATTAGGAATTCGATTATGGCTACTATTGGGTAGGCAAGTATAGTAGCCTCCCGCGCTTGGAATAAGTGAGGATGGGCACCCATAGCTGGGTTGACGTGGCTTACGGCATTGTCCTCAACTACAAGTTGACCCAGTTCCCCCGGTTTCTAAAAGCTCGTTCATGTAAAAAGCACCAACGATCTTGTCACTGTTGGACCATATCCCCCAACGATGCTTCCTCTATTCAATAGGCAATTCAATCTATGCTTACACCGTTCATGTCCTACAAGCCTGTTAGGAGTGACACTTCGTTCAAACCCTCATGTTCTGATGATCACTCTCTGTTATTGTAGGATTGGCTTGAGGTCCAGTTCATTCTTGTACCACATATCTATTGACAGGGTTCTTGCTTTGGTACTGTTTGTAATGAAATCTCTTCGTTTTGCAAAAGGCTAAACCCTCAAAATGAATTCTCAAAGTGTAATCGGTGCTGATCACTTGGGAGTGAGTTTCACTCATCAATCATATACAAATCTCCCATCTTTCAATGTAGGATTTATAGTGTCCTACAGATGGAGACCCTCTACCTACAAGAAAGGATGCGCCAGCACCACATCATTCATGCCGACATGAATAATGTGGAGATCCGAACTTTAGATAAAATGAATCTTATTTGGCAACGTGTGAATCCTAATTTTTTAGTTAGTCGCCCCTTTTATTTGTGTTTTATCTGGAAGAAAGAGGAGCAAATCAGCTGCCGCATCAACGTAAGACAGCTGATCTTTTGGTCTCGAATGGAAAAGGACATATTGTGATATTTTTTATTACGATGCTGACTAGAAAACGAATGAGATTGATATGAAGAAGAAGCATTTGGTGGGGGTCATGTCTAATTATATGTTAGATTAGGGTTCAGACATAGCTTTACACTAATTGAACCTTTTGTCTATCTCAAACTATATAACAAAGGTGACACTTGCATGGATGAGGATCATATCTTCACAGGTGTAAACATCGGATTTAGGGATAAAAAGAGAAAAAGAAAATCTATCCAATCAGCGCTAAACATGTTGTACGGATGTTGATTCGGTTATAAAGTATTTAATTTTTCTAATTCAGTCCTCAACATTTATGTGAAATTCCAATTTAATATTTATGATTAATTTTTGCTAAAAATCGCCGATGTGGTATTGTACTACGTAAGACAGTCGGCAATGATGAGACCACCATGTTAATGAATTCCAACGAAAACTGGCGAAATGACCTCATTGAAATTTCACGCAAATGTTTATAACTAAATTAGTAAAATTGAAAAATTATAGGACTAAATTAGGGCGCATTTGGTAACATTTACGTTTAAAAATTATTTCGGGAAACGAAAATAGAAAAGTGTTTTACGTTAGGGAATAATTTTTGAACAAAAAAAAACGCATTTGGTAAACTTGTTACGAGAATAAAAAATGAACAAAAACACGTTTAGTAAATTCTTATAATTTTTTTATTTCTTTTATTTTTTTAATATTTTTATTTTATTTTTTCTATTTTCTTTCTTATTTTTCTTATTTTCTTATTTTCTTTTTTTTTCTTTTTGGCCGGTCGCCGGCCTTGGCCATGGCCGGCGACCGGCCGACGAGGGCCGGCGGCCCGGTGAGACCGAGCTCGAGCTCGAGCTTGCCCAGCCCGGCGCGAGGTTGGCCTCGCCGGGGCCGGTGACGCTCCGGCGAGGTCGTCGGCCCTCGACGGCCGGTCGCCGGCCCTGGCTGAGGCCAGCAACCGGCCAAAGAAAAAAGAAAGAAAAAAGAAGAAGAAAATGGAAATTGTTCCTAAATTTTGTTCCAGAAACAAGAAATAACTTTTTTTTTTTGTTTTAGCATTTACATTCCAGAGATGTGTTTTACGTGAACAAAAAAATAATTTTGGACAAAAACGCAAACAAACGCGTTTACATTCTTTTTTTTTTCTCGGGAACAAAAAAAAAAAAAAAAAAATTGTTTAAAAATAGAAAAAAGAAATCAAAACAAACGCAGCCTTAGTATCCATACACTAATTATGTTTTTCAAAAATAAAATTCACAAAATTAAGTGGTGGACGACTTTGTTAGTTTTAGGGATATCATTCCGTACAATAGGGTTAATATTTAATACTTCATTATGTTTTATATTCTGTAAAAAAATCTTGTTTCACCCAAGATTCTTTAGTTGTATTCATGGAAAATTGTCCAAAATTTTTTAAAATTATTACATTTTTGCCGATTCAATCATAAATTTTTTAATTATGAAGTGGCTACATGCACCAATCATGTAGTGCCTTGTGTTTTGCATTAGTCATATGAATATTCGCTTGGAAATTGCAATTGATTTCAATTAATTTAGATCTATAAAGAAAAAGATAGATCTAATTTGATGTTGCTGCTCCATGAGGCATGTGTGATTAATTAATATTCTTTTCTTTCTCCTTAAGAGTAAGAATTCCTAAAATATTATAAGATAATTTCCATTTTTTATAATTAACGTATGCCATTATGTATTCAGTCCAAAATTAGTCCATTGAATCTAGGAAATTTAGGAAAATCCCCAGTTCACCATCTGTAATGATACTTGTTCTATTTATTTTTTAATTACCGATATCAACTTCCTTAACTTGTGCTTAAGGAGAAATTAAAAAGAAGAAGCGGCGGAGCAGTTGTTGGTGCTACAACTCGTACTTGATAAATTGCAAATGAGCGAACATTTCAAATGTCTTTTCAATCTCTCTTTTTGCCTTTGTTTTTGGGATACACTACTTATTCTTCATGTCGACTTTTGCAAGTGGAAGTAAAGGAAGAATAACACAATCAGTCATAAATCCGTTCTACGAATTTAAATTCGATTATATATCTTTCAATTGAACTAATCTACTTTTAAATTTTATAGTGAAAGTGCAATTAAGTCTTCCTCATGAAGGTCTTATATCTCTAAGGTAGTGATTCAATCACTATTCTAAGTGTCATGATCAATGCCATAACATGAATAAACTTAAAAGAAATGATGTGTTTTTCTTTCAAAATTTTCTGATTTTATCATCTTTTTTGGGAAAAGGATGGTAAGGACACGTTTTCTTATCGAATTTTAAGCCGTTTGAAAACCGTCTAAAATTTTTTATTCGGAATAAAATTGCATTTGATGCAGCCGTCTTTCAAAATTTCTACTCTAAATCATTTTCTTTTCATTTTTACATTTTTTATACTTTTTTTCTTTTTTTTTTTTCTTTTCTCTCTTCTATTCTTCTTCTTCAAGTGGTCGATCGTCGGTCGGGCGATCGGCCAGACGAGGGTTTGCGACCTCACCGGAGCGTGCCGGCCTTGGCAAAGCCGGCCCTCGTCGCAGCTAGGGAGGCTCGCCCGGCCACTGTCGATGGCTAGGCCGGCCTCACCGGGGCTAAGCGAGGCTCACCTGCTACCGGTGAGGCTTGGCCTCGCCGTGGCCGGGCTTGCCTTCAGATCTCACCTTGGCTTGGCGAGCCTCCGGTGAGTTCGCCGAACTGGTTGCCAGTGACTAACGGTGGTGGGCGGCAGACAGCGAATGGTGGCGGATGGCAACTGCGGCGATGGCAATAGATGAAGAAAAAGAAAATGGAGGAGGAAGAAGAAGAAAAAGAAGAAGAAAATGCTTGATTCTTAAATTTGTTCTTGGAAATAAGAATCAACTTTTATTTTTTATTTTTATTTTGATTATGTTCAAAATTTACTTCCGAAACAAAAAATTAAAAATTTATTTCTAGGAACAAAAAATTAAAAATTTATTCTGAAAATAAAATTTTTACCAAACACGATTCTATTTCAAAACTACTCCCGAAAATAAAAAAATCACAATATATCACTATTTGAATGACCGTTAAAGATCCTAAGTTCCCCCGGGAACTCATTCAATCTCCTCGTCTCCCTCCACTCTCTCTCTCTCTCTCTCTCTCTCTCCTCTTCCGTCATGGCCGCTGCCGCCGTCGAAGTCGTCATCGGCTTCTCCACGCAACCAACAATCATTGCGCCTCATCCCCACCGTTGGTATATATAATGTATTTTCATCGAAATTTGTGTCGAGGCTTCTTTTCAACAATTTATTGTGGGCATTTATAATCTCATTTATATCTCACTAACAATAGTTACAAATAAGTAGCTATGCTCTAGGACACACTTCTTTAAATTCTAGGCGTACTTTCCATTACCCGAATAATAATTATCTGAAGCGAAGTTACAATTCTCGAGGTTATTGGGATAACCAACCGTGTCACTCGGTACCAGAACCATCGCTGGACATTAGATTTGATACTTATGCTCCAACTGAAATCGATGCATTCTTCCCTTTCTCAACTGCATCCCTCATCAAATTTTTCATAGCTAGATTGTCGACAACCACGGCCAATTAGCAACGATCCTCATAGACAATCTTTTATGTGTCAGTCGTCAATCTCAGAATGACAATCTTCAAGTCGATTGCCTAAAGACAATCTCCGAAAGACAATCTTCAAGTCGATTGCCTCGGTCGACCCTTACCGCAATCAGTCGAATCCATCGTCCTTCCGACCGAGAAAGTGGATCGTTTTTTTAGCGTAAACAGGGACCGTGCTTTCGTTTCCATCCCTCGTCGAAGGTTCTCCAATCAGGGAAGGAGGGAAAAAAAAAAAGAAAAAAGAAAAAGAGCGGGGGCCTCCTCGATGGGACGGCCTCGCTGATGAATGCTACACGAAAGAGGCCCGACGGAGGAGGGGGTGAGGAAGATCTCTTCGCTTTTGCACAAGAAACCAAACCTCCGTGGGGTTTTGTTATTCTTTGCTTTTTGCTCTCTTTTTCTAAGTGCGCGCGTCTCCCACTAAATACGTGAAACAGCTCCGAAAGGAAAACCCAACAGCGTCCCGAATGCGGGGGCCCCGCCGCTGTCGGCCGGTCGCCCCGTTGGGTTGCACGGAGAAGGACCGATTGATCCCATCTTTTTCTCGTTCGTTCGTATGGTGGGCAAAAACACTTTACCGTCTACTTTCATATGCTCCCAAAAAAAACCCATAGAAACGTCGACGAAAAAAGAGGAACCCTAATTCGGACCACCAATCTTCTTCGACAGTTTTGCCCCGCAACCGGCACCTAATGACGGGGCGTCGCCACAGGGATGACCCGCTGATCGAGCCAAGACGTGCTCGCGTCGCGGTCCTAGGGGGACACCGACCAAGCCAGCACGTGAACAGGTGGCGATACTTCTGGTCCACCGGGTCCGAGAGCTTGGTCAATCTGGGAACCATCGAGTGGCCTCTGTTTCAGGAGGCCGAGAAAACACTCTAAAAAGGCAGATACCGGTCCTTCCTAAGCATGCCGTATATAGACAGCACGTTATCGTCGTTGTTATGGCTGTTGTTATCTTTCCAACTAGGATGGGTAGAAAAGATATATGAACCACTTTCGGTCTTCCAGTTTATAGGGTTCCTCTTCCTGCCGTTCCTGGTGACACACCCTTTTCTTATCGTTTGGTAAAACCATAGCCTTGACATCTACAACACGAGTAACTCTCACATGTTTGGTATAGTAGAGGACACGTCTTCACTTCAGGACCGGGGGATGATGGAAAGTTTAATTTACCCGAAAAGGCATACAAGGAATAGAAAGAAATTGTGAAAATCGTGCCAGGTGCGAAGAATATCGATACGAGAGATCGAGTGGTGAACCAATTAATGTTCTTATGCCACTATGTCAAAGAGGGTAGAGAAAAGGGTCAATCTTCAGTTTCAATCATACCGCAATTCCTATTAATGCCCATATTGAATTTTTTATTTTAGTGACTCCTACTAAGCCTTTTATCTAGTTTTAGGATTTGATGGTACCAACTAGCATGAGCAATAGATGTACAAATGAGAGCTCGAAAGAGGCACGTGCCAAGAAAAGAAAAGGGAAATTCAGTACTTAACCTAGACAGCCCCTATTCCCTATCTTTCGCTAAACAATTGGCAGCTGAGCTGCCACTGCTCCTTCACTGTTTTCCATCGTCCCCGCCGCCCTTCGCCCCCTATCGCACCACCATTACATCCCCCGCGCCACCCCCCTTTCTCTCTCTCTCTCTCTCTCAATGTCTCACAGATTATCCCACCCCACATAGACCAACTCATTTGATGCTATGAAAAAGGGGAGGGGGGTCAAGAATCATCTGCATGGCAAAGCAATAACTGATGAACAGGACTCTTTATGTGGACGAAATAGCTTTTCACGTCTATGATCTTCTGGTGATGTAAACACCCCCAAGTTTTAAAACTCTTTTGACATATAGGGGAGTCCTAAGTTGGCATCTATTGACTGAGGTGGGGTTGCCATAGCTCAATTATCATTTGGACCATTATCTTTCCCCCTTCCAAGAGAAAAAAATCAAAGCAAAAATCAATGTGATAGCAAAGTGTGCACAGAACAACGCCAGAACTTACCTTATGAAAACGCGCACATTATTAATGTTGTAGGCTCAAAAATCAAGCTTGCTGCTATTAACATCATATGCTCATCAACTCGCAGGTTTCTTTTCCTCTTTTTTTATTCATATTTCTTTGGTGATTTTTTTTGCTTTTCGGTCTCTCTTTCAAACCAGGACCCCACCCAGATTGTCAATGTCACTACTCATTGATTCCCATTAATCAAAACTTCCCACCAAGAAAGAAAGTAAGAAAGGAAGAACGAAGGAGGAAAAAAGGATCATAAGTTCAGAAGAATCCAATGCTGACGATGACCCTCAACTGCCCAAGAATTGAAACAACTTCAGCAGGTTTAAGTGACGAAATCCCACCTCCACACAAAAAATAAGGAGCAAAAAAAAAAACCATTGACTTTCATCTCGCATGGGAGGAACAAGTGTTTCATGCATGGTCATGGGTAGGACCATATGTCATCAATGCATGTAGAGGCACCTCTCGTTATTTTGGTGAAAACCAAGGGCAGTCATTCAATCTTCACCCCACCCCCCCGTTTTCTCCATGATATGAATGTATAAATATGCTGTTCAGGCTAAGGATGAAGATGCCCATCTTTTGATAACGATCCACTTACCATCATCTTCTTTGCTGCTGCCGCTGCTCCTCCTCCTCCTCCTCGTCCTCTTCCGTTCTCTCCATTCTTCTTGCTTTTCTGCAGTCACTTTACTTTTGAGCAAATATTCTCCCTTTTCTTCCTTACTTTACTTTATCATAATCTGTAAATTCGACCGCTCTCGATATCAAAATGGGGATTGTGGGAGCCGTACGATGTGGCGTATAAAATAGTGTTTGACCAATAAAATAACGAAAATCTTGGGGGGTCGCCCCTGTAGCAAAAGGAAAAAAAAATAATGGTGTGGCAATGATGAGAGGGATGGACACCGGTGGGCGCAGGATAAGCACGTGGGCTTCGCTTTTCCATTAGCACGCTCTCCGGGACAAAGGTTAGAGATTTAGCTCGAAACCCTTCTCTTATTCTTCTTGAATTTTACATGAAAGATAGAGAAAAAACAAAAGAAGAGGAGGAGGAGAAAAGAAAAAGGAAGAATTTTTAAGGGGGGGCATAATATATATTCTTTTCCTGTTCCAGGTAGAATATCTGCAGTGAATGATTGTGGTCGGTTTCCGCTTCTTGGGAGTGCCACGAATCCAGCATTTTCGGGTTGGTAAATCTCCTGTCTTTCTTCATAAAAATTCCAGTCTTTATCCCTTTCTGGGCAATTTTGGATTCTTGGGGTTTTTTTTTTTTTCTTTCCGTCTTTTTTTATGTTTTAAATAAGCTGTGGTGAATGATTGACTTGGTGGGGGGAATTGGAAGGTGGGTACTGGGTGTTCGTTTTGATCTTGATGGGAGGCGGGTTGATTTTCTATTTTTCGCATGTTTAAATCCAAGAAAAGAAAAAGGAAAAATGGGGCATGGAATTTGACTGAAAGGACATGGGCCGTGTTTGGGGCTGGTGCGTCTTGACTTCGTAGGTTTCTGTCACCTTACTCCGCCCTATGCATCCATCATAATTCCAATTCCCTTTATTTAACTCATAAGCAACAACACTTTGTTCTCCCAACATACCAAATGGTTAGCGCTTGTTGCTCAGTTCTTCTTGGAGAATTCTCTTCCCTCTCATGACATTTAGATCCTCTTCTTCTCTCTATGCTTAGGGGGGCAAAAGAAGCAGACAATTCACAGTTTGTTGAAGTCCAGGGTCGTTGATTCGGCCATTTAATTTCGAGTTGGGAAGTCGTTGAATCCAAGCAACATGAGAGAGTGGACTTGACTCTGGTTTGGTCTCCACAAAGCTCTCTCTCTCTCTCTCCTTTGGCTGGAGGGAGTCTCAGATTGAGTCTTGTGCAGCATCGGGAGTAGCAGAGTCTCCAGGTCCTCACATCTTGTTGCGTACTCTTAATTGGATGATCGAGTGAAAGCTCGAGGGAGGATTTAGAGTAACAAGTGAAATCATGAAGTTTATGAAGCTCGGATCTCGGCCGGACACTTTTTATACTAGTGAAGCAGTGAGGTAACTGTGGACTAGACTAGGAGTGAATTCTCTCTTGAATTTTCTTCTTCAAGTTTGTGGAATTGGAGGTTGAGCTCATGAATTTAATTTCTCTGGATGCAGGTCAGTGTCTTCCGAAGTATCCAGTGACCTCTTAGTACAAGTGAAGGGAAGTAGATATTTGCTCCACAAGGTAATTGCTTTTCAGATTCAACATCCTTGAATGAATCTTGAGCCTTTTGCTTTAAAGGTGATTCCGGAATGTCTGTCTTTCTGATTAAACTCACGTCTCTCGCAGTTTCCCCTGCTCTCGAAGTGCTTGCGATTGCAGAGACTCTGCTCGGAGTTGCCTGAATCATCGCAGCACCAAATAGTCCAACTTCCCGATTTCCCGGGTGGCGTTGAGGCGTTCGAGCTGTGCGCCAAGTTCTGCTATGGGATCACCATCACTCTAAGTGCCTACAACATCGTTGCTGCTCGATGTGCAGCTGAGTACCTCCAGATGTCTGAGGATGTCGAGAAGGGCAATCTGATATACAAGATTGAGGTCTTCTTCAATTCATGTATTCTTCACGGTTGGAGGGATTCAATTGTGACTCTGCAGAGCACCAAGGCCTTCCCTCTGTGGTCTGAAGACCTCGGAATCTCCAGCAGATGCATCGAGGCAATCGCGTGCAAAGTCCTGACGAACCCGTCGAAGGTTAGTCTATCTCATAGTCACTCCCGTCGAGGCCGGGACGATATGTCGTGTAACGGAGCTGAGAGCCAGAGGCATAGATTGGCCGTGAAGGGTTGGTGGGCTGAAGATCTAGCCGACTTGGGGATCGACCTATATTGGAGAACTATGATAGCCATAAAATCCGGAGGAAAAATACCCTCCAATTTGGTCGGCGATGCCCTGAAGATTTATGCGGCTCGGTGGCTGCCGAACGTACCGAGAGCTGGGAATGCGAAGAAGCAAGCCGTATCCGACTCAGATTCGGACTCTAACAATGAAGAGCTCACTTCGAAAGACCGGCTTCTTCTGGAGTCGATAATTAGCTTGCTTCCTGCAGAGAAAGGTGCGGTTTCATCCAGTTTCCTGCTGAAGCTCTTGAAGGCAGCAAACATCCTAAACGCGTCTTCTTCTTCGAGAATGGAACTGGCCAAGAGAGTGGGGCTCCAACTGGAGGAAGCGACGCCGAACGATCTCCTAATTCCTAATCTGTCGCAGGCGAACGAGAAACTGTACGATGTGGACATAGTGATGACAATCGTGGAGCAGTTTATGTTACAGGGTCAGAGTCCCCCGACTAGCCCTCCGAGATCGAAGCTCGGGTGCGAGAGGAGGAGGTCTCGGTCGGCCGAAAACATCGATATCGAGTTTCAGGAAAGCAGGAGGTCGTCTTCAGCATCGCACAGCTCAAAGCTGAAGGTAGCAAAGATCATCGACAATTACTTGCAAGAGATCAGCCGCGATGTTAATTTGCCGCTGGCAAAGTTCGTAGCTCTCGCCGAAGCGGTCCCGGAATTCGCAAGGGTAGATCACGACGATCTTTACCGAGCCATCGACATCTATCTCAAGGTAAATGACGTCAAAATAGGTAAATGGCATCAACAAGCTTTAGGTCCGACAATCATTGTCAACATAGGTTATAAGTCATTGTCAGCAGTAGATGACCGACTCTCTTGACCTTTGGGACTCTTCTTCTTTCAAACTTTTCATTGGCAGTTAGGATTCTGGCGGAAGTGGACTTATGTCCCTGAAAAATTTATTGAAAAAGGGGAAAATAATTCTGACTTCAATTGGTCCTGTGTGGTGAGTCAAATAACCTTGACTATGTAACTGAAATGAATTCATAGTACTACTTCTGCAGCGCAATCTTGGACTATGTCATAAGACTAGGTTCACCGTTTAGCCAGATTTATTCCCAGGATAGGTGAAACTTTGTACAATCTATTTTGTTCTTAAGACACATTTCTTTTTTAGCCTCACTCACTTTGGACAATCCTCATTGCTAGCTCTGAATCCTGATTATGATCTGACTATATGTATTTCTTGTTTTTATCTTTTACACAGGCACACCCGAATCTGAACAAGAGCGAAAGGAAGCGTCTGTGCCGAATCCTGGACTGCAAGAAACTATCCATGGAAGCCTGCATGCACGCAGCGCAGAACGAGCTCTTGCCACTGAGGGTGGTGGTGCAAGTCCTCTTCTTTGAGCAGGCACGAGCCACGATGGCGAGCGGTAAGGTCACTGAGCTCCCGAGCAACATCAAGGCGCTCCTGGCAGCGCACGGCCTCGACTCCTCCAGGCCTCCAGCACCATTGAGCACCACGACTAGCATCGCCCACGAGGACCAGTGGAGCGTCTCGGGCCTGAAGTCTCCTAGCAAATCAAAGCTCTCGACGTTGAAGATGAAACTGGCTGAGGATGACGACTTGGACGACAACGACGACACGCAACAGGACAGAATGTCCAGGAATTCTCTTGTCAAGGCTTTCTGCGCAATCCCGGCGCGGCCCAAGAAGATGTTCAGCAAGTTTTGGTCCAACAGTAGAACTACTGCCAATGATAAGAACTGAGTGAAGAATGAAAATTTTTTTGGGTCTTGCTCCATTTTGGGGATGGTAAAGTTAAATGCATAACTCATACTCTGCCTTGTTCTCTCTCTGTTTTTACCTTTTCTTTTCTTTTTTCTTTTTCACCCTTTTGCCAAAACCACATTTGCCTTGTAACCTTTAGGAGGAGAGACACTCTTGAGAGAATCTCAATGTGCATTGTCAATTAGCATAATCTATTATTTTAATAAGGTGGGAGAGATCTTCACATCTCAGGACATGAGGGGGAGAGAGCCAAAATCTCCTGAAAAATCTTCTTCTTTCAGATAGCTTGATTAGGATTATTTCATAGGGGAGTCTTAGTTGTACATTGCAGCAAAAAGCGTGGGGGAGGGGGACCGAAATTATTCGTGCTTGTTCATATATAGCTGTTGCGACGCCTGTTGTCTCTTGTCTTTTCTCTTGCAAAGCTCAGTTGGATCCTCAGCTCTCTGTCTGGAAATCTTTTCATTATTGACGATGCTGTCTTGCATCTGACTGAATTATTGCAGATCATGGAGTAACTTTCATGTGTTTCCTTCCAGACCCTCATGCCCTTCATCCACGCGTCCCTCTTTGTTTGGACTTTGCAAAGCCCCCTGAAATTGGGCACCTCGAATTCAATTCATTTCAGTCGGTTGCTGTCTCTTTCTCTATCGACCTTTCTTTGTCACCACAAAGTACTGTCATTTCTCAGTCCTGCTGACAAGCAAAGTGGTATTGCTGGGAAATTCAGAACAGGCAGTTCGGTCCATATCTAGCATGGGTGGTAGAGCATTGAGAGGACTTTTTCCTAATACAAGAGGGCCGGGAAGGACGCATTTCTGGTGACTCAGTTATCGTGCCAATGGCGGGCAGGAGGAAAAGCAGAGATGAGAATGTTGAACTTAGGAGGTTAATGTGGCTAAGGCTTTTGTCCAAAGCCACCAATCATTTTGTCAAGTTAGATTGGTTACACGTAATTGAACTCCTACCAATTTAGTAAAGTCAAGAGCAACCAGCAAGTCGTGTCCCCAATTTTATGAGAATCTTTAGTCTAAAATCGAGTTTAAGGATGTGTTTGTTTTGGGGAAAATTTTATGATACAGGGAAATGATTTCCAAAAAATCATTTTTCCGGAAAGTTGTTTCTCATTTTCAGATTGGAGAATTTATTTTCCTTACTCTAAGCATGCATGTTTTACTTAATTGTAATTTGTTTTCTAGCTGAGAGATTATTTTCAACAAACTAAACACTTGAAAATCCAAAAAATTAATTCGCAGATGATTTTTTTGCTCAAACAAACACACCTTAAATTTAATTTCCTCCGAATGAAATATCTTACACACCACCAATGAATATATAACGCAGAACTTCTTGTTGTGACTAATCTCAAAATTACCATAATTAAAGAAGGATAAGATTTCAAAACCATCTCCGATTCCACCATGACCGACCTTCGATCATTGAAACTTGCATCTTACAGGACAAAAAGACCCAATTGCTAATGACCAATTTAGCCTCCTTCAAGAAAGAATCCAAGAAAACCCTAAGCTAATAGAAAATAGCAAATTAGACACTGAGTAGATAATAGTAATCGATGGTAGATTAAATTTGAAGTCTAATGTTGAAACTTGTGATACAAATATTGATGAGGATGCAAACTGCTGTGATCGCAAAAAGTGAGGGTGGTTTCCAAAGTTAGGAAGTGACCAAGTATATTTATAGAGAACTTTACAAAGTTCACTAGAAGTTCTAAAACTTGAATATATAATGAAATTGAGGTCAAAACTTTTTAATAAGTGCAACAAATTTCAAAATATCACCAAGTCATTGTATCAAAATTTGCATATGTGTAGACCGAGAAATGCTTACATTGTAGACCCAAGATGCGTTTTTCCATAGAGGTGTTTATGACTTGATTTCAACCTCTAGTGAGGAAATCTGATTTGATTACATTATCTAAAAGGTTCGGGACTTGATTACACTTTCAAATGAAGGTCTTAGTAATCTGATCATCACACTAATTGAAATTTAGGGTTTGTTTGCATCAACACACCGGGCTCTATCTTTGAAATCGTGCTACGGGGGCAATAAACATACGTAATCATACCAAGTTGTTACGGATGATCGAGACCATCGGTTACGCGCAATTATGGAAAATATTTTCAAAAGCAAAGGTTGGCCTAATGCAAGTTTGATGAATGTGCCATGATGACAATGATTTTCACGTGGAATGAACGGGAAAGTAAGAACACGTATCTTGCCACAAGATGATTTTGTGCCTTAATTCGCCATTACCCCAAGAGTCCTATTCGAACATATAATAATGCCATGTTTTGCATGTTAAAGGGGAAATCATGATATCAATCTTGCCACACCAAAGCGTAAAGGCAGGCTATGCTTGCTTTGGGGAATATCAATGAAGATCGCAATGAATGGATCTGTTCATGAGCCATGCCAATGGTTGTCATGCAAGCTTGTTGTCCATCATCATTTCGGTCATAAAAGCCACCAGTTTTATCATTATTATTAGGGTATATACCACAAAAAACACTAAATTATATTTATTGTGATAGAAATGCCCTAGACTTTTTTATTTCACCAAAAATCCTAAACTCATCATTTGTGACTCAAATACCCTAAATTTCTTTTGTGGCACAAGAAAACATAAACTGTATACTCTCTATTTTAATTCCATCTAGGGTACATTTGTCACACTGATATAAGTTCAAGATTTTCTATGACATAAACAAAAAAAAAAAAAATTGGGGGCATTTATGTCATAATGGCATAATTTGAGATTTTTTGTATTATTATAATTTTTTATTGTTATACTATGCAATATAAATGAAAAATGAACTTTTAGGCCTACGTGGAAATTATGTTGTGAACACTCGATTCAGATATTTCTTCAATGATGCATCCCCACTGGTCCGTCCTATAGATGCCGACTTTTGCCTCTAGGAAGCTAAATTTATGCTATGGATTAATTATCGGTCCCCTCATTTTCTTTTCTTTTTTTCCTTTTTTTTTTTGTGTGGGCCGACTGAATTTTGAGGTGGGAAGATAGAATTTCCGCTTTTAATAAAGTTATAGAGGTTCGATTAAAGAAATACTAGCAAAATAATCTACGCATTTAGCACGTAAAAAGTGATATGACAAACAAATTAACGATCTAAAAGATAGTTATTTAATATAAATAAAGTGCAACTGAACATACAAACATATATGACTAAAGATGTCATATTGTACTTTTATTTAATCAATTCTCAATTATAAGGACGAAACTCAATTTCGAAGATCATAAGTCATGTCAAGCAAATTGACTAGTCATGGTACTTGATGATTTACATACATTTAGATTTGTCCATTTTGTGCTAGATCAAATTATATCCTCATGTCAGTGGTCACCCTTCCAACATGGAAGGGGGAGGTGAGGGGTTTAAATCCCCACCTTCTCGGGGATAGGGTGGGGACGCGTAAGTTTCGGGAGTGGGTTTCGACTCACACGCCCGCAGCGAGCGGCGAAAAGTCGAGAGTGAGTGTAGAGTAGGAATAGAGTAGGACTGGAATAGAGTAATACTGACCAAAAAAAAAAAAAAAATTATATCCTCATGTTGGAAATTATCAATCATGCAAAGAGAGTCCTTATTAGTTACCAATGTAATCAATAGTTCTAAATCTTTCGATTGGTGGGATCAAGTCCCAACTCTTTTTTAAAAATTTCAGGCAAATCTTAAAGACAAACGGTATTGATAATTACCAACATGGCATTTGAAAATACTTGTATTAGAGTCTTGAATTGGCGCTTTTTAATTTAGCTGATTTAGCAAATAAAGGTTTAGGACTTGATTGCATCAATTGAAATATTTAAACCTTTGGTTCTACTCGTACAGAAGGGTTTACGACTTCTCTCCCGGTTCTTTCTAACATGAGCGTTATTAACAAAAAGTCAATTTCGTTAGGTTTTTTGCACGAATATGGAGATTGTGTCAAGCCCATCACGTGCGAGTTGAAGATGTTGGACTTTTTTAACTGAGTTGGACCGACTTCTGGGCTGACTCAACCCAAGCAAGCAAGAAATCTCCAAATAAAGCTGCAAGCAATCGAAAGATCAAAGCATTATGGTAGGATAAACAATCGAAAGATGAAAGCATTATGGTAGGAGAAATACAAGTGTTAGTCCAAATGCGTGATTACACAAGCGATCGGCTCGGATAACGCAAGGATTACGTGGAGCAATCTTGTTCTTGGGATTTGAGCTTTAAACATACAAGAAATTAGGATCCCCGACTTAAAAGTGATTAGCGATTCACTTAATAAATATTAACGGTTGAGACTCAGAAATAGATCGAGTCGTACCTTAAGAATCAACCATCGGCAGATTTCGATTACTATGCATTTGGTGGATTGAACTAATCGAAAATCTTATGCATCGTACTTTTTTAGTGAATGATAACTAGACCTAGCATAAGGGGTTAAAGAAAAAGCTGATCATCCGTGCCTAGCTGGGGAGGGGCAAGCAAGGGTTGTCGCCTCTTCGAGCCCCCACAACTTATTTTAATAGGCCTAAAAAGGTTAACGATTTGAACTTTTTAAAGTTAGGATACGGCTTAGGTTTTTTAATTTCATGTTAAGGGTGTGACCACTTATAGCAAAACGTTAAGGTGTGGCTGTTGTCTCTAGTTTTTACTTTTTAACTATTTCTATTATTTGCTTGTTCTCTATATGTCAATTTAAAATTCTCTTATTTACCATTTTGTGGTTAATGATGTAGGAAATACCTGTTTCTTAACATAATTATCTCTAATTTACACAAGTAGAGATTCGCAATCTTGTTAGTAAGATCTAAGTTTCTTTCTCGTGAAACCCATCAATGGATACTTAAATTCATATATGAGTCTTATATCATTTCATCGGTAAACATACAAAAAATTATAAATCGACCGAATCAGTGGAGGCATTCAGATCTTAGATTGGCCATTGATTGACAGATTCACTTTTGATTTAGGTGGTTACTGGTTCACATAATAAACACGAACTGTTTAGATCTCAAACTGAATCGAATCAAATCGCGAGATAAGGATCAAGAATCAACCAATTCTAATCACTGTGAATATGATGAATTAAGCTGCTTGAAAACTCTCACTATGAGACTTCTTCAGTGTTTTGCTGTCAAATAATTACCAACAGAAGAAGTAGACGTACCAAAAGGTTTTAAAAGAGTGGATCATATGTAGACGATTTAAACTTTTTTAAAGGTGACAATTATGGCTTAACCACCCAAGTTTATAGCCCAATTTCTTAAATTTCACGACAAGGAAATATTTTAAGGTGTAGCGATTCTTTTTACTTTTGTACTTTTTAACTATTTTTATTATTTATTCGTTGCTTGTTTCGTACATGTCAACCAAATTTACTTTAGGTGATTAATGATAAATAATAGGAAATATTAGTTTCTTAACATAACAACCCTCATAACTTATACAGTGAAGATTCACAATCTCTGATTAAATTTGGTTTTTAACTTAAGTGAAATAGTGATGCTATAATTAATCTTTTGTGTCTTTACGAAAGGTGAAACTTTTTAAATACTCTAATTATTTTAGATGATATTTTATTATTTTCATATCAATCTAAAGTAGAAAGATGTTTTATGATTTCAAGTTCTATATCGATTCTTTTCCAGTTCATAAAGA
Organism: Eucalyptus brandiana; assembly: GCA_014182725.1. NCBI lineage: Eukaryota > Viridiplantae > Streptophyta > Magnoliopsida > Myrtales > Myrtaceae > Eucalyptus > Eucalyptus brandiana. The sequence goes on from CM024675.1 coordinate 32,491,554, forward strand.
TCTCCATCAGCTCCCTTCGTTATAATTCTGGCTCCATCATTATATGTACCCTAACTTAGGCACAAAAACGATAGCCTTAAAGTGGGTTCAATGCACCTGCCTGCCAATGAGGAGAAATGTTGTTGGGAAAATTACCTGAACGACGCCGCACTTGAATCTCTCACTGACAAATCTCTCTCTCTCTCTCTCTCTCTCTCTCTTCCACACTCCATTGCTCGTTCGCGCTCTCTCCCTTTGACTCACTCACTCAATCGGTGCCATTCTTTTTCATTCACTCGCTCACTTGGCGAAGGGAAAAATTAGGGCTCGGCCGTGGTTATTGACACGATCCTCTTGGCTTCGACGACACAACCTTGAACCACTTCTACTTATTCTTATCTATATGGCAAGATTCTATTATATTTTTTCCTAAAATCGTCGATTTGAATCAGGGTTTCAAGGAGAGGTGAATTTTGAGACAAATTGGCAAGCATTCTGTTAGGGTTTGAAGATGAGGGAAAATTTAGGGCTTTTCAAGCGTAGAGATGTTGTTTAAGGGCTTTTTTTATTGAATTTTCTCGCATTGAATTTCCAGTATTTCAAATTTGAGTTAGCACTTAAATAATTATTCTTTCAAAAAAGTGGTATTTTAGAGATCTGACAAAAAAATTGACACTAAAATGGGCGTCTTAAGAAAGTTATGACATTTTTAGTATAGTTTTTTTATATAGAGTTAAAATCAACAAAGGGTAATTCTGAGAGTAAAAGCTCAAAGTGGTTGAGTGCTTTTGAGAATGAGAGCACTCCGGGTCTATTTGTATCTTATAAAGTCTTAGATGAGAAACGATAAATATGCTAAATAATCACAAAAGCTACAAAGCTATGATTTCTCTTCCTTGATCCATCCAAGTATAAAAATCGATACCTTACAAAATTCAAAAATTCCAACTCTAAGAGAGAGAAAGAGGAAAGGGGAAGAGTCGGCCATAGGTGGCAACACCACCTAGCTGTCTAGGGTCTAGCGACCCTTGACAGCAATTGGGCATTGGCTAGCTACTAGCTTTGACCACTGTACACATATGAAGAGCGAGAGATTTCAATCGCTCAAAAATGTTGCAAGTGAGAAAGACCTATAATATTGGTTTCTCCAGTTAAGGAGCCAACCAAAATCTATTACATGGTCAATTTCCAATGCTGCAAAAAATTGATTAATTTTCCCAGTAAACTTAAGAGAACAATGAGCATAATGACACTAGAAGTACCAAAAATTTCATAAGGTGCTCATTTTAGTACCAAAAATTTTTGTGGACTCACTTAAATATCAAATAAAAAAATAATCACTTAAGTGCCTCCAACGGTAAATTATGGCATAAAATATTACGTAACTTTTTTAATTAAATGTTAATGCCCAGCTAGCTTTTTCATAAATAAAAAAGAAGAAGAAGAAGGTCCATGTGGATGATGAGGCGGCTATTAATCACAAAACGAGGCTGCATTATAGAAAAAGTCTCTCTCTCTCTCTCTCTCTCTCTCTCTCATGATGATCGAACCTCCCTTTGCGCTACGACCACCAAATTTTGCAAATCTCACAGTTTTAGACTTGTCTCGGAGCGAAATTTGTCCTCCAGGTCAATTGATGCAACCGCGGCAAGGCCAAATCGGGTTCAACTGGGCTAGATAAATAGGGACTCCTCCTCATCCCTATACAATCGTCCCAACTTGGCGGAGATGAAGAGGAAGAGATGGAGAGTCATGCTAGAATTTTCGAGTATCACACCCCAATACCAATGAGAGATGGGATGAAAGTTGAAACGGTTGTCCTTCCACATAAAGGACATAGCCTCAAACACAATTTACAATTTGTTATTAAAATATATATATTAAAAATATATATATATATATATATATATATATATATATATATATATTTATATGATAAACCAGCAAGTTAGTTACAATATTAGAATTCTAAAATTCATTGAAAAGAATATGTACAACTTAGAACTCAATCAACCCAACAGACTATAAATAGCATATGTATAATTTTCTAAAACCATACCGAAAATCCAACTTCCAAAAGTCTCTGCAATAGTGCTCTCATACTATTGGCCACTGATCGAGGAATATGAAAAACATGAAAGATAAATGAAACCGCCCATATCATTATCCGGATGCAAAATCATCTTTTGATAGATTAATCCAAAGAAACCGCCCATGTCTTTGATCTATGAATATTGTGCCCTAACCCTAATAAACATGCGAGCCACTTCCATGGAGGTAGTGTAAGAGACACAAGATGCCAGATATTGGTGAAACCTTGCCCTTTGATAAGTGGAAATACGTATAAATACTCCCTTCTTAAAATTGAAATGCAATAATTGCCTTCATGTATGACTGGATGCACTCATATTATTCACTTTCTCGCATACCATGATTATCACTTGGAGAACACTCTCTCTTTGACTTAGCTGTCAAATGGAACATGATGTGGGTAGTGCCTGTCTACATCCACGGATAGAACTTATCAATCTGCACTAGAGAGACAAAATCCTATAATATCGGAAAACCTGATCTGACAAGAAAACCAGCAACAGGTGTATCTAATCATTATATACACAGTGGTTCAAGTATAACATATTTCCTTTCTAATTGTATGTTCTCTAAGCATATATTCAGTCAAATAGCAACATTTCCTAAAAATTAGATTTTTGAAGTGGGAAATCAATTTTTTGTACATGGCATGCGTCCCAGATTCAGTTCTGCAGATTAAATTTTATCCAGAGTGGGCAATAAAAACCCTAAACATTCGAGGCTTACATGCTAAATTTTAAATTTCATATCAGCCATGCATAAGTATTTACTAATCTTCAATTCACAGTGACGAAGACATACAAGTCAGCCCAATAACCGATACACACGCACAGTCCTTCGCATTATCCGGGCGCTGAGCCATCAGAATCAGCCTCCTCGCCAGATAAAGAAACACTGGAAAATCTACAGCACATCGAAAGGAGACCACTTTCAACCAAAAAACCAGAGCTTAGCTTAGCCTTCAAAACACTTGATCGGATTCGGGAAATGGGATCTTATCAACTGCTTTTCGTGGGTGAATCTTGAGTGGAGATCGACGAAGTGTCCATGCTTCTTGTCCTCTGGAGTGACGGCGCACGATGGAGCCTGCACCGGAATGAACCGGCGTGGGTGGTCGGCGAGCACAGGCAGGTGTTCTTTGTGGAGCTCGGCTGCCTCGTGAGACCGGATGGGGCGGGGTTCTCGTTCTCGCACGAAACCTCCACCTTCAAATCCTTCTTCTTGGCATTCTCTTGATTCTCCATTCTATTTCCTAATTCCTGCAAGCATAATTCATATGGACTTGGATCAGTTGTCAAAAATGGCGGAACCAATCAAAGATATATGTCTAGGTAAGTGTGCGACATAAGTCAAGTTACATTTGTGACTTTGAAGATGGCGAAGATAAGGTGATGAGTCAAAACTGGAACGATAATGAAAGCAATATATCCCGAGTGCCCTCTCTCTCTCTCTCTCTCTCTCTCTCTCAGTGGAGGGATGATATAAAGTCCATCGACGTCCCACCTAATTTTATCACTTTTGATAATGCTTCAACCACTCAAAAAGAAGCCATCATAAACAGGGAAGCCCATCATGCGTTTTCCCATCTCTCTAAAATGTAAAGGTGAAGGTAGCATAGATCTCGTGAGAATCGTACTTATGGATCCTTTATGGATAAATTTGTTAAATCAGTCTTCAATGCATTCTACAAATATTAATTCAAATAGTACAAAAATTATCAAATCAATCATCTTAATTTCTTCAATTTTATCAATATAATTATAAATCTTTACGTTAGATTCTAATAAAATCCTCATAATCAATTGTCATCAAAAATTGTTAATATGGTGATCCACATAAGATGCCGTTTCAAGTAAAATCATCCATGTCAGCGGGCCACATGGAATGACTGGAAATGACTACACGTGAGCTATTTTCGTATTGAAAGAACTACATCGATATATTACGTAAAGATTTAGGATTATATTAACAAAATTTAAAAATTTAAAACTAAATTCAAATTCAATTTAGAATTGACTCGATAATTATCACATTCTTTATTAGAAATATCCAAGATATGGGCCCCAGGGTTTACCCCCGTCACCCCAGGCTTACCGAGGCTATCCATGTTGGTACGGTGCGCGGATTCCCTGGGTCATCAAAAAAAAAAAATATCCAAGATATGTGTGCTTCTAATTGACAAAATAAATAGCGAAAACTTTAAAAATCATCTTTACACTCACTCTCTCTCTCTCTCTCTCTCTCTCTGCGCGCTGTAGGTTCCCACCACAGAGCCCGACCAATGCCACATTGCCACCATTTCTGACCAGCGCCATGCCGCCATCGACGCTGGCTAAGCCCTCTGTGCATATCTCTCTCTCTCTCTCTCTCTCTCTCACCATGCTTTCTGCGTCTCTCTTCTTAGCCATGGCCAAGCACAACCGAGGGTCGAGTTCGACTCAGATCTGGTCCGAACTAAACAGATTTGAGTCGAGCACGATGCCGGCAAAGTTCGACTGGTTGCAATGCTGAGGTAGTGGTAGGAGGCGGGTGGCCATGGTATGGCGAGAGACAGCCGTTCCGATCAGAGAGGGGCTTAATATGAGGAGGCAAAGTTGAAAGGAGTATGGTAAATTTCCAAACAAGATTAAATGTCAGATGAAACTTGAGATGTTAATAGTAAGTTTTCAAAGCTCGAAATGCAAATTGATGCGAGCATAAAATGCGTAAATAATTTTTTATATTTTCTCTAAAATAAAAAGAGGGAAATATACAGAGGTCCCATCTCTAATTTATTATGGCAGACATTCTCGTGGGCATAATCAATTTCTCTCCCCGGTGCCACCGGTAGGTCACATGCACTCATCTTTCATCATCCCAATGCCACACTTCATATCAATTAGCATAAAATATAGTAATTTCAAAGCTTTGGTGCTTTTCCTGTGAATTTGCCATATGGAATCTTAGACTGAGGGGCAACCATCACCTTTGCCCACCGGGAGAAATTGACCGAACAAAACCGATAAGAGGTCTTTGATTTTCAAAGCTACTTGAACATCAAGTAGTCAATTTCATAAAACAATTTATCCAAATCAAATAAAGATGAAAAAATCCTCGATGTTTAAATATTTTTAAGGGAAAAAGTCATCAAAAATCCCAAACTTTATTTAGAGTGACAAATATACCAATTTTTTTTTGTGACATAAAAAACCCTAAATTTGTATCCGCATGACACATTTATCTTAAATTATAGAGCATTTTCGTTTTTTACTTAAATTTTTTTCTTTTTTTTTTCTTCTTCTCTCTTCCATCTGCCAAAAGGAGAGAAGCCGGACTTAGGCGAGGGCTACCCTCACGTTGGGCGAGGGTGGCCCTCGCCAGATCCTAGGAGGGCAGCCTAATGCAGGTGAGGGTGGCTCTCGCCAAATCTATAGGGAGGGCATGGCCAGAGCAACCCTCACCAATGTTGGGCGAGGGCATTCCTTGACAGATCCAGCCCAAGTGAGAGTTGCCCTTGCATGGCGTCAGGTGAGGGTTGCCCTCACCAAATTTAGCAAGTGTTGTCCTCAGCTGGGTCGGCGAGGGCTGTCCTCGCTCAACCCAAGCCCTTTTTTGACCCAGGCGAGGGCTACCTTCGTCGACATTAGCAAGGGCGACCCTTACTTGAGTTCGACTTCCCTTCGCCATGGCCAGTGGAGGAAAAAAAAAAAAAAAAAAAAAAAGAAGATAAAAATGCCCTTAGCCATAGAATTTGGGATGAATATGTCACAATCGTCAAAGTTTGAGGTTTTTTGTATAAAAAAAAAAAAGTGGATAAATTTGTTACTCTGGATAAAGTTTGGGGTTTTTGATGACTTTTTTCCCTATTTTTAATCACAATGAAAACAAACACTATTCTCTTCGAACTTACAATTTAATTAAGATTTCAAAATAAAGAAAAAATAATATAAAGATCAATCCGTTACGGTAAAAAGGCTAAACGTAAATAACCCAAAATTTTTAGAAAGTGCATTTAAATAAACTCAAGACTAATCGCTTGATCTGTAATTGTAATATTTCCGTGCATAGCACGGGAATGACCTCTAGTTGTAGAACTATTTTGGCGTGGAAAAATACTCGAGACGATGCATGAACTTTAGCAATGATGCAGCTTATGAATTTATATTTATGAATTTTCAAAAAGTCCAACCGACAGCATGATCTACACGATCAACAAAATGAGACGTGGCCATTGGCAGCACAGCACGGAACCTTTTTACTCGTCCACAGTTAGAATGATTTTTTTTTTTATCGGCCCTAATTATAATTATAGTTAATGTGACTTCGATCGACATGTACGTCCACAGGGAAGATGCGGCTCAGACTTTGCCATGTGAAAACTTAGATTACAAAAAGATATAACTATTGAACCTAAGTAAGTCCTTAAATTACTTTATCTGAACTTTTTGACATAAAATTTAAGGGTATTCCCAAGTTAGGGGGGAAGAAAAATATTCTTTTATCAATAAGAGGTGCGAGACATGCGAATACCGACACGTTGAAATAAGAAATGCAATCTAACTGGACACCCTTGCTAGAGGGACTATCATAGGCAGCCCTTGTAGGTGGCAACACCCGGGGAGGAGGACAGGCCAGTGGAGTGGCCTTCAAATGCTTTTCACTGCGTGCCGATGACCCTCTAAAAGGCCTCGAGTTGAATTATAGTTATAGTTAACGTGACCTCGATCAGCATGACCTACATGTACGTCCACGGGGAAGATACGACTCAGAATTTGCTATGTGAACCTAGATTACAAAGAGATATAACTACAAAGTAAGCCTAGAGAAAAGCCTAATTATGAGTGTGTTGGATTCGAATTTTGAGAAAATATAAACACCTTTGAGTTAATAGGGATTTTCAAAACGCAAGTAGTATTTGATAAAGTGTATTTTAAAAACACATTCGAAAGGAACTTTGACTTAAATATTATTTTAAAAAAAGAAAGCCTACACTTTATAAAGAATTTTTTGTTAATGTTTTTTAAATTATTTGCTCAACCGCCAGTGAGCCAAATTAGCCATCGGTCAGCCTCGCCTAAGGTTGCCCAACTTTAGACAACACAACTTCAAGCAATGGTGATTGGGTTGCGCGACCCCAGGTGACATGGCCTAAAGTTGCGCGATCTCAAGTGTGGTTAGTTTATGCCAGTAGCCAATTATGGCCTCGCCAGCGGCTTGAATTGTCTTCAGTAAAGTCGCATGAGGTGGGGATATTTTTGGAATTATGAAAGTTGAACAAGGGGCAAAGTTAATTCTTACCGTTACCAAAAAAAAACAAGGACAAAGTTGGAAAGAAAAAAATATATTTGTATTTTGGATATGCAACATTTCAAAGCACCCCTAAACTTGTATTAGACTAAAGGCCTTTGGAAATGTAATTGTATTTTTTCAAAACTCTTCAAAAAAATTTGTTGAACACCATTTGCATTTGCACAATGGACATTGGAGCCCAAATGGCTTTGGCAATACTAAACCAAATGCATCATATATATATCCATGAAGAAAAGATGATGTAAAGTGTCATAACTTTTGTATAATACTTACTTTCTAGAAAAACATTCACCACAAGTGCACCAATTTTAATGTCTCTTTGAATTTTTCAACACTTGAGTTATTGACCGAAAAGTTATGGCATCAAAGTAATCGCCCTATGAACATTATGGCACCTATGGTTTTGTCTTCTCTTCGTCCACGAACAGGGCAAACTATCCTAATAGATAATATTAGGGGTGTCAAAAACCAAACCGAACCGAATCGAAAATTCGATTTTTTTAGTTCGGTTTTCATTCGGTTAAGTTCTCATTAAAAACCGAAATTTTTTCTTATCGATTAACCGAACCAAATCGAACCAACAAACGATAAGAGCTTATTTCTTAGAAACGAAAAATATATAAAATAGCAAAAAAAAAACGAAAAGAAAAAACAAATGCAAAAATTGAAAACTGAAAGCTGAAAACCAAAACGAAAACCGAACCGAACCATACCGAACCAAACCAAAATTTCGGTTCGGTTCGTATTCAGTTCGGGTCTCATTTGGTTCGTTTCGGAAGTTTTTCCTAATGGTTCGATTCGGTTTGGTTTTTAAAAAAAAACCGAACTGAACCTAACCGTTAACACCCTTAGCTAATATCCTTAAGGAATAATAGTACAAATTATCCATGAACTTTGTTTCAATATGCAATATGATCTTTGAAATTTTAATTAATGCAATGTGGTCTTTGAATTGGCTATTATGTTATCCCTAAATTTTTAATTTGTTAAAAGTGGCCTGTGAATTACCAACAAATGTTCAATGTAATCCCTAAACTATATGAAAATGTTTAGAAATGCAAGGACCATATTAAGCATGAGATCAAAGTTTATGGACCACATCAAACAAATGAAAAGTTTATAGACAATATCGTATATTGAACCAAAATTGAAAGATCATATCGAACAAATTAAAATTTTAGGGTCAATATTGCATATTGAACTAAAATTTGTAAGTCATTTATCTCATTTTCCCATCCTCAAATCAATCCAAATAAATCATACAGTGACAGGGACGACCCGACATGTGTAGAGAATTGGGCTTTGCTAATCCCTACACACCACAGTTGTTCTCAGCTTTCTTGTATTTTGACGCTTTCTCCTATATGACCAAAGTCGGGCTGCCAACTTGGCCCAAGTCACTGGTTGGGCTTCATGCCACACTGTACGACCCACCAACTGTTGATCTTTCCAACTTATCGATGGAATATATAAACGTTACATAAGTATTGCTGCTTGCGTGGTTCCACCTTAAAAAAACAAAAATAAATTATGGGGGTAGTTTAGTCGTCATGAAAGGACACGTGCGTGCGCGTTCGGCGCACAAGTGCACATGGCACAAGTTCGATTCTCACACCAACAAGTGCAATGACTTCATTTTTAAGCCATTCACCCGAGTTTTGCCTCATCTCTTGTCTAATCTATAAAGTTATCAGAAAATTTCATCGGCTCATGATTCACATGCCTATGATGGACTTCCTTGTTATTACAACAGCAGCAATTGCAACAATTACAGCAATATCAACAATATTTTCTCTCTAAAAATTTGAAAACGGAAAAAAGTATATTAAGTCTCCAAGAATCATATAATATTAACTTAATATATCACTATTCTATAGTTAATAATGTTTCAAGTAATTTATGTTAGGTTAAATAAAAGTTAAATCTCAAACGTTACCAGAAAATTTAAATGTAAAAGTAATATCAAATACACATTATCGTCGGACATGACTAAACAATCTCTCTCATCAAGAAACCTTCTCGCTTATTTAACCCTAGCAACGAGACACGCAATGCCTGCATGCGCGAAATTGGGTAGTTCCATAAGGATGTAGATGAAATGGGAAGTCACAGGAGATGCTCCCATTATATCTCTATTCTTTTTAATTTGGGCATATATTTTCTTGACTGTTGTTGAGGGCACTATGGAAAGAAACACTTGGGATTGCTCCCTATTCAGGTGCAAGAAACTTAGACCAAAAAGAAAAAAGTGCAAGAACATTTTTTTTTCTAAACATAAGTAAATAAAACTTAAATTATACATTCTATTGATCTGCTTATGAATTCCAAAGTAAGCTTTCTTTTCTTATATTATTAAGCCAACTCCAAATCTATATATCTTTTAAAAGAAAAGGCTCTTCTAGCTACCTAACGAGAACAATTTATCTCTACTAACTTTTTTTCCATGGACTCCAACGGGAATTGACTTGCTATCATTAAAATGTCCATGTCTAATCGAAGGGTCCCCATTGAGCGATGTCAACACCACAAGCAGGTTTCATTTGAGCAGCAATTGGTCGCCATGATCGGCTAAACCTGACTTTCGATAGTTTTCCCTCTTTGGCCAAGACTACCTAAGCGGAAGATCGAATAACAAAACCTTGTCAGGCCAAAGGAAACCCCAGAAACTCCCGAACCTTCACATCAAAAATCCAGTAATTAAGACTAAATTGATGGTTTGGAGTGCTGAACATTGAATAGAAGCTATGAGACATTGACACATGTCCTAGAAACAAATTTCTAGATCAAGTCGGCATGTCACGTTGCAACAATTAAAAGGAAGAGAAATGGAAATCGAACATCTCCGGGTGAAAAGCGTGCTGTCCTCTAGAGATTTTTGTCATGTCAACATCATTTAATTAACTTTACTTAATCACGAATTTAGGAATCTGTAGGACCAAGAGTATGATGGTCCAGCATCTACCAACAGAAAATAACGACTTCCGTGATTAACTCTACTTTTGTTACAAGAGGAAGGTTAGACTTTTCGATTAGGGTTTGGTTAATCAATGATTCCACTTGTGTAAAGTGGTGGTACCTCTAGAAGTCGGCTATTTATTGTTAATTTCCCTTTGGTTCAACAAATAATGTGACTCTTAGGGGAGGCATTGTATAACCCTTCTCAACAAAGTTTTAGGTCAAGTGGTATTGCTGCCAAGGTAGACATGATGTTCAACAATTAGTAAATCAAGATTTGATTTAATGCTTGAAGAGGGGCGTAAATGAAATTTGGATTTCTTAACGGCTTTGAGGAAGCATGGCTGGTCCATGCTCTTGTGGATGTACACAAGAGCTAGAGATAGAGACACATATGATCCCGTTCAAGCTGTGGGTTTCTTGTCCACCTTGAAAAGGACTTACGGGACTTTAAATGTAGTTTGGCAAATCAGTTAGAATGTCATTTTGTTCCATCGCTTAGCTCCTACCTAAAGTTCTAGAATGTCAATAACATTTGCTTATCGACAACGTGCAGACTTAGGATCATCCATAAAGATGGAATAGTCGGGATATGTGACAGTTGAGCTGGACACTATCTGACTGCTATATCTATAAAAATAAAAATAAAAAAGGAATGACCTAACTACAAATGTACCCGAACTGATCTTTAGAATTTTTGGATAAAAAATTGTTTGGGGGTGATTTTACTTTTTAATATTTTTATGGTGAAATACTTGAAATGATTCAAAATAGTCGGATATTCATATATTGTTGCTTTTATCTTAAAGTTAACAATATTTTGTGTTTTGGCTAGAAAAGCAACGATCTATTATTTACTTTAAAAGATAAGGAATCTTACGTATAAATAAATCCAGTCATAAGTTCTATGAACATTAAGCTCTGGAAATTGTAAGGATGTGAAAGTATATTGATGCAGGTAAGATTCTCTATTATCTTCATTTGGTTAGCATACTCACGTGAAGCGTCATCTTGGACTTTTCAAAAATTACTTAGGCTCCGTTTGCTTGAAGAAAAACTATTTTTAAGAAATTATTTTTTAATTTTCCAGTGTTTGGATAACAAAAAATAATCAATATACTGCAAACATTTTCCATAGATTGAAAACAACAAACTTATAGTGGAGGAAAATGGTTTTTCCTTCTGCTAAGGAGGAAATCACTTTTCTCAAAACTACTAAACAAATGTAAACTAACAATTTTCTTTAAAAATGATTTTCATGAAAAATATTTTCTTCTGTCGTGAAATTTTCAATGAAACAAACTTAAAGTTAATTGGATTTGTTACTTCTTTAGTCTCCATTTGTTTCGAGAAAAAAAAAATTCGGAAAAAGTATTTTCCTCATTTTTGGCGTTCGGATCTTATGGAATTGAGTCAATAAAAATATTTTCCTCCTTTCTTCTCTTCCCTTTTCAATAAGCATTTTCATGCTAAGGACCACGGGTCCACGGGATATTGCAGGGCAAAGTTCACTTAAAAGCCGAGTACAAAAAATAATTAAGATATGTTGTTATTGTATCAGAATAAAATAAAGACTAAAAAAATCTAACTAGCAATAAAATTCTAATTGATTCTAATATTATGAATCTAAAAACTAAAACTAAACAGATCCAATAAAAAAATTATATTTTAAATGTACTTCGGTAAACTTACATTTCTATCCCTATTATTCTGGGAATTCATTTTTCGGCCTCACAATTTATTTGGTTATAATTATAATTCTTGCACTATTTTCCAATGACCATCCGAGTCTTTCCGTCGAATTCCAATAAAAATTGGTCGAAATTTGTTGAATTAGCTTAGGCTATTAACACAATTATAAAAATTGGCCATAGAGTTTGAGATTTCAAGTACGAATTCTGTAATAAGACTATAAAAAGCTGGCAACTATGTGTAACACATGATATAAATGTGTGTAGGTGTTAATATTGACTTCATTAGCAATAATTGAAAGAATTTTGGCCTCCCCACTACATGAACAAGTCCTCGCATTCTATGTGACAACAGACCTGTTCCTACAGCTAGATCGGAAGAATACCCGCGAACTGTCTAAAATATTTTGCAGAGCGTAAACTTGTGGCTAGAGACTTCCAAGTTATCCATCTTTTTCTAAGATTAATCGTAAGTATGCCTATATGGATTACTACTGAAAGTGAGGATGTTTGCTTTTCAAGAAAACATTTTTTTCTCATTTTTTGGTGTTTGATTCACTTAGAAAAATGAGTTAATAGAAAATCCATACTTAAATCCATAAAAATGATTTCCTCTTTTTACGATTGGAAATTATTTTCCAAAAAAAAAAAAGATTAGGTTTCAGCACTTAGATTCAAAACTCTATACTTGGACACAAAAACCCCAACATGGATTCCTTGAGTTCAAGATAAGGTCTCTAGTGCCTGGGCTTGGATCCATTGAGGCTAGACCCATGACACCATTGCCCATGCACAAATCCCCGGTGCTTGTGCTTGAGCCCCTAGCGCCTATTCCCGAGGCCATCGAGGCTGGCTTCCAAGCCCCAATGCCGATATCACGGCACCAAGGCCCAAGTCCACAAAGGCCAAGCGTGGGATCCCAATACACAAGCTCAAATCCCTGAGACCCAAGCTTGAGTCTACAAAGGTTGTACCTAAGTCCACAAAAGTTGTGCCCGAGTCCATCGAGGCTGGCCTTGGGACCTAAGTGCTCGTACCACAATCTCCACATGCCTCAATTGGGGTCCATCATGGCCAGACTAAAGACTTTAGTGCCCATATCCGGTTCCCTAGCTACCCATGCAAGTTATTAGTGTCTAAATAGTATACATATTTAGGAAAATCAAATTAGAAATTTTATACCAAATACTGAAAAATATTTTTCAATTCATTTTCAGGTTTTAATTATATACTAGAAAATATTGTTACTTTATTAAAAATGACTTCTTAGAAAACATTTTTCCGCCGTATAAATGAAGCCTTAATGGGATTGTTAATCTGGGCACACTTACAAACGTGTTAATTTTAACATTTTTATAATATCTCATATGCAAATATAATGTTTGGAAAGTAATATAGAGATTATTTTTGCAAGTAAAACAAAGTACGGGGCCTAATTCCTAAAAATACATATACTAAACTATCAATTTATTTTTGGGGCTTGTACGCAGAGGCGTAGTGAGCCAATCGAAAGTGTTGACTCAATAATTTCTGTCGAATTTTGTGGAAATGACCTAAATTGTTGTTAGAGAATAGTATAAGGACTAGAATTTAAATCAAACAAAACATGAAGTGAACTCCAAAAGTTCAGGGACCCTAAAATAGAATTCTCCATTTATTTTGTCATGCGCTCCCGTACTTCTCGGACAAGACAGTACTGAGTTTTTACTTAACGACAATACTTCGATGTATATATTTACAAATTGTGCATTAACGCCCATGGCAAAAGAGAAATAGTTAATTTTATAGAGACCCCAAATTGATAGGAAAAGACAGATACAAGATTTACGCAATATTCCCCATATATGTGAGATTCGATGAATTACGGAAAATATATAACTACATGGCAACATATATACAACATGACAAACTATACGTATTATCTAACATTCACCTCAAACACGAGATATGTGACGGCCCGAGCGGTGGTGCGCGGGGAGGAGGGATGGCGGTGCGTTCGCGCCTCGGTCCCCGGACGTGTACAAGGAAGGGATCCATCTCCCTCTTGTCCCACATCGCTTAGGGGGGGAGTCCTAGGCCAGTCTATAATGGCTTGGGCCCCTTTAATGTGTGATGCGTTTTAAAGCCGTAAGGACTCAGTGTCCAAAACGGACAATAGCACACAGTGAGGCCCGGGTCGTTACAAGATAGTTGTAGGGAAGCCAACTGAAGTTTGGATTCTCTTATGAGAAAGGCCTAGATGATCGGCTTTACTAAAGATGCTGGCATTTTGATTCATGGGACAAATACAAAGAAAGAGGAAGAGTGCCACATAAGATACTTTATTTAATGAAATGACAATCATTATCAATGTGCTTTGTTCTTTCATGAATGACATCATTATAAGCAATTTCTGTAGACATGATTGGATGCAGCCTTAACCTCTGAGCACCGTCTCTCGCCGTCGACCTCCACCGCACCACGCCAGTGTGCCGCCGCCAATGATGGAGCCCCCTCTCTATCCTCGTTCGGGGTTCTTGATCTTTCTCTCTCGGCCACCCACAACGCACAAAAACTCGGCACCGGCATAGCACCACCTCTCAACCGCCCATTGCGCAAGATCTTGTCCTGGCGTTGACGGTGGAACCAAGTCCTTCGAGGATTGACGGGAAGGCAAAGGTCTAGTGATCATGGAGGAGTCGTCAGGCTAGGCGGCGATGCAGCAAAGGCCAAGGGACTCAAGGTCTAGCCGGCAAAGGGGAGCCATAGCGAGCGGCGCGGAGATCGCGATGGCTTCTGGCACGGGACGACGATGGACGATGGCTGTTTTGGCTAAAGTAGGGTGATTAGGGTTAGGATTTTTCCACGACGGGTCTACTAGGAGTTTTGGGGAATTTAGATTTATGACAGGGACAGAATGGAAAAAGAAAGTGGCAAATCTTCAAAATACCTTGAGGTTGTTAATTGATGTGAAATGTAGTTTGGTGCCCCACGCGAACACTCAAAATACAAGATGATTTTTCAAATAAATACGGCGGTGTACATAACCAATCAAAGCCTAATTCACTTGTCCATTTAATTCATTCAACCCCTAGATGTGTCAAAAGAACCTTAATTTCTCATTAACTAGGGGGGAAATTTGACAAAGTCCTAGTTCACACAACTTATTAAGAAAATTCGTCCGGCATCCCTCATTACATTTTTGAAGTGAATTGGGTATATTTTTAAGTCTGCCTTTGACTGCTTCTCAGAAATATTTCAGATTTTACCCAGTTGCATACACAACCCTTCGATTCCCCCGGCCCCCCTCTCTTTCTCTCTCTCTCTCTCCCCCAAAAAAGAGTAAAAAATAAAATGACTTGTTTTTTGCACGAATACATGACATGTAAATGTTTCCCCCTTTTTTCGGTTAACTAAACATATGATGAGAAGTAAGATAAAGGAAATAAATTGATTGTGTATGTCACCAATAATAAGAGAAATGAGAATTTCCAATCTTTTCTACTTTCTCTTGATAAAAGCTTTGCACCTTGCAATCTAGAATCTTACATCTTACAATGTAAACCATTAAATGAAATTTTTTGACGAAAAGTGAGCATGTTGAGCAATCCAAATTAGGAACCATCCAAATCGGACCGATTGATTTGGTCTAGTTCTCGGAGAGATCGGTTTGATTCTCAATTTCAGGGGAGAACCGAATTGGACACAAGCTAAAATGAATCTTTTTTTTAATATAAAATATATTTTTAAATTTATTAAAAATAGCAATAAAACGGCAAAATTGTAATGATTCTTGGAATTTGCTTAATTTTTTAATTTTTTTTATCAAGTGATCGGTTGCATGAGACCGACCGGTCCAATCCAATCTCTAGTCCCAAAAACTAGAAATTAGTTTTCCCAATTCAATTCTTGGTTCCTAGGTGGAACTAGACTGGGAACTAGTCATTTCTAATGAAAGTATTGGGCATATTACAAGTAGAAATTACAGAAGGGCAAAATTCATCATCTTCATAAAAATCTTGTCAACAAATATAATAAATTATATAAAAATGGTACTACCATTTCTTTGAGAAATTTCTAAAATTGAGAGTTATTTAGTTATTGGAGAACAAAACTTGGCAATACGTATTTAATGAACTTAACAAGCACCCTAAAACTCTCTTTTAACATTTTCCCTTTTTATAAATTCTTTTTTCCAAATAATCAGTAGCTTTATTTTTCAAAAAAAAATTAAAAACTTTTCTTCCCTGGGGGATGTATCGCCAAGACGACCAATGCGGTCACACCACCACAGCTTTTTTCATTACCAAGGTCAACGCTCACCACCATGAACTCCAAAACAAACCTCGAGAATTAACTCAGTTGCAGACCACGCTCGCTCCGCCATTTTCTTTTCGAACCTCTCGTTCATCAATACCTCGCACCGCTCTGCAAATTATTAGGCACCCATCAAACCCACCATTAAGGAACGCTCTCGAGTTCCCCCCCATCTCACGTTTAACTCCATACTTTAACAAATGACCTGAAAGTAATTATCATCATGACCCTGATATCAATGCAACGATGGACAGAATCGGACAGAGAACAGAAAACCAAGCAGCAGCGCATATGCAGAGGATGAGAAGGAGAAGCTGGGAAGAAGACGAAGAGAATTTGGAGTGGAGCACATGGTTACAACACCCGTCTTCTCAAACCCTAGAATAAAAAAGAAACAGCATAGATGGAAAGAAAATGAAAAAGAAAATACACAAACTCCTTCGAAGTTCAATCAAAGGTTCATAGTTTTCTTTTCCTCCAGAACTATACCATCAATACACAGAAGCAGCATATGAATATATAAATATATAAATATATATGTGACTGGAGCGAAGACTCCAAGGTGATCTGCTCAAGCATCGTGTACCCTAGCTGCGAAAGTGCCGAGAAATTCAGGGTACTGGAGCATATCCACATCCAACGGAACCGCAGCGGGAACCCCGACGAGATCGTCGCTGTCGCCGCCGCCGCCGCCGCACGAATAGGTCTGCAGGTGCAGGCTAGTGAGGCCGTTCAAGCCCTGCATCTGGTCGCGAGGCGAAGTGACGGCGCCGGGGCCGTGCGGGCCGTCGTTCCAGAGCTGACCCTTCGCTTGATCCGAGCTCTTCTTCTTCCTGGGGAAGAACCCTTGGATGACTTCCTCCAAGAGGCCCGACTCGGGAGATTCTTCAAGGAAGAAGCTGCACGGGTCGTCGTCCTCGTTTTGTTCGGCCGAAGCTTGTGGCTTCTGATACTCATTTGGGAGGTGGAGACTCGGAGGCTGAGCGTAAGAAGTCAGAGACGGCAGTTGCGGCGGCGGCGGCGGTGGTGGGTAAAGAGGGGCGGTGTTGGGAGGGTTGAGAATGTCGCGGAGGAAAAGGGAGACGTCCAGAGAGGCAGCGTTCCTCGGCGGCTGCGCCACGGGAGATGCGGCAAGGACTGTTCCCCTAGTGGTTATGCCGGCTAAGTCTCGAGAGTAGGGTTTAGGGGGGAAGGGGACCGGGTTATGGAGGAAGTGGTGGTGGTGGTGGTGGTGGTGGTCAGAGAGAGGCGGCGGGTTGGTCGGGTAGACGAAGTTGGTGCGGGCCTTGACACCGCGCATGGCCCGGGCGGCGCAGTCGTAGGCGCAGGCCGCCTCCTCGGCCGTGTCGAAGGTGCCGAGCCACCGCCTCTCCTTCGACTGCGGGTCCCGTATCTCCGCCGCGTACCGCCCCCACGGGCGCCGCCTCACGCCCCGGTACCTCATCGTCACGCCCGACCCGCCTCCCCCGCCGCCGTCCCTCAGGGCCCTCTTGCCGCTGTTGGAGAGGGCGGCGGTGGGGGCGGGGGTGGGTGGTTTCTTGTGGAGGGAACCCTGAGGTGGGTTGGGAGCGAGGGTGTTGAATTGGGTGTGTTCTTGATCCATGTCTGCCAGAGAATTGATGAGGGAGAGAGGTAGAGAGGGTTTTGAGGCACCTGAGGAATTGGATTGGGATGAGTGTGTATTTATAGAGGGAATGGAATGGAATGGGAGAACTTTGGAGATTGTTGGGGTCCTAGGAAAGTGATTGATACAGTGCCATTCGAGTTTCGTGCGCCTTCTGATCTCGAGAGTTGGTATTCTTTGTCATTATCTTCATATGATTCAATTCGTTAGTATAGAAACGTAAAAGCTTTATTTGAGTTTCTTATGTGTTCTAATGTCGACAGTAGTTTATTTTTTGTACCCGCATAATTCCGATATAATTTATTTTATTAATATAGAAATGTAAAAACTTAATTGGATGTGTTCTTTTTTTTATTGATGCAAGATTAAAATGTAACCGATCAAACTATCGTGGCTTTTGTGTATTCGGAGAAAATAGATTACGAAACAAGAGCAATTTTCTTGATGTGTTCTATTTTCATAAGTCACCAAAACATGATTTCCAAAGGGAATTCAAATCATCTATCTATTATTTTTTTTAATAATGTTGAGTTATAAAATTCAAGTGATCATTTCCTTTGATTCTTATTTTTTTAAAAAAATACTGAATTTATCATGTTCATATCAAAATAACACAAATATTTTAAAAGTATCTTAATGTGATTGACGACTTCATTGCTAGTATTGTTAATAAACCCTTTCATATTCATGTATACGCAATTTCCTTTTGTTCTCGATAAGTAGTTGAAAGATTTTATTAGATTCCTGAGATCATAAAATGAATGAATAACAAATTCGAAACACATCGAGTGGCTTGAAGTCTCTCGAAGCACCTTCAAGCTCCCCCATATCAAGAAGGTCATAGAAATGGAAATAGCTGAAAAGGTGAAAAGCATGATCTTGTAATACGAATCAAATCCAAGAAACCCAAGACCGAAAATTTTCTCTACGTAGTTGTTAGGTAAACAAGGGGTTACTAGGGCAGCATGATAGAACCCAAGAAAAGATTCAGGATTGCACTTGTCCACATCCGCTCCATCCAGCCCCTTTGTGCCCTAACTCCATTCTTTGCTGTCGCGTTTGTCAATGTCAAATACAGTGGATTTTGATGGGTTTTATATGAACATGTAGATTTTATGTCCTTCAGACGACACGTCTTATTTCATTTTATTTTATCTCATTATATTATATTATATTGTATTTCTTGAGGTCATGTCACAATCCACATGTAAATCTTGATGATGGGGGTTTTACTATGTCCCCGCTCTGTGGCGATCCTCAATTTGTGTGGTTCGGCACCGCCAGCTCAGAGGAGCAATTATTCCGCCAGTAATTGTCTTCTTCGACTATTTCCAAAGAGCAATGACGTGAACCCGATTAATGCAGAACATCAAATTGGTAGAGCACGGGGGGCAGATTTTCTTCTTTCTTTTCCCTTCCTTTTCTTTTTCCCCTTCTTTCCTTTCGCTTTCTTGATGATGGAGAAATCGACATTTTCTTTAAAATAAACAAATCCCTTCCTTGGTAATAATGCCCTACTTTTCGACACCCTTTTGTCCCGCAGAGAAAAAGTCGAAAAGGGTTCATCTGCAACTGGTCTGCATCTTCACGTCCCCATCACACATGCAATGAAAAGAAGTCGGGATTTTCGGACAAGAAAATGAAGCTGTTTCCTTCTCTTCTCTCCGATGGACTTTTTTTTTACAGTTTTTCTCCCTGTTTTCTTTATTTAATTTTGCTTTAATTTTCCAAGGGCTTCTTTCTGGGAAGATGGGGAGAGAGAGAGAGAGAGAGGCAGTGTGGTCAGAGGAGGATTATCATTCAGAATGATTACACTGGCGGCGCTCAGAAGTTGTTCCTCCGTCTTTGGGTTTTGTCATTGTTCCTCCTTTCCTTTTCGATTTCCTCTTGTTTGACTATTATCTCACTTATCTTTATTTCTCATGGTGTGCTTCATTTATGCTGGAGCGCCAAAAATACCCATGATTTCACTTCGTTTAAACCCAGACGATTTTTTCTTCAAAAGTTTATGCTGGTAAACTTTAGTATTTGCTATAGGCTGTAAAACATGAGAAAGTTTCTACATACAGGATTTTCTACGACAAATACATGTTGAATAAGCCTGATAATGAATGCTGATCTTTCACTGAGTTAATGTAGAATGTATATATTAGCTAATTGAAGCGTGTTACATTTGCAATTCACTTGAAAATTTGAACTAAATTTTCCAGCTTTCTAGGTATGATATTTGTATTGCCAGTAGAATGATTCGGTGATGACAAATCTTTTTTCGCAAAGCCCGAGTACATAAAACTAAATAGTAAATAGAGTTACTATATAGACCATTGTGTTTATCGTATTTTTTCTCGCGTTTTTCATATGATAAATATTGTCATTGTAACATTTCTATAGAGTTATTTAAGTCAATAATAAAGGTTAGGTATTCAAGAACCATGTGGTTAAATGTCACATGGATTTGTCTCATGTAGGGTTTATATAGGTTGTGAGATGGAGGGGAGGGGGGGTTTATAGGCTATGTTGGTGAGTTAATAGTCACGTGGACTTGTCTCTCTAGGGTATACATAGGTTGTGAGATTTGGGGGTTTATTAGGTCATGTTGGCTGGTTGTTGGTGTTCAGTAGAACAATTTTACAATACTAAAGAAAATAGGCGAACTCCTACTTGTATATAATTCCACTTAGCTTCATAGTTGCCTCAGCTATGATCATTCAGTCATAATGGGCAGTAAATAGATATTCTAGGGTTTCCAACGAGCTTACGAATTATTCGCACACCTTTATATATTTATAGAAACTGACACGACTTGACACGTTTTGATTCATCTCAAATAAAAATGAATCACGTAGGTTATAAAATAAAGGTTTCTTATTTTCACTCGAATCATAAAGAAACGTGAAGACATAGTACTCGAAAGATTATTTTGGTGAAAATCATACCAAACTTCGTATCGGCCTCTCGTCGTGCATTTAGGTTCCGTACCATTTTCCTGCTTTTGTTTAACATAGGCCAAGGAGGGTGATAACTAGCCACTGAGGTTAACACTTTGAGGCATTACAGTATGAATCATGCTTTATATAGTTGTAATGGCTAAACTCAACTTCCAGATGGATTGGCATTGTTCAGATAATTAGTTCAAAATATTTTTTTTTTTTTTTTTTTTTTTTTTAGGGTTTACTTCACCCTGCGCTGTATCACCAACCCACATGACACATATTAGTGTCCAGTGCCCGTAGTTTCTTTAGGGCCATTCCGCAGACCTGCAAAGCATCAAAACTAATAAACGATCAGAGCAACATCACTTACTAGACGAAATATAACCTCTTGATCACTTCATGTCGCACTAGAAAATACGACAGCAATTGCAAGACAAAAACTCAGCATGTTAGTCGTACTCACAGCAAAGGAGGTGCAGTATTCTCCCCCATTAGTAAGTCCAGGTTTTCCGATTTTGATATGTATAAAAGCTGGAAATGTTTTAGCAAAGACCAGGACTCGGTCCACAAAAATTGATGAATTTGTGAGAGGAGCTCTTAAGTTCCTGTCCTTTCGCCTGGGCTGCTTCAGATTGTACACAGAATTAAATTTATATCTCCGGTTATTTGTGTAAGGGTTAATATCAAGAAATACCCTAAATCGATAGACTTATGACAAACTCACCTAAACTTAATTTTTGGATTACCAAAAATCCTATATTAGCACACTGATGACATATACTAATATGAATTTTCACGTGAACATGTCATGTCAATTAAGTTATTATTATGTGTCATTTAACTTAATAATTTCATAATAAAATTTCACATAAATTAATAGATCACAAGTGTACTAGTTTAAAATTTTTAGTGACTCAAAAATTAGTTTAGATAAATTTATTACAAGACATCAATTTAGGATTTTTCGTGATATAAACTCTTTATGTAATTGCATAATTCTTTTTATGCAAGCCACCTTAGTCACCATCTATGTGGATAGCTAGAACCATCTAAATCGATAACGATGAAGTGGCTTGTGTTCAAATTCGCTTGATGAGCCCCTGAACTATCACCGTCTTGTACATGCTGAACCCCAAATTTTAATTCCTTTCATTTTTTTAATCTCCAGACTCGCACGTTCTTATATGTAAAATTTTAATATTTCAAATAAGCCCCTGAACTTTCACTTTGTTACACGTAAAACCCTAATTTTTTTAATCCTTGCACTTTACTCTCCCAAACTTACAAATTATGATGTCATTTTTCACCATCAAAATTTCCTGTTAAAATATGCAATGCATACAATTCTTAAACTACAACGAAGGATCAATTTGCAGAGTTCATCCTTAAAGTAAAAAAAAAAAAAATCTTACTATATTGTAATCATCATGTTCAACTACTGCGGATTTTAACGAGGAAAAATTTGATAGTGTTGTAATAGCTGAAAGAATATACTAGTTCGAGGAGTAAAGTATGATGATTTAAAAGGGTGAGAGTTCGTAGAGATAAAGTCGAATGAAATGAAATCTAGCTTTTAACATGGAAGACAATGAGATGAGCATATAAAAGTAAAGTGACATGATCCTCAAAGGATGTCGCACGATTCCTACCTTTGGTGATATAACTTAATATCACATCTTAACACCTTTTAGTTACCTTGACATCTGATTGGACGGGCATTTTTTCAAGCAAATTGAAAGGTCAACTAGATCCGATCCGGAACATTTTGGGCTTGGGTTTGGATTTAATCCCGCCGTAATAGTTCATTCTTGATTATAATCAACGCCTCTGATGGATGCATTTGCGATTTACATGAAGCTGTTGTGTTAGGAATGTGAATCATTGAAGAGAAAAAGATACAGAATACGACCCACAAATTCAAAATCATAAAGGGAAAAATCACGAAAATGTACTAGAATAATTTGAGTAACAAAGATAAGTGCGGACTATAGAATGACTATTACTATTTCTATTCATTGTTAAGGAATAAAGAGCATGATCACTTGACATGGTTCTCACAAGCAAAGGACCGATGCGGCACGCATAAAACATCTACCGCTTTGAAAGCCCGATAATTTTTTTTTTCAAATTTTAGAGAGAAATCCTGATCAACAAACCTTAAAGTAGTTGTAATGTGTTAAATTATGTAAAATTCATTCATTGGTCTTGAGCTTTCAAATCTTATAGAGGATTATCGCTTATTCTTGGAGTGCAACTTTATCATCTTGAGTGTAATGGCACGATTAATATGGGCAATAGCATTAAATCGGAGAAGCGGTATTGTTACCATGTACTGACCCCATCTCCGAATCCTGTTTTATGGACCGTTGGATCTCCATCACTCAACAAGCCAACACCAATAAGAAAAATAATAATCCCTTGGCCCCCTTCCCTACTATCTCTCCTCTACCTCAGCTTGCGCCGCGGTCGCCGTTCCTCACTGCCTTCATCTTTGGCGAGACGAGATATAGAGAGGGTTGTGAGAAAAAAATGAGCGAGAGGGAGAGATAATAATTGATTGAGTAATTGAAAATTAATAAAGGCTCCATTTATTTCATAGAAAATGAATGATTTGTAAAACATTTTTCTTTAAAAATGATTACTTTTATTACTCATAAAAATAAATAAACATATATTTTTATCAATCATGAAAATATTTAGACCCGATTGCCAAGTAGGTCCAAGTAAGCTCAGGCTGGGTTGAGTATAAGAGATAACAATATTAGCCCTTTTTAAGTCCAAGATTTCGAGTATGTCTTCTAACAAAATAACAAAAGGGAAATTGCCTGATCAGTCTTGAACCTTTTATATAGATGTCATTTCAGTTTTAATTCTTTTAATTTTGTCAATCTAATTCTTAACTTTTGCGAAAAATTTTCAATAGAATCGTTCTTATCAATTCGTGCCGAATATTGCCATTCCTTCATGAAATGATAAGTTCACGCTACGTCGCAAGAACGAACCCTTACCCCCGGCTCGTGCCTTCAACATTCGCTACCCTCACGGCGCCTATGAATAGACCGAGTAATTTCGGGCCAAATCAGAAAATTCCGTGGCCGCAGAGAGGTGACGCCCTTCCGATCACTTCACGAAGACGACAAAACGGATCGCAAAGGATACAGGAACCTTTCGGGGCGATCCCGTCTGATGCGACCGAGAACGTGCTAATGCGATGAAAGAGTGAAGGACACGAGCGACGGAATGCTCCTTAGCTCTGAGATAAAAGACGACTTAATGAAAAGGGTGATGGCGGTGGCGGTGGTGGTGGGGTTGCGTTGGCGGCTATCTCAGAGAGCATGTTTCTCTTAATCAATTGACTCCTGAGGGTCTTGTCCCCCCCCCCTCCTGACCTCCATTGATGTCCCCCCTCCAGTCTTCCTCCTCCACTCCATGCAATCTCTGCAAATCCATCAGACTCCTCTTTCTGAAACCTCGACAGCCAGGAACTAAAGCCTACAACCTACGACCACCCTTACCTACTTCTCCTTCCCCTTTCCCTTTTCTCTTCTTTTCTGCATAAAAAAAATGGTTTTGATTTATGCGGAAAAGATGAAATCAAATCAATAGCATTTGGTTCGAGAGAAACTTCATGACGTTTTCTTGTATTTGCAGAGGATGAAGAACGGAAATGGGATGATGCGTGGTTTTCGAATCAACGAGAAAATGATGATGGCTGATCGACTTTGGTTTTGATCAGTTCTCTAGACAATTGGATAACAAAAGAAAACGTCAGTTTTCCGAATTTCGATGTGTGTTTTCTTTATATGTTCTTATTATGTTGAGAAGGAAAATTGGATTTTGTAATGGGTTTTCTATTAATATATAGCCGATTATTGAATTTCCAATACTCAAAAGAATCTAGTCGAGTTAGAAGTTGGATTTCCTATTTAATTTGCGAATTTTCTAGACAATTGTGTTTAGATGGCAATGTTAGAGCTCTTCTCGCCCTTAAGATTAATGAGCACATCGACGGGTTTTTCCCCTCTTCACTATTTCATCTATTTATTGCAATTCATAATTGATAAAAAATAATTTTGTTTTTCTTATGTGTTGAAATTTTACAAGATTAAAATGGTGTAAGAACTAAATGTACTCGAGACATAAAGAATTTTATTTAAAACAAAATGAAATACCATCTACTATTCATACATGATGGACTAGTCTCTTCGTTAAAAAGGGCTGCGGCCACATGTTAGTTGATGCTTTGTACGTTTATCAGTGAATAATCAAACCGGTTCGACCTGAGAACCAAACCAAATACCCAAGTGGCCAATTCTAGTGTCAAATCGGTCTTATACAATGCAACTAGAGATAATGGAACCTACGACCTCCAATTTGGAGTAGACACACAAAATCATCGCACTAACAAGACTTTGCTAGTTGTAAGATAAAACTCTTTGTAATATCAATTATGTGATCTTTACAAAACAAGTAGAATTGAGAGTCGGCCTGTAACTCACTAGTACGGTTCCAAGTTAGTTTTAGTATAATCGAGAATGGTTCCCGATTCCAATTTTTGAAAACCAAGGCCTATAGGTTAAGATCCAAAATCTAGTCTGAGAAGCAACTTGCCCTAGAACGATCACCGTCGGTACATCTCTATAAAATCATTTTTCCCTCCATGTTTAAACGGTTTGAGGGCTCTAACAATTTGCCAGAGTTTTGAGGATTTAATGCACTTTCTATTTTGCCAGAAGGATTCATTGCATATGAGTCTCCTGATTTAACAATCGTCCCAGGCTTAGTGTTGCGTTTCAATACTATTGTTATCATCTCAAATTACGGGTTAAAAAAGAGATGATTCTCTATAAACTAATCAAGCTAGACCCAGTTGCCTTGTTTTAGAACTTGTCAGTTTGAACTAGAATCTGAACTACATAGGCTGTTAACAGGTTTAGCCACCCATTATTTTCTTATGGATTGAATGAACAATAATCATTTAGCCATTAAATAAGAAACATTAGCTCCCAATTGACTTTAATTTAGGGGACCAATCGAGTTGACTCACGAAATTACATCTAATCTAGAAAATTAGAGTAGATGCTGCCAATGTAAAAAAAACTTTCCTCGGGTGACCTTTCCCGCATTTGATTTGACAATGGCAATTGCCCAATTTCTCACTGACCATTATTGGTCGCTTGTGTAAATTTTTTGTATGACTTCCAATTTCATTAAATCCTTATACGAAGTTGAATAAAGTGAAAATGATATAAATGGTCTTTGAACTTTGACCTAAAGTGAAATATTGTCCATAAACTTTTAATTTATTTAATATGATTCTCAAATTTTAACCCAATGTGCAATATTTTTTTTTAGAATTTTTAATTTAGTTCAATGTGGTCCTTGATTTTTGTATATGTCCGATTTATATGAAGATATTCAATGTAATTCCTGAACTTGAATAAATGAAAAGATAATATTGGTTATTTTCATGTAATCTACGGACTAGATTGAATATTTACCAAAAGTTCGAGAATCACACTAAACAAATTAAAAGTTCAAGAACGACATTACATATTGAGTTAAAGTTCAATAATCAAACTAGATAAATTAAAAATTCAGAGATAATATTACAATTGGGTTAAAATTTGAAGACCAAACTAAACAAATTAAAAATTTACAGAAAGGTCAAAGTTTAGGAACTATTTATGTAATTATTTCTTGAAATAAAAAAGTGTCCGAGGCAAGACCCGGTTGGAAAAAGGATCTACCGCTTGGATCTAAACCTAGTCCTTAATCCTTATCCAATAAAAGTAAAGAATGGACAGAGTGCATATGAGAAAGGTAAGAAAATCAAAAGGCTGAAGTAGTCAACATGCCGACAACTTAATGTCCAGCAAACATTTCGAAAACATCGACTGCACCATCCATCGGACATATCCAAACATCGTGTCAATGCTAATTCCTTGTTAGTATCTCAATTAATGAGATTGGCTTTGTAATTGAGAAATGGACTTATGTAATTGACTTGGTACACATCAATCTAGTTAGAGTCCCCAAGTTTCTCTTATAAGTATGAAATTTTTTTTATTTTTAAGGCCATCATTTAGGTTATGATTAGTGCCTTATTTTATCCATAAAATTAATTTGGGATACCTCATGGGCTCAAGGCCTACTTAACAGAGGCTTTCATGTCATTAAAGATATCGGTGTTTGACCTATCAATAATGCAACATATACATGCGGTGAATCAGATGCACAACATAAGTTCGACTTCCCTATTATCTACTGCAAATTATTTTGTGGATTTCATTAACAAGTGCCTTTAGGAGACCTATTAAAATCTAAATAAATAAATAAATAAAAAATCATCCTTTTCAATGTACCGTCTCTCTTGTGTTATATGCAATCAGTGAATTGGACACAACAATTTGTTTCATATTAAGTGTGGTTATTGAGACCCTAGTCTTATATATGAACCATTCACATGAATTTTGAATGATGTCTTATGTGATCTATGAAGCCGTTATGACATTTGAAGAATCGGATTTACCTAGTTAAGGTGAGACTCATTCAATCTTGAAGAAAGTAAAAAAAGCATGCTCTACTATTGTGTTAGTGACGAAATCATGGGTCAATAGAATTCAAATATGGAAAAACGCTGTTTTCTCATCAAATGTAAATCTTTCATTAAACTGCATACACGATCCTATGCCAAATCTTTATCTGAGATATAGCAATATAAAGTGTTTGTACAATATATGTAGTCGTTGTTATGTCGTAATTGTGCGGTGAAGTCCTATAACTTATGTTCACCTTACGGCAATGCTAGCTTTGGGGTTGACGTTTTAACATTGGATGCATTATGGATATCGTGTAACTCGACAAGACATCTCAAACGCGTTCACTTTCGCCCCGAAGAAAGTCATGCTCGGTTTCTAATTGTCATTGGCTAACACAAATTTATGACTACTAAGCCCATCGGCAAGCCCTCTCAATGGAGTTCAATGACACTATCTATTGATGCTTTCAATCGTGCCGTGGCATACTCCACCGCACAAAATAATTTCACAAATCATACCCCCAAAAGCATCTCTCTCTCCCCTCAACCCACAGAGTTTGCCTACGCCGCCGCCACCTCTGCCTCTGTCACACCTCGGCCACACCTATCAGACCCATTGCTGGCGGCTGAACATCATCGACCCACCACAGCAACCCCCATCATCAGCTCCTCCCTTGCTCGACCCCTGTCTCACCTCGAGCTCAAGAATCCCACCGGAGGCCATCGCCGACGTTGTAGAACGTCGGATCTACGGCCATCGAGAGCGGGCCAAGCCCTAGATCTCGCACGCCCGAGTGCACAGCAAGAGTAACGACGAACGAGCGCCACCTTAACGAGTAGAAGCCACGGCATGTGACCAGACTTTAGTCCATACTAAAAATAACAAAAAGAGCGAACACCAAAGGGATCCGTGAGAAAACTAGGGATGCGAATGGTAATGTTTCTGTTTTTTTTTGTTCCAGGAACAGAAATAAAAAAGTGTTTTACATCCGAGGAACGGTTTTGAACAAAAAAACGCGTTTGGTAACGTTTGTTCTTAATAAAAAATGAATAGAAACACGTTTGATAAATTTTATTCTTTTTTTTTTGTTTCTTTTAATTTTTTAATATTTTTATTTTATTTTCCATTTTTTCCTCTTCTTTTTTATTTTTTTCTTCTTTCGGCCGGCGGCCTCGCCCGGCCACGGCGAGGCTCGCCGGCCCCGGCGAGGCCCGGCCTCACCGTGGTTGGGCGTGGCTCGGCCTCGCCGGGGCCGGTGACGCTCGGCCTCGCCGGATCTGGGCGAGCCCGAGTCGCCCAGCCATGGCGAGGCTTGGCCTCGCCCGCGCCGGCGACGCTCGGCCTCGCCGGGGGCCAGCGATGCTTTGGCAAGGTCGCCGACCCTCTAGGGCGTCGCCGGCCCTCGACGGCCGGTCGCCGGTCATGGCCGAGGCCGGCGACTGGCCAAAGAAAAAAGAAGAAAAAAAGAAGAAAAGAAGAAGAGAAGAAGAAGAGAGAGAAGAGAAACGTTTCTCCAAAATTGTTTTTGGAACAAGAAGTAAAATTTGTTGTTTCTTTTTTTTTTCTGTTATTTTGTTCGGAAACAAAAAAAAAAAAAAAAGAAAGCAAACGCAACTAACGCGTTTACTTCTTTTTTTTTTTTCGTTACTCGAAACAAAAAAAACAAAAAAAGTGTTCAAGGACAGAAATAAAGAACAATTCCACGCAAGCCCTAGGAAGTCCTCGGATATGCTCCTCGCATGGATCTAGATAAATTGCTTTCATACGGATTGCACGGTCAGGATGCTGCCTCCCGCAATCCACCAGCAGTCAAGCGCCACGCGTGTCTGGTGTCTCTTGTTCTGTTCTTATACACGCGCACCTTCACATTCCTTGCCGTCTCAGTGGAGCCAGACTTTGCTCCTCATGCGGTGTAGGGCTAGGCTACACATGCCCCTGTAGAGCAGTTGACCTTCTTCACAAGAGGATATACAATAAATAATAATCGCTGATGCCACTAATGAAGGATAATCCATCCCAATAACTACAAGAATTATAAGTCTTTTTATATCGTGATGCAAAATTATTAATATGAAATGGACTTTCTCGTTGTGAGACAATTCGAACTTTGTAATTAATTTAACGACAAAATGCGGTTCGATGGAGACATAGAAGTTTGGAATATGATTCTTAGAATATGAGTTCGAGACCAAGATTATATTCTCTTTGCAGGTCTAATTTTTGTGAAGGGTCATGTAATACTAAGATAGGAATAAGGTCATGGTCTAAAGTTATAAATGCGGAACACATTTAAAAGAGTGTGGAATATCATTGAGTAAGCTAGCTTCGTCGACCAATTAATATCCTCAACACAGTTCTTTGAGATTAACAAACGTAGAGAAATCAAACTGCATTAATAGAAACCTATTTGATATTGACTCGGAGTTGATAAGAAATCAATGCATGCCTCTCATTCATTCGCTAGTGTTTATGGATATGCTCTATTGACTTTTTTAACTTCCCATCTTTATGATCATGGGACACTTATTCACTATATTTCATTATAAAAAAATCAGTCAAACAACGGTTGCATATAATATGAAAAAAAAAATATTCCGAAAATGACAAACTCCTTTTTTCTTTTTTATCAAGACTACACTTGATAATAATATTCAACTTAATGCACGCAAGTAAATACATTGATATATATATGTTTAAGGTGAGTTTTATGTATGTGAATTTTTTTGTGGTTCCTTTTGTTTTTTAATCAAAGAGAGGCAAAAGGCAATGGGAACGGGGGAAGCGGGAAAGGCTTTGTGCCGCCAAATCAGAAAGTCAGCGTTGGGGGCGCGAACTCCGAAAACGACAGACCTTCCCCTGCGTTTCTTGCCTCCTCCCCTCTCTGAATCTCGAGGGAAGATCCGATTGTCGGCATTTAAATTCCCCTTCCCCATCGCCATCAATGCCTCCATTCCTCCTCCCCTCGGACCCCCTCCCTTCCCCATCAAATCAATCTTTTTCCCCCTTTTTTCTGCCCTTTTTCATGCGCACTTCAAATTTTAAAAAACAAATCTAATTAGACCAAAAGCCTAGATTGAATTCACTACTTATTTTTTTTTTTTATTCAGATCTAAAGGTCAAAGTTTTCAACATTTGTTTAAATATTCACGCGATATCAACACTTTCTTTTTTTTCTAAATTTAGATGATTTTAAGTTTTGCAAGAGCGCTTCTTGTGACTTTCACTTAACGCAAAAAAAGAAAAAGAAAAATCGGAACTTTGGTCGAGTACGTTAAAGAAATCATCTTTCATTTTTACAAAGTATTAACTATTGATAAAGCAAGATAAAAATTCTCAATTCACTAGTCAAATAAATCCACTTTAAAGGGAAACTTCATTGATTAGGTAGAACTTGTTGAATAAGAAACACAAGGAAACATTGAATTCTTTAATATATGGAGTTTTCTCCCAAAAAAAGAATATCTTATGAATGTTTTGAAATAGTTACATTTATCGAGTGGAATTAACAAATGCTTCAATGTAATTGTTAACGGTTAAAAAAGAAGCAAGAATAAAGCCATATATTTTCTTATTTAATCACTTGATAAAAATTCTCAATTCACTCGTCAAATAAATCTACTTTACATGAAAACTTCATTGACAAGTCGGGTAGAACTTGCTAAATAAGAAACACAAGGAAACGTTGAATTAATATCTTATGAATGTTTTAAAATAGTTACATTTATCAAGTGGAATTAATAAATGCTTCAAAGCAATCGTTAACAGTTAAAATAGAAAAGAACAAGTACCTTATTCTAAGTTGCTTCAACCAACGTCATATTTAATCTAGCAAGTGAACTGAAATGTTTTCTCTATCATCAAAGTATCATAAAAATTCATATTTAATTTATCAAGTCTACACTTTTTATTTCGTTTTTCACTAGAACACACAATTTTTTGTAAAGTAAAAAATAGATACTTTAATTTTTTCTTTGGGGTAAAATTAGACTAGAACTACCATCATGTGAGGTAACTAATTGTACGGATAAGAAATCCAATCGCAGGAGGTGCGTGGGTGATCGTGACGATAAGACATGTTCCCATAAAGCCTTATTCCCCGATCGCCTCGAGAAACGAGGGACCTTAGATCCTTGCTCTGAGGCATGGATTTGGATTTTGCTTTACTGTCTCGTGGTACAAATATATATGGCCGTGAACATTTCTCAGTTTGTATAAAGGAAAAGCTGACCTATTTTTTTTGGTTTTTCCATTAAGGACCCCCTTTTTTTCTTTTTCTTTTTTAAAAAGTAATTGTAAAGCTAACTTTAAAATTTAGTGTCTACGTATGAAATTAGCAATGTACCCTCGACGTATAATGTTATCTTGACTAGGGAGGATGAGGTAAATTTGTATGTGAGGCGGAGGGAACCTTTTTTCTTTGCCACCATGTGTGTCTAATGAAGAGAGAAAAAGGAGAAGATATAAGACACAAACAGTTCATAAATTTTGATTCAATGTGTAACTTGATCTTTGAATTTTTAATTTGTTTAATGTGATCCTTGAACTTTAGTATAATGTACAAAGAGATTCATGAACTTTTGATTTATTTAATATAGTCCTTGAATCATATAAAAATGTTCGATATAGTGCTTCCATTAATTCAAGAACATTAACTACATTTAATATTTCCATATAGTTCAATGACTGTATTAAACACATATAAAAAGTTTATAGATCGCATTATACTTTCGGCTAAAGTTTAGAGACTATATTAAACGAATTAAAAGTCTATAGAGCAAATTACATATTAAGCGGAAGTCATGGACAATTTATGTCATGTTCCCAAAGAGGAAAGTAACGAGTGAACGCTTGTTTTTTTTTTTTCTTGTGAGGAAAATTACTTTCCTTTTCATTACGTGCGGACCAATTACATGATAAAGGGGCTTCATAGCTATTAAGCGAGCAGGGGGATTAGAACCCTAGTTTTGTGAAAAGGGCTTTACATCCATGTGTCTTAACAAACCAGTTGGCGAGCTTATTTCTTTATTTTTACAGGATGGTGGGCTAGCTTTTGATGTGGATGTTGGGCTAAAAGTACCTTGCAATTGGTGATGCGCGCGTGGACATCCTAGGAGCAGAGCAAGTCGCCTGTGAGAAAATCTATCGAATTTAGATTGTTTGACTCAAGGGTAAAGTTCATTTGATATTTTGTTGACAAATACTTGAGGATTTGAAGACAGGCAATGGTTTCGACTTGAAGCCCTGAAGAAACCTTTACGGTCCACACGAAACCATCAATCAGTCTCCCCCCAAAATCGCGGCAAACGCAAGCTATGGAGCATTCAGATGATCATTCATGGAAAGACCCCGATATTAGTACTCCTTTGCTTGTTGGTGTCTATCTCGTGGGTTAGTCACCTGGGTCCGTTCTTCTCTCTAATTCTTGGCTATTAATGTAGGATCTAGGAATTGGTGCTTAGAAACATGGGAATTTCTTGTAGTCCACATGCTCTACAAAGCGACTGCAGCCAATTCAAAAAGCATGGGTGCTGAGATAAGCTTTTCGATCTTTAACAACCATTCTTCAATTTGAGTAATTTCTTGATTCGAGATCTAGGTGTTTGAGTTCAGGGACTGGCCGCATCTGTTTCGTCCATTGACATCGGAGGTTCAAGCTCCTTTTGGCAAAGAGGGCATGCCGACTTAGGTACTGTCTTCCTTCTAAATAGATTTTCTCTGATAGATAGGGTATTTTGGCACACACTAAACATAAATAGTCTTGTTTTCGATAGAGCTTTTAGATTCCATTACCAAGGCGATTTGGTAGGAAGATGAGGCCTGATTTGCGTCGTGCTTTGTCTCAGTGTCTCTGAGCTTGTTACAGCCGCTTTTGATTGAGCAGCATCCTAATGGATCTCATGTCTAGACTAGCTTATCAGCTGCTGATGTTGTTGAGAGATGAATAGCTAGAATATCATTCACAGCTTGCTCGTCGTAGAGAGAATGTGGTCTTTGCTCATTCCATTGTGTTTCCTCTACATTATTAATTTCGCCACTAGCCTCGGCTCATTTTGGTTTGCTAGACCCCCAAATATGCCTTTCTTTACCCACCTGTCCTATCTGATTTTGTTTTGTCGTCTATTACCTGCTGACCATCTCACCTCCAGCATTCCCAGATGGGTGAGCCCCTTCCAATATGCCAAAGCCACTATGGGGAAAGTAAATACCTTTTAGTATCTACTTGATAGAGCATTTGGGGTTTGAGTGACTCTCTAAGCTTGTTTGTCCAACATAACTTCCTTGAACTTTAGGAGGTCCCTAAACCCCATTCGTCTCCTTGTCTTTCTTTTGATTTCAATATCTCCCACTTTTTCCAATGAAGACCAGCTCTGGATGCATTTATTTTCGATTCAAAAGATACCATCTTTTGCTCAAAAGCTTTATAGATAGACACTGAAATTTTGAAAATTGACATCACATATCGTGGTAAAGTCCACACTGCAGCTTTGATTAGAATTTGCTTTCCCATCTTGAAAATAAAGTTTTATTTTCAGCCTTCAAGTTGCATGTTCAACCTCATCATGATCCAAGCAAGCATTTGTTTTCTAGATTGGCTCCGTTACGATGATATTTTCAAGAATTCTTTCTTTTTTAATTTTTGGGACTCTCATTTCCTAAACTATGTTCTTTCTTAAAAGTTGTGGACATCCAACATTGAAGTAGATTCCTGACTTGTGGCAAAACAATATTCACATAGGATAATGGCTAGATTCTAACATTCCCCAATCTTCCCATCAAGAAAAAATGATGGTCATTTAAAAACAATAGATGGGTCAACATAGGTTAATTACCGTTTACTTTGATACCTATAAAGCTATTGTCTTCAATTGTTTTTTACATGAGGAAGGAGAGTTCATTGGTCACACTTATGAACGGGTAAGGGGATAGTAGGTCACCCTAACGAAGTCCTCTTGAAGGTTTGAAGTAGTTAAGAGGTTTCCTTTGAATTTAACACTAAGAGAGATTGAAGTGATACATTACATGATCCATAAATTTCATCTCTCACCAAATCCCATTTTTTATCATAGAAGTTCCTAGTAAATCTTATTCCACTCTGTCATAAGCTTTTATCATATCCAATTTCAAAATAGACCAAAATATCCTCTTTTTTTCTTTTCTTGACTTTGAGTTGGTGCAGTACCTTTAGAAAAGTGAAAGAAAAAGTTACGGATATGAACTTGCAACTATCAATTAGCTAAAAATTGAAAAATAAAAACTATTCAGACTTCATCATAAAATGAACGTGTCGCACGGAACGTGCATTTTACTCTTTTTTGTTTTTTTGGTAGTAGTAGAGACTAGAGGCTACGCATGAACTTTCTCATTAAAAATCTGAAATCTTATTGTAAATATAACATAAATATTTAAATTTTTGCGAATGAATTATATAAGACAATATACGCGTACTTTGAAAGACATTTCAAGTTAAACATAGGTCAACTCACAAGAATTGTAAGATTTGAAAGAGTATTTCAAATATAAACTGCGAATCACATGAAATAACATTTAATGCATTCGAAATACTTGCCTAAAGATAATGGCAAG
This sequence comes from Eucalyptus brandiana, assembly GCA_014182725.1. Lineage (NCBI taxonomy): Eukaryota > Viridiplantae > Streptophyta > Magnoliopsida > Myrtales > Myrtaceae > Eucalyptus > Eucalyptus brandiana. The sequence continues at coordinate 32,526,538 of CM024675.1, forward strand.
ATTAAACTGAGTGCTAGCAAGTTCGGATTACCCAATCAAGCCTACAATATAATCGTTGGCCTTTTACAACTTCAAATCTAGAATCACCATCCTCCCGTTTGATAAAGAAAAATTTGCTCGATAATCATCGACAAGCCGAGCTTATGTGCTTGTCACCTCAAATCACTAGTCTCTCTTCTTTTTGGTTGCTTTTAAAGGAGGTTTCTTAAATTCGCCCATAAATTATCAAGGCAGATGATTATTCAAATCTCGTGAGTGATGTCCTAACACAATCATGCACACATCACTGGATTAGCACTGCTTGTGCAACTGATGTCTCTGCACAAAACAACCCTGTGCCCCTTTATTTCAAGTCTAACAATCCACACCAAGAAGCCACTCAACAGGATCCATAGAGAAGTCCAGGAAAGTGATTATTCCAGGAGAAGAGTGCCATTTTCATTCCCAGCTTCAGAGCTCTCCATCCCAAAGCTCATCCACAGATTTGAATGGCCCCTTAACTGAGGCAAACTCTTCTTTGAGCATCATTTTCTTTTGTGGGATCCGTTCAACCTCCTCGTAGTCGCCCTAAGTCAGTTCCCAGTCGAAGATGCCGAGGTTCTCCTTCAGCCTCTCCTTCTTGAAGCTCTTCACCACAAAAGTGACTCCTTGCTCATAGAGCCATCTCAGACATACCTGCCAAGGGCAATCCCCAATCGTTGCATTTAAATGTGCAAATGGCAATCCATTTTGACTTGCAAGTTTATGTCAACCTCCATCTGAACTTAGCTGCCTAGTCTTAATATTTTGCTATTGTCACTTTCAACGGTTGGATTCACTCATAATCAGGTGTCTTCCAAGGCTGATTTACTTCTATTATGACTTGCCTCTGTACAAACAATAGGAGTCGAAGAAGTCAATTTGAACAATAAAACACATTCAAGATGTCGAAAAAATAAACAGTCAGCTTTCATAGTAAGACCTGGGCAATGCTCTTTCCCCGAGCCTTCGCAATCTCTTTCAGAGATTCATTGTCCATGACTTCATTCGTTCCCCAGTTCGCTCCTCGAGCTCTCAAGGGAGAGATTTGGGAGAGAAAGCGGTGATAATGACATTATTCGCTTTACAGAACTGTAACGGCTTCTTCTGCTGCCAGAGAGGGTTCATTTCCACCTGCGAGACAATCATCATCCAAACGGTTATTGGGTGCGGACACATGCATACTGCCATGTCGACTAGTGTTCAACTTCCCTTAATCTTGTACCACAATTGAATGGATAAGAAAAACAGGCTCGCCTGATTCACCGTGGGAGGGATCTTGGCGAAGCTGAGGTCGTTTCCAAGCTTCTTGCAAGAGAAGTTGCTCACTCCAATGGCCTTTGTGAGACCTAACCTCTGGCCCTCTTCAATGGCTGCCCAGACTGCCTCGAAATCCATCAGCATGAGGTCAGCTTCGTCCACTGGGTACACGTATGTCCCCGGCTTACAGCTGATTGGCCAATGAACGAGATAGAGGTCAAGGTAATCCAACTTAAGATTGCTGCACATATGGAACAGTCGGTGAGCTTCGGTCCTCCAAATCTGATGATTTTACAAGAATAAAATGAATGATATTGATGATAAAATTATCATAGTCTCCCGCATGTATGGCTTCGATTCAGAAACTGTATATCACGATGACTTAAAATGCAAATGATTAGCGTCTCTGCTAAATTCAGCTTGCAATATCATCTTTTCTTCCCTTGCAATTAACTGAAGGAAAGAAAGCTCCCTTACTGTCACGGCCAAAGGACAGCTCGATAATTGCATAGGACAGTACACCTAACAATGCAAAAATATCATCCTGCAAGTGAAACTGATGTAGAGAAAACGCTCTTTAATCTGATATAGCACAAAATTTTTAACTTCAACTGATGCGAATACAAGTTTGTTCGTTCTTTCACAGAAATTCATTCTATTAAGTTGTGATTACAGCTACTGATTCTTTATACTACGGGTATCAGAGCAGGCTAAAACTTAGATAAACTGATGAGTTTCGCAACAAAATTTCTTGTTAGAAGCTGCCCAACTCAAGTCTAGGGTGTAGAATATTTATTCTCATAAACAATTAATCAATTAAGAACAAACGGATCCATACATGATTGTAAAACACCGAGATTAATAAATACAGCGGAATTAAAGCGTACCTGTTTGAGCCATCGCTTCAGAAGAAAACTAGATCACTCTGATAATCAGGGATCTATCGAAATACCAGATCTTCCTCTCTATGACCTATTTCAATATAGCAACTTTCAATGAGATTCAAACAATTGATAGGTATAACCACCCTTTTATATGCCAGAGAGGGGACCTAACAAATCATAATCTATAGTATGTCAACTGGGCCCTTCCCATTACGGGCCGATACCAAACACACCGCTACACTTTGCCGCTCAACTAGGCCCGTTAACAATAGATGCCCAATACCTAATTCAATCGGATCACTTTAGGGTTCAACAAGTATTGGAATATCCATTAACCCGATTATTTAAAATAGAAAATCAATTAATTAATGTAAGCCCATATTATAGGAAATTTCCAACATTCTCCCACTTGGGCTACATTAATTAACTTATTTTATTTTGAAAAAGATTTTATATTGAAAACGACACTATCGGGTTAATAACTAAAATTTTGTTTTATGTGGCCACAACTTTTAAAAATAATATTCCAATAATGGCATCTCAATACCAATCCAATCCTATATAACCTCAATATAGGACTATGGAGATCAATGTGTTAAGAAAATACCACAACACAAGACTTTCCATAATCACATATAATAAGTATTATATTTTCATGGATCATGGGCCTAGTAGTGTAGTAAGAAATAGTGCCAACATGTGATCAAGATATACACTATTTCTTATCGGTCCTCAATGCAATTTCTCAACAACATGAAACTGCATTAGCGCAATTTCTAAACAACATGAAATTGCCTCAGTGCGATTTCTAAACAACATGAAATTGCACAATTATGTCACAATCCAACATGATATCTCATAATCAGTGACATCCAGTCATCTTTAAACTAAAATTTGTTTAAAGATACTGTTTTATACTTCCATTTCTCAGTCAACAGGAGAAAAATAACAATAGAATCAATAACAATAATCATTGAAAATAAATGCTTTAATAGACATCATAAAAGCATTATCAGTCTGCATATAACTATAATATCCAGAAATACAAACTATATAACTCCCACTAACAAAAGAAATCAAAAGATTCTAAAACACCCATATTCTTTACATGTTCTTTAAACAAAATGGGTCGTAATCCTTTTGTTAGAGGATCAGCCAACATTGACTCAGTTCTAATATTTTCAATTACAACGTCTCCATTTTTGACCAAGTCCTTAACCGTATAATATTTGATCTCCATGTGTTTGGACGCATTACTAATCTTGTCATGCTTGGAATAAAACACAGCTGTAGTGTTGTCTTAGTAGGTCACCATAGGTCTAGTAATAGAGTCCACAACACGCAATTCTGAGATCAAATTTCTTAGCCAAACTGCTTGAACTGACGCGCCATAGCACGCTACAAACTCAGCATACATTGTAGAGTTCGTAATCAAGGTTTGCTTTGTGCTCTTCCAAGAAATAGCACCTCCGGCCATCATAAAAATATATCCAGTTGATTTTCTATCATCGAACAACTAGCAAAATCAGCATCTGAATATCCAATCACTTTTAGGTCCTCAACTCGCTATAAACGAGCATGAAATCATTTGTTCGTTGTAGATATCTCATCACCTTCTTAGCTGCAACCCAATGTTCTTGACCTGGATTCGACGATATCTTCCAAGAGTATTCACAGCAAAAGCAATATCAGGTCTGGTACATACTTGTGCATACATAAGACTGCCAACTGCACAAGCATATGGAACATTTTTCATGATTTCCTTTTCAACATCATTCTTGGGGCATTGATCTATACTCAATTTATCTCCTTTCACAACAGGAGCTTCACCTGACTTACAGGTCTGCATATTGAATCTTTTCAAAACACGATCTATATAACTTTTCTGAGATAACCTCAGAACCTTCTTAGATCTATCACGATGAATCTCAATGCCTAGAACAAAAGAGGCTTCCCCAAGATCTTTCATATCAAACTTTGTAGATAGAAAATTTTTGGTGTCATTCAAAAGATCAACATCATTGCTAGCAAGTAAAATGTCATCTACATAAAGTACTAAGAAAATATATTTACTCCCACTTACTTTCATGTAGATGCATTGATCAAACTTATTTTCTTCAAAGCCAAATGATCTCACAACTTTGTGAAATTTTAAGTACCACCGACGTGATGCTTGTTTGAGACCATATATGGACCTTTGAAGTTTGCACACCATATGCTCCTTTTCGGCTTCTTTAAACCCTTCAAAGTTGCTGCATATATACTTCTTCATCCAGATCTCCATTTAGAAAAGCTGTCTTGACATCCATTTGGTGAAACTCTAAATCAAAATGAGCCACCAAAGCCATGATTATCCGAAAAGAGTCTTTAGTAGATATTGGGGAAAAGACTTCATTATAATCAATACCTTCTCTTTGTGTGTACCCTTTTGCAACTAACCTTGCCTTGAATCTCTCTATGTTGCCTTTATTGTCTTTCTTAGTTTTGAATACCCATTTGCAGCCGATTGGTTTATGCCCATTAGGCAAATCAACTAGTTTCCACACTTGATTAGTTGACATGGACATCATCTCGTCATTCATCGCTCCTAACCATTTATCTGCCTGATCACTATTAAGAGCTTCTTTGAACGTCGTCGGATCAACTACTCTTCCAATGTCAAAATCAGCTTCTCCAAGATAGACGTGATAATCATTTAAAAGTGTTGGTCTTCTTTGTCGCTGTGATCTTCGCACAGGCATTTCTGGAGCTGGATCATTCATCTGGGGAATTTCATTTGTAGTGGGAGGATCTACAATCATATTTTCGGTATTTGCTTCTTGCTGAATTTCCACTTTGCTGGGATCTCGCATAGAATCATCATGTATGATGGGCAATGGAATAGAGACCGTTTCATTTGGTTCTTCCATTTCGAAAGATTGAGAAGAACTCTTTTCAGCAACATCTAATTCCAGGAATTTGGCAGTTTGAGATTCAACGATTCTAGTGCCGCGAGAAGGACAATAGAACCTATACCCTTTAGAATGATTAGGATATCCAATAAAATAACATCTAGTAGTCATGGATTCCGTCTTCTTCTGAGAAGGATCATAAATTTTCACCTCTGCAGGACAACCCCAAATTCGAAAATGATTCAAGCTAGGTTTCCTCCCAGTCCACAATTCAAAAGGTGTTTTCGGCACCGATTTACTAGGTACACGATTCAATATATAAGTTGCTGTTTTAATCGCATCACCCCATAAGTATTCAGGCAAATTAGAACTGCCCATCATACTTCGTTTCATCTCCATGAGTGTGCGATTTCGCCATTCTACTACACCATTTTGCTCAGGACTCCCAGGCATTGTATATTGAGCAACAATACCATAGTCCTGCAAATATTTTGCAAACGGTCCCTTTTGCTGTCTAGCCTCAGTATATCGCCCATAATACTCACCACCACGATCAGACCTGACAATCTTGATAATTTTTCCCAATTGTTTCTCAACTTCAGTACGAAACACTTTGAACATTTCAAGTGCATCAGTCTTCTCCTTAATTAAATAAAGATAACAATAACGGAAAAAATCATCAATGAACGTGATGAAGTATTTATTTCCACACAAGGTGGTTGAGCCACTAATATCAGTATGAATTATCTCCAATAGACTTTGACTTCGAGTAGCGCCTTTCTTCTTTGTTTTAGTTAATTTTCCCCTCACACAATCAATACAAGTCTCAATATCATCTGAGTCAAGAGGAGGGAGAATATCAGCCACGACAAGTCGCTTTACCCGTTCTTTGGAGATATGCCCCAATCGCTTATGCCATAGTATTGAAGATCTATCTTTGATTAAAGATCTCTTAGCAACAACATTCTCGACATTGAAAGAGCAATATGGTCTATCGGGAGATAAGGATAATCGATATAATCCATCAGACAAAACACAATTCCCAATAATTCTGGAATCATAACTCAAATCCACTCTTTTATTCGCAAAATGAAGACAATATCCAGCTTTGTCAAGCGAAGAAAGAGATACTAAGTTTCTCCTAAAATTAGGAACATAAAAGACATTGTTCAAGACAAGTTGAAAACTAGAATCTAAATTCAAAACAACTGTCCTATGCGCTCCACATCAACTCCAGTATTGTTTCCAACTTTAAGCTTTGACTCCCTCAGACTTGGAATCCTTAGATTTGTGAGACCCTTGGTAGTCACATGAACAGTAGCACCAGAATCAAGCCACCAGGAATCCAAAGGAACATCAACCAAATTTGATTCAAAACAAACCAACAACTCACCTTGGTGACTTTCTTTTCTTGTTTTTAGCCAAGCTCGAATTTTGTAGCAATTGGCTCTCTTGTGACCCTGCTTTTTGCAGTGAAAACATTTAAAATCCTTATCTCCATTCCTCCCATAGTTGTCATTTTTCCTAAAGTCTTGCCATTTCTTTGGGCCATGAGCATTTGACCCCTTGGGCTTCCATTTGCCTCTATACGAACTCAACTTGGCATTGGTAGTTAAGTGGGCGGACTCATACTTTTCCTTCTTTAATTTCCCTTCCTCGCCACACACTTAGTAATCAAAGCATTAACACTCCATGTCTCATTCGAGCATTATAAGCGATCTTAATCGACTAAATTCAGCTGGCAAAACATTCAAGGCTTGATGCACAATATAATTTTCAGAAAGAACAATTTCATGGGCCTTAAGTTTAGACTGAATGTGGACCATCTTCGTATAAATTCTCTAACACCCATAGCAAAGCATCATACCTCATGTTCGTTAACTCACTCAGCAAATTCCCAGCTTCAGCCTTATCTGAGACTCTATATCTTTCTCCACTGCTTCAAGGAACTGTCTGGCAGTCGTATCTTCCGGCAAACCACTAATCAGATGCTCAGCAATAGACCTCTTCATAGCAATGAGGCTCAATCGATTAGATTTTTCCCATCTAGCATAATGGGCCTTTTGATCTGCAGTACTTTGATCATTGGGCCTGGCAGGTTCATCCTCACGTAGAGCCAAGTCCATATCAACGATGCCCAAAGCGAACTCTATATCTTGCTTCCATCTCTTGAAGTTTGATCCAGTTAACATTTCAACCGTGGCATTGTTGTTATTTACAGCAAATGTAACTGTTTAACATACATAATGCAATAAGATCAATTATGGGCAATAAGCAATTCAACAAAAATAATAAGTACATCATAAACTCCCCTTTGGGCAGAGTGTATAATGCACCATTATTTTTCCCAACATGAAATTTATAAAGCAACAACAAGGAGAATTACATATAATTGTCAAGGATCCATCCCCTTTGGGCGGATAAATCCTTTAAATCATACATCTCCATAATATCAACATAGAGGGGAATTACATATAATTTTCAAAACATTTATCCCCTTTGGGCAGATAAATATTTTTTAATTATACATCCCCATCTTTTAAATATGGGAATAAACTTCATGCTATTTTTCCAAACTAATATACACAATAACTCCCTTTGGGCGAGTAATTATATATATTAATCTTTTATCAATAGGAAACTCCAAAACTTATGCCCAAAATTTATCAAACAATATGAAACACTACACAGCATGTGTTTCCAATGATCATATTGCATTTTTCAAAACAACAATTTTTGCCACAAGTTTTTTTTTTATAAATATTTTATAAATATTTTTTTTATTTTTTTATTATATATATTTTATAATATTATTTAAATATTACGGACTCCCGCGGGCCCAGGACCCGCGAGCAGCCCTAATCGGACCGCGGGCCAAAACCGCTAATCCTTAAACCTTCACGTGGCCCTCCTTTTTTTTTTTTAAATAGAAAATTGGCCCACGAATGTTTAAAAGTCCAAATATTGGGCTATAGGCCCATGCGCAATTTTTTAATATGTTTCTGATTCTGGTCAAGAACCCAGAACTCTCTTTTATATTAAAAAATGGGCTTATCCCCATTATAAGCTCAGCCTGGCTTTCTTCTCGCGTGGGCTCATCTGCCTTTTAATTTAAAACAGGCCCATGAAATGGGCTACGAAATTAGCCTACGAAAATAATAAAAATATGGGCAACAGCCCATATTTAGGCCTAGGCCCGGCTGGAGGTCTTCTTCAACCTCCAGCCGGGTCACGAATTTGCAGCAAATCGGGTCACATGACCCAGTTTCGATCCGAAGCTCCAAAACCCCAAATTAACATGGTTTTTGATGAAATTTTCTCATGGGTTTTGCTTATAACATCAATATAATTAACTATAATCAATCGAACGACGAAAAACCAAGTTAATCACTCACAAGTAAGCTTCAAAGTTTCGGAACCAAGCCTCCCATGGCCGAAAATTAGGTTTTCTTAAATTTAAGCCCTAATAACTCAATTTAATACAACAAAAGATACTAAAACAAATATATAACAATACCCATGCAACGGTTTACATCATACATCAATCGATTGCAAATAATTCGAAAATTTTAGAACTTTTTCATGCATAAACCCTAGAATTTCAAATTCAAAATTCTCTCTCAATTCTCAACGAAATTAGGCAAATTATATATGGTTGGGAAGATCTTGACGTGTAGAACAAGCCCTATGGTTACGGGATTAATCAAGCAAAAAATCTACACGAAAAAAAAATAATGCCTATATTCGGCTCAAAGAGGAGGATTTCGAATTTGTCCATAAAAAAAAATTTTGGGTTCTACAATCATATACGATCGGCTCTGATACCACATGTAGAATATTTATTCTCATAAACAATTAATCAATTAAGAACAAACGGATCCATACATGATTGTAAAACACCGAGATTAATAAATACAAATGGAATTAAAGCGTACTGTTTGAGCCATCGCTTGTAGAAAACTATATCACTCGATAATCGGGGATCTATCGAAATACCAGATCTTCCTTTCTATGACCTATTTCGATATAGCAGCTTTCAATGGGATTAAAGCAATTGATAGGTATAACCTACCCTTTTATAGGCTAGAGAGGGGATCTAGCAAACCCTAATCAATAGCGTGTCAACCCCCCTTCCCATTACGGGCTTCAGTCAAACACAATTGCCTACACTTTGCTGCTCAATTAGGCCCGTTAACAATAGATGCCAATACCCAATTCAATCAGATCACTTTAGGGTTCAACAAGTATTGGGATATCTATTAACCCGATTATTTAAAATAGAAAATCAATTAATTAATGTAAGCCCATATTATAGGAAATTTCCAACATAGGGAACATCCCTGAAATCTAAGAAGCACACATGTCCGTCTTTTTTAGGAAGACAACTAATTTCTTTGAGTACCCCAACTGTCGATTGGACAAACAAGCATTATGAAACATAACTAGACAAGAAGGTACTTTCTTGTCCCTAGTACGTATGTCTGAACTCGTTGTTTAAAATCATCAGCCAACAAGAATCGACCCTACTGGATTCGCTGAAAAGTCGATCGTAGTGCAACTATCTACTCATGACCGAACAAAGAGAGGCTCAGATAGCAGGATTCTGCAGAAAACAGTTAACCAGTGACAACAATCGATTGAAACAACTAACCTCAATTCTATGCATCAGAATTCCTAATTACGAACAGCATAACATCCTGAAATCCATAGATGATTAAGAATGGTACCACTAAAATAAATCACGGTTGGTCACTCTTGAGTCATGAGCTAAGGTCCAGTGGCTAATGATTACCTCAGCAACTGCCTAAGCACAGGCACAACGCAGTCGGCGTGAGTGTCGCTGCTCCAGAGCTTCGAGGTGACGGAGAATTCAGCCCTTGAGCCAACGAGACTGAGCCCGAGCGCTTCAGCCAGGACTTCCCCTAGTGGCTCCTCAGATCTGTACATGGAAGCCGTGTCGTAGTGCCTGTAGCCGAGCTTGATCGCCTCCAGCACCGCTGTCGTCATTGCAACCGCATTGAGGGAGTCTGCTGCCGTGACTGGATGGACGCAACCCTGAAGGACCTTCAGGATCTGCAAAGGCCGTCGACTCATCTTCGAGTTGGACCGTCCACAGTGAGGGCCAAAAACGTGAATCACAAGCATTGGGGCATTAAATCACATGTCCATTTGAGACGCGACGGACCTTGGCCAGCCAGCTATTTCTCGAATGCAATCCCTTCAGGATAAGCGTCTAACTGTACCATTTAACGTCAAACTGAGGATTATGATGTAGTTCGAGATTGATGAACTCATAGGTACAACCCCGTAACTATGCTTGCAGCCAAGAAATCTCTGTCCGAAGTATGCTGCTGCTAGCCAATGGAACACGAGCTATTCAAAGGTAGGGGTGACCATGGTCCGAGTGGGTAGTTCCCATCTTAGAACTAAGAACCACCCACTAAGGATGGACTCTGAAAAATTAGAACTGAGACCCCTGTTGGTTTCATGGATCCACTTGGGAAGCGTATCGCCGGTCCAGTCTGGTTCCTAGGTGGGTCCATGAAATCGATCCTCAATCCCTACAAAACTTGTTCAATCTTATATTTAGATTGAATTGCGAGCCATTTATTTTGATTAAGAATTGAAAATTATAAAACAAAATGAATAGATAATACTCGTTAGTTAAACTTTATTTACTCGAAGATCATGGTGTGATCCTCTTAAGGTTTCTTGACACCGGAAACAAGTGGAGAATTACACTCCACATTAAAAGTCCTAACATCATAAAAGTTCAAACATTACTCGCTTGATTCATCTTTTTTCAACATCAACCTAATTTAATCATGGGATGACTAAGGAAAGAACTAATTATCCTCTTAAAATGAGTCATTGGCTTTTATGGACATCTTCAATCGGTTCTCTTACACAAAATTAGTCAATAATGTCTAATAACTACAAATACACATATATGTAACTATATATTTTGTCGAATTGAGTAATTAAAATAAAATATTTTTTTAAAATTTAAATACCGGTCCTATCCGGGTGGGTGGGTGATTCCATGTCTAGAACTAGGAACCGGACCAGTACTCACCAGTTCTACTAAATTGGAATCGGGAACCTAACCTGCCCCCATGAAAACCACCGGTTCTGGTCCAATTTTGGGTGGTTTTCGGTTCTTTTGTACACCCCTATTTAGAGGTTTGTCACTTAAGATATGAACCAAGTCAGGAAAGTGAAAAGTAAAAGAGAAGAAATCAGAGAAGAAGACAAGCGAATTCTTATATAAAGAATTCTTTAAGAATACAAAAGGGGGAAAAAAGACATAGTATCACATTAGGCAATCTTTTCACTATTAATATCGATTTACAGTTACAAGAGATATTATCCCAACATAGAAAGAGTCCAAGGCATACAATTCTATGTTGAAATTACTAGTGCACTCTTAAGAGTAAATTCCTCCATCGAACTCTTCAATCTCTCACTTGAATGCCAATATTCAAAAAGGCAAGTCTCTCATAGACTTCACACATCTTTTTAATTGTCCTACTATGGCGGCACCTCCTCATCACCAGCGATGAGAGCTAACTCAGGCAATACACAACATCAATTTCTCAGTGGTGATAGTCTTGGTAACAAATCTTATGGATTTTTTGCACCAAGCGTCTTCTTTGATAACCATGTCCCATTATTTGCTAGCACACGAATATGATGGTACTTCAACTAAATGTGCTTTGTCCTTGAATGAATTATTGGATTCTTTGCAAGATAGATGGTACTTTAACCGTCATTGAAAAGAACACTGCCATCCTACTCCTTGCTTATTTCCTTCAGAAAATTCTTCAACCAAATCATCTTCTTGCCATCTTTAGATATAGCAACATAACTCTATTTCAATAGTTGAGAGGGACACGCATTTCTAAAGTCTAGATATCCAACCAACTATAGTGCTGTCTAAGGTAAAAACATTACTGGAGGTACTCTTTTCTTTGTCATGTCGCCAACAAGATTTGCATTGACGGAGCCTTATGAAACAAAGTGTCATACTTGAAAATTAAAGTAGTAAATTCCACATGTCTGCGTTTTCTATAGAACTATGGTTCTAAAAATTCAAGCGTTTATATTTAATAAAAGATCACCGATGCTTAAAAGTAACAATAAAAAAGAGAAACTAAGGATAAGTCATTTAATCACCCACTCAAAGGGTTTGAGAGTTACAATATTTCCAGATTGGCAAAACATGTTTAGAAAAATAGATTTGTGACTTTGAGAGTCACTATATATATTATTAACAAATATGCAGATGTATTTTATGTATGCAAAGAAATTGACATTCGAAAAATAAAGAAAAATACATAATTACTAAACATTTGGATAATTAAATAATGAAAAGATTCCTTCGCCCAAACGGTGAGAGTGAACTCGGCAATTTAAGCAAAAGTGACTACCATTGTAAAAATCCCCAAAAGTACTTTCAAGGAAGAACCAAACTGATGTTGGAGAGGGAAATAAATCAATTTGATCGGTGAGTGAGATAACTGCTGCTGCAGATCAAGTAAGTTGCGAAGATACATAATCACTAAACATTTGGATAATTAAAAAAAATGAAAATATGCCTTCGCCTGAATGGTGAGTGAACTCAGCGATTCAAGTGGAAGCAATTGCCATTGTGAAAACCCTAAAGTACTTTCAATGAAATCAAACTAATTTGAAGATGGAAACGGATCAGTTTGATCTGGTGAGTGAGATAACTGACGTTACAAATCAACTAACCTAGGAAGTCAAGGCTCTTATCACAAAAGCCCAATCTTGCTTGAGTAATTTCCAAAACTTGAAGTTAGCTCATTGCAAAAGAGATTGTAATAAAGTTTTGGATCGGGTCATCAAAGTCCACTACAACATAACCCTTCCCTCTAAGTAGGTCTCTTAGCCTTTTGGAGTTGCTTTGGTCTGAAGCTAATACCTTGTACTAGGTGTGACATCCAAATTTTTTATAATAATATTTACGTGACATTAAGAATTTTCGTTGTCAAAATAACATTTAGGCTATAATGCTAAGTATTATCAAGCTTAGAAGTTAGGTGGACACATAGAAATCTTAGTTAGATCATAAATTTTGTGTGGCACGGAGGATGATTTTTCGACAAATGTAATCATCACATGTTTGACATGTTGAAATTAAATTGACATGTTGAAATTAAATTAGTAGACATTGACATATACGTGAATAGTTAAAGTGGTGTTAACTAATTTACCACCATCTTAGTTGTTGATAGGTACTGATATTTTTTGAATTATGTGGTTAATGATTGTTGAATTTATAATTATACTAGATCGAAATTTTCCAAATATTCAGTATGACTTAACCAAAATTTTGGTGAATTCGGGATGTCATCGATTATATTATTCATTTAAACTGTAGTTAATTAGTACTAATTATTATTTATTTACATTAATGATTTCATAGATTATAAACATTGATGAAGGTGTTGGGAGCGCACATAAGAAGTTTGATACCTTCACCTACGAAGATCGCCAAGAGGGAGCCGAAATGCGAGCCTATCAATATATCTAATTGGAATCACCTTCACTCAAAAGCTTAAATCAATGAGTTATGAGCCAACTAGAATATATTAACTGCTCTACATCACACCAATTTTCCAATGTGGGACTTCTTTGACACAACTCATTCGCACATGTATCCTAATAAACTTTCCCTCACATGTGAGCTCCGTGTTGAGCCTACTCCCTCTTAATTCAAGTATCCTTTTACATTAATTTATGGCCGCACGTTGCTATGTTACAACGCTCATTTGTTTGGAAACCGCAACCATTGGCTCTAATACCATTTGTTGGGAATACGCAACAGAAGGCTGATATCTTGACTTGGGGAGATCGCCAAGTGGAAGTTCAAATTCGGCCCGAGGCCCACCACCCTTAATTCATGTATCTTTCTGCATTAACTTATGGGGTTGCTAGCCACAATGCCTGCTTGTTCGAAAACCACAACTATCAACTTTGATATCTTTTATTAAGAGGGCGTAATAGAAGCTCAATACCTTATTCTAAGAAGATCGCCAAGAGTAAACCCAAGTCTAAGCCCGTCAACATATTTAGTTGAATCTACCTTTACTCAAAAGTTTAAGTCAATGAGTTATAGGCTAGCTATAATATATTAATTGCCTCACACCACATCAATTTTCCAATATGGAACTTCTCTAATACAACTCAATCATACATGCATCCTAACAGAAGGTTTACTCACTTGTGTGGTTAAAGGAGGATGAATTTCTTCCCAAATGATATTTTTAGAAGCCACTTGTTTCTTCTTAATTGTATATTCTTGACACATAAAACATGAGTTACCGTTCTATATTGCTCTTATTAAGACACATCATGCCCACTTGTCTTCTTCAAATAGAAACACTTATATACCTAAGGCTAAGTTATCATCATTCCTACAATTAGCCATCCACTCTTCTTAAGGTTTCTGCACTTGGTGATATACTAAATAAAATCTTGTAGACATGCCACACATAACTTCAAATTGGCATGCAATATTACACCTAACAATTTAACTCCAAATCACCACTCTTAACTTAAAAAAAGTTTAAACACATCTCTGACATTTTGCTTTCCCCTCAACCTTCAAAAGAAAATTTCTTCTACCTTCAAGTCTAGATTTCATTTGTCAAGAATTTCAAGGTGGCTTAAACTTGGGGTTGTGCAAACTCCGTTCGAGGTGAGTGAAAATTCTAGGCGTTAAGTTATTTAATCTAATTAACACTTTGGACTTAGTTGGTTGTTATGTGACTTTAGTTGTAATTAAATTTGATAATAAGTGACTTTATTCCATAGTGGTGTGCTGATATGTTGTAATGTTTTGATTGATGTTTATATGCCTATCAAGTGTTTGAGTTATTTCCTTGGGATGTGATAACATGTTACACATAGAAAGGATAAATCTAATTTGCTTACTAAATCTGAGTATATTTACATTTTGAACTTGAGTATATTTACTCCCGAAATTTGAGTATGTTTACTTTTTGAGTCAAGTGTATTTACTTTCTAAATCTGAGTATACTTACTTTCTGAGTTTGAGTATATTTATTTTATGAATTTGTATATCTTCATTTGTTTGATCGGAGTTTATTGAGTCTAGACAAGTTTATTTGTTCAATCAAATTTTACTGAGTTTGAATACACTTACTTTCTAAATATGGGCATATTTACTTATTAAGTCTGAGTATATTTATTTTATGAGTTTGAATATATTTGCTCACTTAGTCTAAGTATATTTACATTCTCGGTTGATTTGCTTCTGAGTTTAATTCACTCTCTTAGTATGATTACTTACTAAATATGATTCTCTTTCTGAGTCTAAATTTCTTTTAGAGTTTGATAACCTATTACTCAATTTCACGTCCTAAGTATGATCAATGGGTGCTTCTTATTCAATTGGGTGACTAGGGGTGTCAAAATGATTCATGGACCCATTTTTGGACTCATATTTATATGGGTTGCATATGGGTCATAGATTTTTAAAGACCAACTTTAAACTATGTCCAAAAAGTGAGTCTGATTTAAATGAGTCAAAAATGGGTTAGAACTTATGACCCACCTTCAACCCATTTACAAAATGAAATGGCCCACTTAACCCCTACAGCTCTTGCAATGGAGATGACTATTGACGACCCTTTTTTCACTCTTTGGTGACCTAAAGCTATCAACCAGCCGCTCACCTCCGCATCCACCTCCGCCGCTCGACTCTGCACCATCTCCATCATGTCTTTGTTTAACCCGATCACTTTTTGCTTCTCTTTGAGCCATTTTCGTCTCTGTCTTTGCTTGAAAATTCAAATATGCAAAACCGAAGGAGATGGGACTTTGCTATCTCCATGTCTCGCTTCTCCTCTCATGCGATTATGCGTCAAGCTTGCCTTGCACTTCTCATGGTGCTCTCTTAGTTCTATATTGTACCCAATAATTTATACCCCTTATACCATTTTTGCAGTTAACCTTTGTCTTTGTTGGTCAACATGCTTGTGGTTGGTTTGATTCTATATGTTTCATAAGAATTTCAGTTTTGTGTGTGTGTGTGAGAAGTTGGAGATTTCTAACAAAAAGAAGGGTCTTGAATGTTTCATACTTGCTTGCATTCTTGTAGGCTATTCCAAGATTTGTCAACCTCAAATCATTTTTAATCCTTGACTTTTGAACATTGCTTGCATTCTTGTAGGCTATTCCAAGATTTGTCAACCTCAAATTATTTTTAATCCTTGACTTTTGAAGGAAAAAAACTTGAAAAATAGAGAGGATTGTGATGATAGTCTCTCTATAATTTCATTTTTTGTTTTTGTCAATCTCTCATATCAGCTAGTATTGCAAGCACCGCGTAGTAGGCTACATATTTTTTATTCTTTCTCATTCCAATTTCATCTTTTATGGTTTTGAATTTCAAAATGAAAATAACTATTTGCAAATGCGGCTTATTTTCATGGGGTAAGTTTTGATCACAATCTTTGAATTTAGTGGATTTTGCAATTGAATAGCTGAACTTTGACTTCAATTTCCTAACCCAATGAATTTCCATTTTCTTTTTTGCACTCGATACATTTCGACACAAAACTATAGGCTAATCGTTCCAGTGTCAATTGATATGTAATTTTCGTGGACATTTGTGGAATACCCATCGGATGAGGCTTTGCCTTGGAGCCTCATCCTCAGTTCTTTCAAAAAAATTAAAGCATAGCAACGAGAGTACATTCTAAGTTCTTTTCTCATTTGTCATTTTCTTTTTTCTTTTTTTTTGTGGATATTGTTGACACTTAAATTTTGAAAACCTATTTAATCATTTATTAATTACATAGAAAATTAGGGATTAATTTTTAACTCCTATGAAAAGTAATTTTCATTAAATTGCACGGCACATAGACGTTTGGGGCATTTGCATTAATAGTAATAGAATTAAAAAAAAAGAGAAAAGATAATAATATGTACATGTTTAAAAAACAAAAAAGGAGCGAAACCGGGCCGGGGATGGACCGGTCCGGCCTCCTTCCGTCTTTTTTGCATAATCTACATCACAGTATGCTGTCATCTTCATGTCACTTTGTTTAGATAGGAGTATCCCAATTACTAGACACTTCTTTAAATATTTCACAACTTTCAAGGCAGCATCCAAATGAGATTGCTTTGGATTGTGCATGAACTGGCTAAGCGTCTGTACCGCATAAGAGATATTGGGCCTAGTCATAGTCAGATATATGAGTTTTCCAACAAGTCTTTGATAGCCTTATGGATCTCTGAGTATGGGATCATCATTTTGAGATATGCCCTTATCATATTCTGCAGTAGTCAACTTAGTGTTCTGTTCAATAGGAATTATAGCTGGCTTGCATCCTGATAAACCTACTTCTAATATGATCTATAACACAAACTTCCGCTGACTAAGGGAAATCCCTTGATCAGATCGAGCAATTTCAATCCCAAGGAAATATTTAGGTGCTCCTAAGTCTTTAATGTGGAAGGTGGCATGTAAATATTCCTTGAAATTTTCTATGGCAGCTTTATCATTTTTCATAACAAGAATGTCATCGACATATATCATCAAATAAATAGATGGCATACCTTTATTTTGTGTGAATAGAGCATAGTCATATTTGGACTGCTCGAAGCCCATTGTTGTAAAAGCATTTGCAAATTTGGTGTATTATTGTCTAGATGCTTGTTTTAATCCATAAAGGGATTTGCAGAGACGACATACTTTATTCTCCCCCTGTCTCCATAAGCCTTGAGGACCTATAGATTTCTTTGTCTAGATCACCATGTAGGAAGGCATTGTGCACAATAGTGGCAATAGTTAAGAATGAATGAATTGTGACATCTGTGGCAACCGGAGAGAATGTCTCGTGATAGTCAAAGCCTTCTCGTTGGGTGAATCCCTTAGCTACCAACCATGCCTTATATCGTTCAATGAAGCCATCAGCATGATACTTTATCTTGTAGACCCATTTGCAGTCAATCGGTTTACGATTAGGTGGGAGTGGTACAAGATCCCATGTTTGATTATCAATCAGTGCCTGTATCTATCTTCATGGCTTGTTGCCATCTTAGGTCAATAGATGCCTCATTGTAACCAGATGGTTCCTTGTCTTCTGATAGACGACTAATGCAACATCTATGTTCCTGTGATAATCTATGAAAGGAAACATATGATGAGATTGGATAATGAATACCTAGAGAATTGTGAGTGGCACAAACATAATCTTTGGTCCAGGTTGGAGGTCGTGTAGCACGACTAGAATGTCTTGGATGATTGACTCCCGTAGAAGGAATTGTCTCACTGGGGGATGGTAGTGCGATATCCTGGATTTCCTCAATAGCAGTAGGGCCTTCTAGTGTGTTCTCCAAAATATCTTATGAACAATTTAAATTCTCAGCTGAAGTTGATGTTGTTGCTGGAATTAGTGGAGGAATAGAATGAACATTCCTTGGTTGTGCTAGTGGTATGTAAGCTGAATCTCGAGGTAATGCTTCATTAGATAAGAGGCCACGAGGAGAGGATGTTATCCCTGAATCTTCATCTGAAGATATCTTCTCAGAGAAAGGAAAGATGTTCTCATGAAAGATTACTTCACGACTTATCAAGAATTCCTCTGTGGAAATATCAAGAACCCGATACCCTTTTTGTAAGTTGGGATATCCCATAAAAATGCATCACCGAGCACGAGGACTCATTGTTGCAACATAGCATAGACATCCTAAGACCTTGAGGTGTTGCGGCTCAGGTTTCTTCCCGAATAGCAGTTCAAATGGCGTTTGCCCACTAAAGTATCCGAGTAGGCATACGATTGATTAAATAAGCCGCTGTGGTTACACAATATCCGCAATAATCTTCTGGAATTAATGCTTGAAACTTCAAAGCACGTGCAACTTCCAATAGATGATGATGCTTGCGTTCGATCACTCCATTTTGTTGTGGTTAATAGACGCATGAGCTCTCGTGTTGTATGCCATGAGTAGTAAATAGCAAGGAGCAATCATGGCTGAAGAATTCTCTCCCATTATCAATACAGATCTGCTGAATGGATTTTCCAAACTGATTCTTAGATAGTGCAATGAAGTTTTTTAAATGAGAGTAAGCCTGATTCTTAGACTGCATCAAAAAAATCTAGGTTGCACGAGAATAATCGTCTACAATGGTAAGGAAGTAACGAGACCCATCATGATTTACTATATGGTAAGGTCCCCAAATATTCACATGAATCAAGGAAAAAATTTCACTAGTTCGAGAGCTACTAGATGGAAAGGGTGTACGAGATTGTTTTGCAAGAGGACGTATAGGACATTGTGGACGAGGAAAAGAGGCACTGTGACCCAGTCTCAAATGCATGATGAAATTTTAATCATTGGTAGTCAAGTTACACAATGATGATTTATTCAAGGAATTGCAGGATAAATCGAAATTACTTGGAAAGCTTGTCCAGAAAAAAAGTTCTTCAGAAAGACTACCCAAGCTCATCAGTCTGTCAGTTGAAATGGCTTAAAATAAACAGGTGTTAGAATCGAAAATTACCCAACATGAGTTTTCTTGGCAGGCTTTTGACATAGAAATGAGATTAAATTTGAACTCTAGGACATAGAGAATGTTTCGAAGAATAATCTAGGGACTGAGATTGACTGTTCCAATCACATTGACATGAGTAATGTTTCCGTTGGGTAATTGTACGGAAACAGGAAAATTCAATCTTTCATTCATACTCGAGAAAAATCCTTTGTCGCATATAATATGATCGCTTGCCCCTGAATCAATAATCCATACATTTCTGGAAATAAAATTAATCAAGCAATGTGTAATACCTGAGAAACTTCCTCCTTTGAAGTATCCAATTTTTGTAGAGCTCGCATCAGCTGATGATATTGACCATATGAAATAGGCTGTTCAATATTTTGACCAGTCGGTCTAGTAACTTGGTAAGCCGCCGAAATTTTTTTCTCATTTTTTCCGAGTTTTCCATGCAGTTTTCAACAACTGTCAATCATATGATTAGTACATTTGCAATATTCGCAAAACAATTTACCTTTTCCCTTTGAATTTTTTGCAAAATTCCTTGACGACGTGGCAAAAATCTGGCCGTCCATCCCTTTAAGCGAGGGCTCCTGTTCACCGTCCGATCCGATTATAATATCGGACCCTTGTGAACCATCCAATCCTTGCATGCGATCTGGGCTGTTCATCCCATCCTTTTTAAAGGTTTGCGACTCCCCTTCGCCGAACTCTAATGTTGTTCTCTTCTCCCTCTCTCGATTTAGGGTTAGGGTTTTGGTGGCCGCGTCTCGTCGTTCACCGTGAGCTGCAAGGGCGACGCTCTCGCTGCTCCTCGTGTGTTTTGGTGTCGCGAGTCGCTAACTCTCCTCTTGTACAGTCAATTGAAAGATTTGTTCGATCAATGGCATGGGATCCAAGGCGAGGATCTGCGAGCGAAAGGTGAGATATGTCTGGTTCAAAATGAGCAGAAAGCGTGTGGCTTTCTCCTTGTCTTTGATGGATCTATATTGTTTGATCGTGGATTCTGGGCCCTCAAGCTTTTCTTCGGCCACTTCGAGGTTATTCCATAGCGACGATAGCTTGTTGAAACAAGCTGTGACCGTCATGTTCCCTTGCTTTAACTCGTTGAGTTCTTGCATTAAGGTAAAGATTTTGGCTTGATCCAGTTTACCGTACATCTCTTTGATGTTTTCCCACATGTTTTTAGCGTCTTCTGTTGGTGGAAATCCGGTCGCGACTTCTGGAGAGATGCAATTTCCGATCCAGGTTCGGACGAGTCGGTTGCTCTTCCTCCAGAGTCGAGCTAGGCATTCATCGAGAGGAACTGGAATGGTTCCGTCAAGGAAACCATCTTTGTCCTTCGTTGCCAGGGCGCGTCGGAACTCCTGCAACCACCTGGGATAATTTTCTGGCCCGGTCAGCTGTTGGCTGATTAGTTGCAGTTCTGGTTCGTCGGTGGTGGAAACGAATAGGGGGTCGTCGGGTTTTGGTCGTTCAGTGAGAGCAGCTGCTAGAAACAGCAAAAAACCAGGCGTAAGATTCGGGTAGGGATTCATCCCTAAACCCAATTCGCTTGACCCAATCAGATAACCCACATTAAAAAATCCCGGATAGGGATTTGTTCCCATACCTAGTTCACTCGACTCGCTTGTCTGCTCCAATCTGGTGGTTGGGCTTGCGCCATTCGTGGCTGGCGGGCTCCCATCAGCTTGGACGTAGCTTTGGTGGCCCACATATCCAAGCGATGATGAATTTGGGCTTGGCCCAAAATATAGTGGGTAAGGAATCCACTGGTAAGGTTGGCCCATCAAGGGTTGCCCCAAATTAACTAAGCCTAGGTGGGCCGCCACTGTACAAGTTGGGCCTAAGCCGGCTGTCGCTCCACCATTGGAAGTGTCGCAGGATGAATCCGAGTCTACGAAAGTTGAGAGGTGGCTTCTCCAGTTGACCGATTACCGGCGATAGAAACGTTATCTTGCGGGGTGGCCATGGTAAGTAAAAAAAAAAATTCCTTCCTTTGAGATTGATCCTAATGCCGAAATGTAATCTCTTTTTTAGGTCAAAGATTCCTCTAGCAGAAGGTCGAGGCATAAGCAATTCAAAAGTCTGGAGGCTCTAATACCATGAAAGAAAGCTAAAGGAAGGAAGAGAAGAAGGATAACGAGACTTAGACATAGGGAATTTTCTGTATATTCTCTTCAGTGTATTGTAAATGTACAAACCCCCAAAGATATAATACAAGGATTGTACAATTAATGGAAGTAAATGATCCTATGTATCAATCTAAATCTAAATCTACTCTTTAATTGATATACACACAATAGTAATCAGATCAGATCAAAACCTTCCAACGCAATTGCAGCATATCTTCTAACAGGTGAGCGTTTTTCTGAAGGGAGTATGGAGAGAGCATTGAGAGAACGAAGGTGAAGAAGAGAGAGACACAATAAGAGATAGTGTGGTCATTCGAGAGAGTGAGAGAGGAAAAGACAAAAGAGAAAACATCGAGTGAGGAATATTTTAATGGAGAGGGCCTATCGGGAGAGAGGGAGTTCATTAGAAAGCAAGGACCAAGAGATGGGAAAGGAGGTTGCTCGTCAAAGATCAACTATGGTTTTTGGGGGGATTTCATGGTTTGAAATGTGAAGAAGCTGAATCAATGTCCGAGATCTTCTCTTCGTAGCCGACTTTCATTACTAGCTTCATTGGAAGTTCCTTTGCTGATTCCATTCGTTCTCATGGACCGGACTCGCTTCATTTACCAGGTAATGTAAAACTCCTCTTCCTGGCTGGGTTTTAGTTGAACCAGAGGCCGACATTCGCTTCTTTCTAGTTCATGGCGGCGTTAGGTTTGAACGATCCATTTTTATCGTTTCTGAACATTGTTTAGAATATCCTCGTGAGTCCGGATGTCAGTTAGATAAAATGTCTTAACCAAACTAGGATGCCCCTTCTTTCTCTGTTCAATGGTTTGTTCTAATAGCTATTATTGGACATCACATGATGATAATCTCGCATTTATTGCGGAACTTGTTTCTCATGTTCTTCTCATTCTATTTCTGGTGTTAAAAGGGATCAAATCTGAGCCAAGTGTCTCGTGCCTTTTGCTTTGTGTTTCTTGTACGTCCGTGTTGTGTTTGCTGCTCATTGACGATGGATGGGCGAATCAAATCGAGTCAGTAGAGACGTCCAGTAAGCTTTGGGGGCGACTAATGAATCGGTGTTCATCCAGTGATGATCGCAAATCATGATCTGTAGATCGATGATGGTCAAAGATAAATTGTGCGATTTCCAGTACATCTTTGCTTGAGCTTTGGATATTCTGTGGTTATCCAGTAAGTATAATTTAGGCGTCAACAGCATTAAAGGTTCCCAGGCTTGGGCGATGAGGAATGTTCTTGGAATAGGTGGAGGGAGAAATAGGTAAAGTACAAAATAGAAATTAACTTAACAGGAAAAGAAGGCAAAAAGTGGAAGACGAAATATGATGGGCTTTTAGGTCTTTAGTTGGTAGATATGGACTTGGCTTCGTTTAGATGAGCGTAGGATGTCTATTTTCTTAAAGTGAAATGAGTCTAGAGAAATTGAGAGAGCCTGCTGCAAGAGCCTAGTTTTGGTATTGATAGTCTGGATCTGTGAGATCAGAACCTAGCCCATTATCGGATTGGGTCCAAGGGCCCAACCCAAGTCTCCATTTTCAGATTTTTTTTTAAAGAATAGATATTGGTTCAGAAAAGGGGCTTGACTAAGTTGTTGGACTTCAAAATTAGGTTAGTTCAGTCTCCTTTAAATATTGCATATAGCTTAGATAATTTAGTGAATTACCTATGATGTAAGTTCAATCTTAGTAACTTTAGAAAAGATTTTGAGCTAGACTCCTCTTTCTCCTTTAACGTAGGGTAGCCCAATTGTTCCTCAGCTTTTGGGCTTGTACTTTCTAGCTGAGGGCATTTTCTACCATATGACTCCGCTGCATTTGAAGCCCTCGATTTACCATACCTGTCTTTCTACTGAAATGCAGCTGAAAGCCCTCTTCCGACTTATGCTTGGGGAGGAGGCGAGAGTGAGTGAAGAGCCCCATGGTTATGGTTAGGGTTTCTGTCGCACTTTAGTCGGAAGAGGAGTTTTCAGCTATGATTTAGTCGGAAGAAAAGTATGATAAATCGAGGGCTTCAGATGTGGTGAAGTCAGACTAGTTATGGTTAATCCCATATGGCGGAAAATGCCTGAAAGTACTAGCTCAGAAACTAAGGAACAATTGGGTTGCCTTGCATAAAAGTGGAGAGATAGAAGTCTAGCTCAAAATCTTTTGTAAAGGATAAACCTACTAATATTGAACTTATAATTCGCTAAATTAATTCAGCTATATGCAATAATTAAAGGGAACTAATCTGACCTAATTTTAAAGTCTAACAATTTAGTCAAACCCATTTTCTGAACCAATATCTATTCTTTAAAGACAAATAATTAATTTTTTAATATTGAAAATGGGGACTCAGGTTGGGCCCTCGGACCCAATCCGATAATAAGCTAGGATATGCTCTCATGGATGTATGCTATCAATACCTAAATTGGGCTCTTCCACTAGGCCCTGTCAATTTTTCTAGACCAATTTCACTTTAAAAAAAAAAAAAAACACCATCCACACTCATCTAAATGAAGTTAAGCCCATGTATGCCGACTAAAGACCTAAAGCCCATCCTACATCGTAATCCACATTTTGCCTTCTTTCTATTAAGTTAATTTCTATTTTCTACTTTACCTATTTCTCCCACCACCTATCTACATAACGATTTGCCATCATGGCTAGATGAACACTTGATTCATTGGTCGCCACCAAAGCTTACCCGACCTCTACTGACTCTATCGTGAAAGCCCGCTTTGATATTGTTTCTTTCAACTTAAGAGAGCTTCATTTTTGTCTTTGTGGGCTATATGTTGGGTGCTTCTTGGCCGTGTTTTGTTTCGGAGGATATGAATGAATGGAGAGCCTAGCATTGAATGGGAGAGTACTTGGTGAAAGCGCGCTTTAATATTGTTTCTTGCAACTTAAGAAAGCTTGATTTTTGTCTTTGTTGGCTATGTTGGGTGCTTCTTGGCTGTTTTCTGTTTTGGAGGATATGAATGAATGGAGAGCCTAGCGTCAAATGGGAGAGTACTTGGTGAGAGTGCGCTCTGATATTGTTTCTTGCAACAGCTTGATTTTTGTCTTTGTTGGCTATGTTGGGTGCTTCTTGGCCGTGTTTTGTTTTGGGGGATATGAATGAATGGAGAGCCTAGCATTAAATTGGAGAGTACTTGGCGAGAGTGTGCAATGATATTATTTCTTGCAACTTAAGAGAGCTTGATTTTTGTCTTTGTTGGCTATGTTGGGTGCTTCTTGGCCGTATTCTGTTTTGCAGGATATAAATGAATGGAGAACCTAGCATCGAATGGGAGAGTACTTGGTGAGAGTGAGCTCTAATATTCTTTCTTGCTACTTAAGAGAGCTTGATTTTTGTCTTTGTTGGCTATGTTAGGTGCTTCTTGGCCTTGTTCTGTTTTGGAGGTTATAAATGAATGGAGAGCCTAGCATTGAATGGGAGAGTACTTGGTGAAAGCGCACTCTGATATTGTTTCTTGTTACATAAGAGAGATTGATTTTTATCTCTGTTGGCTATGTTATGTACCGGAGGATATGATTTAATGGAGAGCCTACTATCGAATGGAAAAGTACTTAGTCAAGAAAACTAAGCATACGTAGTCAAGATAACTAAGCTAAAATAATGTTAAAGTATTAAAGCTATATGCAAAAATTAAAAGAAACTAAGCTAACCTAATGCTAGGACTTGGTCTCACGGATCTAGTTATCAACTTAGTCAAGCCCGTTTAATATCAATGTGTATTTTTATTTTTGTAAGAAGGAGAA
The DNA here is from genome assembly GCA_014182725.1 of Eucalyptus brandiana. Lineage (NCBI taxonomy): Eukaryota > Viridiplantae > Streptophyta > Magnoliopsida > Myrtales > Myrtaceae > Eucalyptus > Eucalyptus brandiana. Next base: position 32,552,032 of record CM024675.1, read on the forward strand.
CTTAAATGTTAACTTTCATTATTTCTTTTCAAACTTTAAAGTACCAAATTTTAGCTAAAACAAATCAAGATTTCAAATCTAAAATTGGCTAAAAGGCGCAACACCTCAAATAAGATTCAAGCCAATCTCAATTACCCCTTTTTATTTTTTATTTTTGGAGGTTTAAATTAATGAGAAGCAATGTTAAATGAAGAAAAATCAACTCGTTAAAAAAGGACCTACTTAGGTTATGGGTCTAGCTGCCTAACAAAGAAAAAGGGTAGCTAACTTATTAGCAAACTATACTACCATGGTCAAACGCTTTTTTTGTTTTTCGTTTTTATAATTATTTTCTGTTTAATAGGAAACTTCCCCATAGATGGAATGTTCCATCGTGTTCAAAAAAGATATTGATATTTCACGCTTCTGTGGTACCCCTTCCTCTGTTCCCGCCTACATATATGGGATATTTTAAGAAGATTAGTAGATAAAATGATTTCTTTGACTTCTGAATCTCAAACAATTTGATTAGGGGTTAGTACCCCCTTTACTTGTAGGAGTACATCTTGGATCTGTCGATTATGTTATGGTAGGAGTCCTACTCATGGCAACCTGATCGAATTGAGAGAAGCTGTGGTATTATTGCGGGTCAATCTATTGGAGAACCAGGGACTCAACTAACATTAAAAACTTTTCATATTGGCGGAGTATTCACAGGTGGTACTGCTGAACATGTACAAGCCCCCTCTAATGGAAAAATCAAATTCAATGACGATTTGCTTCATCCCACATGTACACGTCATGGGCATCCTGCTTTTCTATGTTCTATAGACTTGTACGTAACTATTGAGAGTGAAGATATTTTACATAACGTGACTATTCCACCAAAAAGTGATATATTACTACATGCGTTAAGACGACTGATAGTTGATTCAAACGCCGATGAGAATACGTGTGGAACGACAAGAGGAGTTGGATGCCAACTGTTGAATGCGTAAGATGGGGGAAAACTAATCACATCAGGCAGGGAAGATATGATTTTCAGCATATCAATATGGCAACCATCCACATCGCTATTGATTATAGAGGAAACTAGCAACATCATCTCTGTTCGAGTAACAACATCGAAAGAAACAACACGAATACAACCACCAAACCACAAGCAATTGTCTTCTGTCTTTCCCCGCTAATTAGTTCACAATACACGATTATTGCACTGCATAACAGTCGCTGTTTTCTTTATATTATCTGTACCTTCAGCTTCAAACGGAATCGAAAGAGAAACTTTGGAGAGAAATTTAAGAGTTCTGTTGCAAGGATTACCAAATAAAGCCCTAGTTCTTTCAAGAACTAATTTACTTAGAACACAACAAACCTTTTCTTACTCTCTCTCCTGCCAGTAATCAGTATCAAGAAGTATTGGATAGAGATCATTAGCAGGTGCAGACGAAGTGGGATTCTCACCAACTGCCTGATGTTCATCACCTCTAAAATGCTTTCTCATGGCCTCAATTTTCACCTCAGTCATGATAGCGCCCTCAGAGTCCAGCACCGGAACAGCGACCTCGCCTTCGAGCATGCTAACTACAGATGACATTGGCGGCCTGAGTGCTGGAGTCGCATTAGTACACATCAAAGCTACCTTTATCAATGCCAGCCCCTCCTCTTTGTCAAAGTGAGGACCGAGCCTGCGGTCAACTAAATCAATCAAATTTCCTCTCTCCTTCAAAACTCGTGCCTAGCAACAGAAACAAAAAGTGAAGATATTTCCCTTTCAAGCTTCAGGTATTGATCAATTGTAAAATATGCTCGAAATACTAAAACAGGAAGAAGTATATTATGTCCCTTGATAATTACGTGACAAATGCAGTTGATAAGCACCTGCTAAGTATTCATCTTCGTTATAGGTTATAAATGGATAAAAAGAATCGAATGAGTCAAATACAGATCAAACTTGAATTCTTTACCGATTTTAAATAAAAGTTAGTAAACTCTAACATCACTTACTAATAGTTAACCGGTTGCCAAAAAATTACCAACACCTGCTTTAAAATCGCCAGCTCTTATTGAGTTTTATCAGCACGATTTATTTGTCTGTATCATTACATGAAAAGGGTAGACTCATCCTTCAATGTTTTACACCATCTATTGCCTCCTACTCTCAATTCTAGTTTAACAAGAAATACCTGATTATGCAACTCAGGTGACAATAAGATTTAACGAGGACTAATAATGATTGTTTTTCTCTAATGTTTTCTTACTCAAAGCAAAACAAAATCTAACTTAAGGACTCAATTTTATATGAATGTGAAAAATGTTATATCTCAATGGAAAGTACATGGATATTCTGGTCAAGATGGTTTGAAAACTTTTTTAATTTAACAGTAATTGCCAAAATTCAATAGCAGTCGAAGGACTTGTTTGGCGCTAATGAAACTACAGGGAGTATGAATGTCGAGCATAAAACATAAAGACTAAAACTGAACTACCCCAAATTTAAAGGACCCCAAACCTCAAGGAATAGAATTTTCTTCATTCCAAAAAACAAATCTGCATGAAAATATAGTGTAGACCAACATAATAAGAAGGATTGGATTATTTTGAAATGACAAATTGCACTTAATAGCACGACAATTCGTTAAGTAGGTTTCAACAGCTGATACCTTAACACTCCTTTGCAACCATTAAAAGTGGATATGAGAAATTATATACTATGCTCACGCTTCCTTAATCCATTTTCCACCGGCACAAGTGGAGATTTAAATATGGATACGATCACAATTGAAATGATAGAGTTGATTACCCAATCGAGTAGATAAAAGCATTCCTCAGTTTTTTGGAAATTAGTGTTGCTCCGGCCACTAACAACTTCTAAGGCAACGATCCCAAAACTATAGATGTCGGCTTTGTCAGTGAGGTAACCATGCATCGCGTACTCCGGTGCCATGTATCCACTGCATGACAAGAAAAGAGCTTGCGTTTGCAACAAGATAACTGTCTTAAATAGCACATTCTTAATATTCCTAAAATTCAAAAGAAAGAGAGATTCATAAATGTGACACCATGGTCTCAAGAGTAGAGGAAAAAAACACGTGCATCCTAAAATTTTCTAATAGAATTTACTGAGGATATTTCAATATAACAAAAAGATCATTGTTGTTCTATATAATTATCAGGCTACACATATGACTTTATACTGGGAAAAGAGGCACTCCGACCGAAAAATAATTTCCAAACAGGATGAGCCAAGGTCTGTGAATACATGTGTCATCACTGTTGCTGTACCAACAGAAAACAGCCTTTTGCTTCCTTGCTAGCTTTGTAACCCTTGCGATATACGTGCTTGCTTTGTATATTTTGGTTTTATTTTTTTGTAATTCACTTGAAAGAGCATCATCTATGTTAATGTTACGTGACACATATTTACTAAAAAATTGTGTTTTTCATGCAAAGGAGAATATATAGATAATTTATATTGAAAATTTTAACATATATTAGTTGTTGTTGTTCATTATATTGTTTTGCATTAAGTTGGTTGTCAGTGGGGAAACATAATAAAACAATTAAATTACTCATCAATATAGGCTGTTAAAATGTATTGCATCATAATGGTATCATAATAGTTTCGCAAGCAAGCTTATTGTCTGAGTGACGCATTAGGTAGGACACATTGAATTGAACGAAATGTTCATCTTGAATTGTTCTTAATCTAGTAAATGGGGCATGTAGGATATTATCAATCAATCTTGCGTAAGAGGATATGAACTTTCTGGAAATTGTATTACATTATCTAAGGTTGTTGAGATAATGGAAATTAGTTGATGTTATAGCTCTTTTTTGTTAAATTCATGTTAGAGTCAGTGGAGCGAACTTAAAGTTTCATCCTTTTCCTGCTTAATCACATTCTTTTCATAATAAAGTTGGGACTTTTCACACATGTTAACGCAAACGGCTAAAACATGTGAACATGCTTATTTATGTTTTTCCATGTTTATAGAATAGAAATGTGGGCAAATTAGCTCTATTGCCTATAATACTCAGTTATATTTAAAGTACAAATTACATCAGTCAATATCAGAGTATCATTACTTAATGGTGGAGTATGTGACATAATTAAAGCTTTGTGGTTAAGGCACATTTGCTGAGCACAATGCTTTGGGATGATGTGAATCAACCACAAAGCTCCATTCAACTCACTTTTCTTAGATTAGACTAAATGTTTCTATTCCATGCTTTTATGTTGTCATTGGCTCCAAATTAGGTTAACAAGAACACAAAGCAAGAAACTTACTAAGTTCCAGCAATCTTGGTGCTAATATGTGTGTTGTCCTCCTCATCAAGCTTTGCTATACCAAAATCTGATATTTTAGGGTTGAGATCCTTATCCAGTAAAACATTAGTAGCTTTGATGTCTCTATGCACAATCTTCAGCATTGATTCTTCATGAAGATATGCCAAGCCCCTGGCAATACCCACGCATACCTTGTGTCTTGTCCACCAGTCCAACTTTAACTGAAATTCTTCAGGACCTTCAATTATATCAAAAGACATCAAAACTACTTTATTCCTGTGTCATCAACTTAAGTCAGGGAAGCACAAGGTTATATCAATTACCTAATAAAGCACGAGCAAGACTGTTATTTTCCATGTACTCGTAAACCAGCAAAAGTTGATTTCCGTCAATGCAGCATCCATAGAGTTTTACAAGATGCGGATGTTGAAGAGCAGAAATCAATCCAATCTCAGTCACAAACTCACGATTTCCTTGCTTGGATTTGGATGAAAGCTGCTTCACTGCTATAGTGGTGCCATCTGACAGAAGACCCTGCAATTGAACCTTGGCGTCAGTGCAGATTAGTTAAACTAAATGTTGCTTTCTACATATCTTTTCTGTTGAGAATTGGGGAAAGTTGATTCACTGATTTTCCAGCGTACCTTGTATACAGAACCAAAACCACCTTCTCCAATCTTATTTGCAGCATCAAAATTGTTTGTGGCAGCTTTTATCTGTCGTAAGGTAAATGAACCAATTTGCAATGCTAGAACCTTCAAGTCTGCACCATGTTTTGGAACTTCTAAGAATTTGGAGTCAACAGCTAAAGTATGTAATCCACTATCTAACAAAGACATAGCAATTCCTTCTCAATGTATCAGATAACCTTGTTATGACGTTTTGGTCTGAGCAAGTTCAGTACTAAATATCTTAGCCTCTAGGAATTTATTTTCTTGGAAAGTCTGGCATCAGTTGGCAGTGTGTATTAAAAAGGTAAAATTAGAATGTCTCCAGGGCATTTAGTATTGAAAGAAAAAGAAAAATCATAGCAAAAACCCACTCTGGAAAAATAAGGCATGGTTCGTACGTTCAGTTTCTTGTACATGTGAAGTTCCCGCAGTTATTTTACGTGTCTTGAAACATAGACTTATTATATATGTAGACGATTGTTCCCCCAAGGAGACCCAATTTTTTTATATACACACATCTGAGAAACAATCTACCATTCTCTCCCTATAGCTATCTATCACTTTGTTGATTGAACCAAATGGATGTGTGATGGTATAGCTCTGTTATGGCTTAATTAATAATTTTTTTTTTTTTGCATCAATTGAATTCCCAATGAAAGCACAAATGTCATGTATCAACTGTTTTACAGATGAACTGGGTAATCTAGTCGCAGAATTAATGATGCATTGTGATTACCCCTTCCTCCACCAGAAAAGGTAAGAAGAAGAAGAAGTAGTAGTAGAAGAAGAAGAGTCATGCACCAACAGTTGACAGGACAACTGTGTGATCTAGCTGAAATATAAAAGATGCAAAGTGATTTCCCCTCTCTCCCATCGGAATACAGAATGGGGACAATGTATTCAGAGTGCATAACATTCTTATACTTCTTGACAGATATATGTGAACAAAATAACAGAGACTCTAGGTAAGCAACTACCTTGTGTCATTTCATCTTTGTGTCCAAGAGATCCTTTCCATCGAAGGATAACCAGGACAAGGAAAAGTACAAAAACTATAGCAGCCACAATCCCAGCCAATGTGCCTGCAGATATGCTGACTGAGACTCGTGGGCTGGCCGACTCTGACTCTGGTGGTATTTCAAAGACTGCAGTGAAGAAAGAACACATTAATATTTACCCAAAAATGTTTAGTAGGATAGACATAAATGCAGAAAATATCTGTAACTTCTTGGTGAACACAGAAAGCAATAGATGGGACAGCACATTAATTGAGAATCAAAAGGGCATGAAAACAGCTCAGAAGTACTAAACTATCTGATAAATGAGCACAGGAAGATATCATCTTTGGAACATGTAATACTAAATACAAAGGGAAAAAGAAAAAGAAACAAAATATGCTCTTCATTCTTGAGGCTACATTGTTTAATACAGGCGCAATGGTCATTGATCCATAGCAGGAAAGTGAACGAGGCTATCATTTCATAGTCTGAATAGAGGGATTAAAGATACACTGAGGAAACATTCCCAGATAGAAAGAAAACAAAGCAAAACTGTAATTAATTTTCACCTGTTAAGAGAAAAAGAATAGATCCTAGTCAGCTACTGTGGAAATTGACCTGATCAACTGTAACGTATGCCAATGGCCTGAATCCAGCAGTAGATATTTGCAACCAAAACAAGTAACTGAATAGCCTATTGATAATTTCTAGTGCAAAACAAGACATGGGTACTTTCTTCAACATCAATATGAGTAACTTTCTCAACGGAGAAGCACCAAGTGAAACATGGAAGTGTCTATCAGCATACCAGGATAGACGGAGATAGCAGATATAAGGGGACCATAGGCTCCTCTTTCAGGTATAGCATAGGTTCCTTTCCCAGCCCAATAGAAGCGTATCTCTAGAGTGCCCTTGGTCACATCGGCATTAAAATCTTTTATGACTGCCTTACCAACTCCACCTGCTTCAATCTCAATGTTGAATTCTTCCAACACCAATTTCCCCTGAAATAATGTTTAATCTGATTTAAGTTGACTATGTCCACACTGAACAAGGCCAAATTTTCAGTCTCAATAGAATGTACACTATGTGAAAAGATCATGATTTGCAAATATGAGATATTTAGATAAATTTCCCAAAGATAAAATATTGAACGCTTTATATGCTTTAAATATCAGAACCGGCACTACACAATGCCCAAAATTTACCTGTATATAAACATTGAAAACTCGCCTTCCAAGGCCGCCATAAATTATGTCATGTGTGAATGTTATCTCCGCAAAATGAAGTCTTACAGAGTAGGTCCCATTCATCAGACAAAAGCCATAATAAGTCAGGGAGATAGGAGAACGCCGCGCCTTCATGTAAAGTTGGGTATCATTCATGGACAGTTTGTCTGCACTTTCAACTATATAGACCTCTGTATTGACAGAGTAATCAAGGAAGTGACCAGTGCTACTGTAGCCCCAGTAATTTTCACTCTGGAAGAAAGCAGCTGTAGCCGGTGCTGTATCTTCGTTGTATGTGTTCTCCCCTATCTTTACTGTGCTCCCACCACAGTTTATGAAGAGGTTAGTCCGATCTGGATGGAGTAAAGAAATAGCCTCAGAGAAAAATCAGGTTTTCCTCTTCTTCTTCTTCTTCTTCTTTTTAATATGGAGCGGACTTTCCAGACACTCTTACTAAACTAGCATTCATTTATTGGAAAATCACATAAGCTCCCAAGTTTATGAGCAACACATTATTTCATGGGGGCGATTTTTGATTTTCTAGAGTAATTATGCATTAACAATCAAAAATGGACGCAATAGCCAAGAGGAGAGTTGAGAAGGGGATACACAGAGAGTATGATGCAATATTAGGATCTAGTTATAATGACAGGATATACAGCAGATCAACTTACTTTCTGGACAATGCTGACTTTTCAAACATGAGACAAGCCCACTTGTGGCAGGATATGACATTCTGAAAAAGTCAATAAAGATTTTAAGGTTACAATCATCATCATTTTGAATGAAGTTCAACGCTACTTAAACAATTAAAAAGCAGGTCCTTGGAAATCCAAGTCTCTTGGTGGAAAATATAATCTCAAACATACGCATTGTCAACCTCTGAGCTTGCGAACAAGTTGCTGCAGAGAAAAGACAAAATCAACATTCAGTAGAGAAATGGAAATCTTGTACCCACAACCGCATATTTGAGGGGAGCCCTGAACTTAGACTGAAGAAAGTAGTACATACACAGCAGATTGTACTTGACAGCCGAAGTTTCCAGCAGTGAACTTGTTGTATGATAGGTCACTACAGAGAGAAATAGTCAACCGTCTCCAAAATATCAGCATTTTGAAGAGTACACTCAAAGTCATTCCATCAAATGATTATTGTGTACAAAAAAGCAGATCAGTTGCAAAATATGGACAGGTACAGCAGGTTGAAAGGAAAAACATCACAAGATGATGAAAGTAATATTTTATCTTTATTCAAGATATCTTATCTTAAATAATGAGAAGGAGAAAGACTAACTGGAGTCAACGGAAACTTTAGAACTAGTTAGAGTGCATTAAATACATTTTTACCCAGCAAGAGAATAACAGACATGATGTATAAGGCAAAGAGACAAAAATATAACTGTGATCCCAACTACTATTAAGTCAGATCGTGTTATTAGAAAATATCCAGACCACCATTAAAATGTTTAAACTACCTCACAAGAGCTTCATTCTTACACCCATAAGATAATATCAACTTTCTCCAAGGTACACTCATGTTGACTGTAGAGATTTTCAAATGCACAAGCCCATAAATATTATTATCAGCAAGAAATAGCCCAAGCAACTAATCATATTCTGCAGGAGATGCGTTAGACAAGCTTTCAAAGAGGATTTATACAAAGTAAAAATTTTCCATGTTATTTTTATCATTTCAAGAGTTCTGAAAAAGATCTAGAGCTGAGAAGACCTTTTTGTAAAGCAGAAAGTGGGGCTAACTTGGCACTTCCAAGACAATCCACTTTATATTATTTCATGCATACCATACATTTCGGCCTCTTGTCTTACATATAACTTTCCAATTAACAGATCCCAACAAGCAGAAAGGTACTTATTAACTCCATAGGCTACAAACCATAAAGATGCAAGATGCGACTGCATAGTTGCTTACTACTGTGCAGGATTAGCCAGATAGAGCTAGAAGCAAATTTGTGATTAAACAAGACATGTTCTTCAGGCAGCGAAGCTTACACATTATCTGCTTTATCCAGGATCCAATCAGGGACTGCTCCAGTCAATTGGTTTCCAGTCAGATAGCTAAACAAGATTATTTGATTGAGTCAGTTCCTCATGTACTTTATGCACTCAAACTGAAAGATTTTAGAGTTACCCCTTGAAAATGCATTATTTAGCAGATTAAAAGCATTTAATTGTTAGGTGTAGAAAAAAAAAAAGTTAACTCATGATATCAAGATAGAGCTTTCAGTTGGAGATGAAAGATAAAGGAAATCAATAACAGAGGAAAATTTGATCCTTGCAAAACTTGGAGAGCATGGGTTGCCATAACACTAGTACAGAAAGCTGAACTTAATGAAGGACACTATCATACTAGCTTATTAACTATTTCCCCACGATCATGTTCTTGTCCTTCTGAGACATAAAATAGATAATGAGGGAAGATGTGCCAATGTCAAACAGTCAATCGTTAAGCAAAAAGATGAAAAGATGCGCCATTGTTAAACAGTCCAAGAAGCTTAGGACTACAGCTTCTCATCATTTCAAGGCAAGGGACAAGACATCAAGGTCCCATCTGCAGACCTTCTAGATAGCACGTAAGAACTGCACTCACCAAACAATCTATGGCCATTGTTGTGGAAAGAACCAAATAGAGAGCCTAAGGACTTTTGCTATCCTCAATCTCCTATACATCATAAAACTGGCGCACAGGACATGCATTAAGTACATACGCATACAACTGTCAAATATTTAAGTAACACTGATCCATTCATCTCTTCCAGCATAAACAGGTAACTCTATAGAAACTAGTGAATCGTGCTCTTTAAGCAACAGAATATCATCAATCTACATCTGCTCCAAGACTAGAGTCCCATGAAAATAATTAGTTGACAACAAACATAAATTCATAACCCAAATCATTGTAAAATTCGAATGGTGAAATAATAAGCATTCAAGGCACGAGGACTTTAAGGGATATAAACTGGATGTGTTATCATGGTGTAAGTTCTATTGATAGCTCAACTACTTTGCAGTAAGGGTTGCCTATAGCTTGGCCACTGGAACAACTTGCAAATTCAGATTCTTATCCAATATATGAAAAAGAAGCCTAAGTCCAGCATCAAAGTACTTACATATATTCTACTTTCACCAGGCTGCTAAAGTTCTCAGGGATTTTGCCACTCAGTTTGTTGAAGCTGAGGTCCCTGCAAAACAATTGAAATGGAAAGGAGACAAAAATAATGAGAAGATAGTTTTAAGAGACTACCACTGGACACTCTTTGAGTATACTTTGGAGGATTGTACAAACATAGACAACATCAATGAACCTACGGGTCCAGTTCAGATGTGTAGACATACAGGTCAACTGTCTGGTGCCTATGCTTTCTACTAGACATTCCTTTCCAGAGGCATTCATTGCATAAAATTCATGTGCATCAAGTTGGTCACATATACAAAAATTCTACTGTAAATCAAATTCGCAACTTGCAAATTTCAAATTATATAACTAGAAATACTACTTTGGCAACAAATTATATGCATCCCGTGGAATGCAACATATTATAGTTCAAATTGGGAGATTCCATTTATCAAATTGGACCAAAACTAAAGCTAATCATAATTTATTGAACAGATCTCCTTCATAACATTTTATTCATGAATAAAGGGATGATGACTAAATACTAGGATGGTAAAAGAGTAAAATATCAGCTTGAGTGAATAATAAAATAAAAATATTGAAAAAAATAGTAAAATAAAAAATAAAATGAGGATTTCAAAAACAGGAAACCATGATTCTGCAGTCCAATATAATTATCGATGGAGAAATTACAAACTAGTCAAATCTAATGAAAAGTAAATGGAGCATATGATAAGCCACACAGAACCGCATAAATTTGGTTATTGAAAATGTCAACAAAGAATAAGCATTGATGGCTGATGATGACAGAATGGCAAAAAAACTGCTGTTAAATGTAGCATTTATAAAATCTTACAGAGATGACCTGATGAATAAGAAGAATTGACTTGTGTAAAGATGCATTTGAAGCCATGCTCTCATTCAAACAAAGAATATAATGGCTGACAAATATATGACAGTCAAGCATAAAACTCCAGTTAGATATTGTGGGGCTGAGATTCAAAAATGTAAACCACTAGAAGGAAGATTTCCAGATGATCAACCACTAGAAGCCTCCATTGAAGTTAGTAAAATAGACAAAATGGGCACCACAACCAAAATAGACAAAATGGGCACCACAACCAAGGTAAGAATTCCCATGGTTTCTACTCCTAGCAAAGTGAAAACAAAGAAAGAAAAGGTCCATCTACTTCTGCGTGAAACTGTATATTCTAAGGCAGAGGCCACAATCACCAGACACTTAAATGCCACATCACAATTCATAATTCATCAATATCAACAGAAAAGATTAAAACACCATTGAAGTCAGTAAGGGACCTTCAAGCCATCTCAAACGGGTTTCTTAAGTGCAGCCAATAGTCAACCGTAAACTAGGAGAAATTTCAGTCATTAAGGGTAAAATTATTTATTCTGCTCGGAATAGGAAAAGGGGAAAGCCATTTTCCACTCACAATGTTTTTAAGTTCGTCAATTCTGCTAGATAACCAGGTAGCTCTCCTCTAAGATTGCAGCTCCTCAGAATCCTATAAGGGAAAAGCACTGATATTGTCACATTGCCAAGACAATTTGACTCTCTTGAATTAAGTAAACTATTCGTGGAGGGGCAGTGCTCTCACAATGTCTTAATATTTTTACAGTTAAGTTGTGGAACTCGGGACTCGGGTCCATCAAGGTCGCTTATTCTCCTGCATATCAAAATCAAATAGGAAACTTTGTTAGATTGATACCATTTTAAAGAAAGGAGAGATGAGATTGAAATGCCAAACTTCCATACTGACAGGTCAGACAATTTCTCCAAAAGTGAGATCCCCAAGGGAATTGGCCCTTGCAATCCACTTCCTTGAATAAACCTGATGATACAAATCATAGATTGAATTAGCTTGGGGGTATATTTATAGAGACCAACTTAAAAGGTGAAGAAGCATTAAGCCTTACAGTTTGTTGAGGTTTGTCAGGTTCTGAATAAAATCGGGTATCTTTCCCGTGAACTGATTATCACCAAGTCGCCTACAGTGCATTAAACAACAAGATTGATGTGAGGAAGAAAGAATAGAAATGTGTAAATATTAGCAGAGTTTGTGGAAACTGGAAACTAACAGGTCCTGTAATGCCGTCAATTCAACAAATCTCTGAGGCAGCTCCCCGGAGAAATTATTTGACGAAAGGCACCTGAAACAAGAAAACCCAATGGTATCACATTGGTCAAATGAACTTGAATGCTGATCTCTCAACAGATCACTCCAATTGATAAACTCCCCTCGCCAGACACAAAATCATCAGCGAATAAATAACTACATGAATGATACAGAAGTCGGCATCCAAAGACTCACAATCGAAGTAACTGGGACAAGTTCCCGAGCTCGGGAGGCAGAGGTCCAGAGAGCTGATTGATCTCGACGACTCTGAGCAGAATGAGAATGTTAAAATCTTGAAACATCAATCAAATTTAAAACGGCGAAGAGGCTAAACGCGAGCGTCGGGATGAGTGGTCACTTACAAAACTTCTAGTGTGGATATGTTTCCCAGCTCCTTCGGGATTGGACCAGTCAATCGGTTTCCGAGTACAGAACTGCACCCCGCGTTTCCCCCAATCAATAGAAGATACACTCGAGAGAAAGAGAGAGAGAGAGAGAGAGAGAGAGAGAGCACATACATGTTGCGCAACTTCGTAGAGCCCCATTCTGTAGGAATCGTGCCGTTCAGGTAGTTCCGGGTGACGTCACTGTTTACAGAGACAGACGACGGCGACGGCGACGGCGACGGCGACGGCGACGATGAAGAAGAAGAAGAAGAAGAAGAAGATCGAAAATGGAGGGAGAGTGCTTACAAGTTCTCGAGAAAAGGCAATCTGAAGAGTCGAGGCGGAAGAGTGCCGTTCAGAGACTGCTCGTTCAAAACTCTGTTTTCACAATGACACGAAGGCTTTATTCTATTGTGATTTGTTTTCAATATAAAAAAAAAAAAAAAAATTATGTTATTCTATTATTAATAGTAATTAATGAAATAAATAATAGCATGATTGAAATGATAATTATATAACAATTCGAGCATTAATCAATCTAATTAGCAGTAAACATCATTAGCAATAAACATCATTATATGATGAATAATACAAGATCAAATTAGGACGATTTGGATAATCATACTTAATGGCAAGCAATTGTTATTGTTGCATTAATAATTTTAATAGAATAAATGATCATATATTGTCAAGATGATATTTACCTATTATTTAATGTTTTAGTACGAAATCGAGTAGCTGCTTGTATATACCAATAATTTAAATTGAAGCTTTATTACTTTATCGAAAACTTTAAAAATCTCCTTACCGTTCAAAAAGCACTTTTAGCCAATTATCCTTAATAAAACTAACCCTATTTTATTTAGAGGTAATTCATTGTCAAAATTGAAAGTTTGACGAGAAATTATCATATAACTAGGACATGATAGAAAAAAACAAGTGGCAATGTCTCTTCTATTATTTCTCTCCGCATTTCATCTCATTTGTATGATTTTTTTTTTTTTTTGGCTAAGGTATCTCATCTGTATGATTTTGAATTTCAAAAATGAGAATAACTATTCACAAGTGCAGATTACTTTCATGGGTAAATTTCAATGGCAATCCATGAATTCAGTGGATTTTGCGGGGCGAATTTCATTTCGACTTTCTAATCTGATGAATTTCCACTTTCTATTTGTATTCAAAACATTTTGACCTAAAAATATAAGTCGATCTTTTTGGTGAAATGCTAAAATGGAGTCCAAAATATTGGCTCCGTGTTCACGTCAGCTAACTAACCTTACAATGAGAAAATTTAGGAAATTCAGAGACTTCTCTCCAAATTTTTCTTATTTTTTATTTTTTTTGTCACGGGAGGAGGGGGGTGGGGGAAGATGGGGAGAGAGAGAGATACATGCTGGTGACATGGCAAACGGTGGTGTTGCCGGTGCCGTGGGTGGAAATGTAGTTGCAGGCGACGTCGTTAATAGTGTCTTTAGGCGATAATCCGTCACTCCATACCCCTGTTCTGCTACATGGATCTAAATCGAAATCCCAGTTGCTTTTCCCTAATGTCTCTGCTATTTCTTTCAATGCAGCCGCTGGAAGAGAAAAGAGGCAAACAAGGCAAAGAGACCGTCCAATATATCATGCGTAAGAAGCATAAAACGATGTCAGATTTGCCTGCGTGCACTTGAGGTTGAATGCATGCATGAACATCTTTTTATCCGTTAAGAAAAGAAGCACAAGCATGTACAGCTTGGTGAAGGCGCCAGCCAAAAACAGGAGGAGGAACAAAGAACGGTACGAGGAAAGCAATGCAAAGATTGGTGGGTTTCACCTTCGTCGTCAGGCAGACAAGTGGTGGCAGCAGCAAAGTTAGTAGTGCATAGAAGGACAAGCACCAAGAAGAGAGATCGAGCCGAGAAGAGAATCGCCATTGAGAGAGAGAGAGAGAGAGAGAGACGATTGTTAAGCGAGCGGTCCAGTTTCATGCATTTAAGTACGAAAAGAGGAAGGGGGGACAAAGACTTTTCACCCTTGTATGTCTGCAAAAGAGGAGCAAGAGTGACGTGTGAAAGCAAGAGAGATGACCCAAAGTCTTCTCCTTATAGATATTTATATGGGAATAAATGTCATAAATGATCCTGAGCATTAATTAATTTGTTCAATATAGTCTCTAAAATTTAGTCTAGTGTACAATGCCGTTTAGTTTAGCCCGTGAATTATATGGAAATGTTCAATATTATCATTATATTAATTCAAGTTCAAAGATTACATTGAACAAATCATAAGTTCGTTGACTATATTTAATATTATGGCAAAGTTCATGGATGACACTGAATAAATTAGAAATTCAATGGTTATATTACATATCATTTTGGTCCCAAGCTCAACTAAGACAGAGAGATAATTGTTAAGTGAGCAGTCCAACTTCTTGCATTTACGTAGGAAAAGAGGGAGGGCATACAAAGACTCTTTGCTGTTGTACATCTGCATGGGAAAGCAAGAGTGATGTGTGAAAGTGAGAGAGATGACCCCGAGTCTTCCCCTTATAGATATTTGTCGAGGGAGAAATGTAATAAATGATTCCTAAATCTTAGCTTAATGCGTAATATAATCTATTTACTTTTAATTTATTCAATATAATCCATAAAATGTTTAGTATGTAATGTCGTTCAATTTAGCCCATGAACATTCCAAATGATATATCTATGGGGTTTTACCATTTGTTTGTCACAAATATACTGATTTGTGGCTTCTCATGGTATCAATTCAATTTAACAGAAATTAATAGAGGATAAATTTATCATGAATGTGTTGATTTGAGATTTTTAATGATTAAAAAATTAATTTAAAATAAATTTATTATAACTATATCAATTTGAGATTTTTTCATAATATCAATCTAAAAATATATATGCACATCTAGAACGTGTGGAGATGCATGTGTCCACACACGACTCTGTTTTGGCTTCTTGAAAGTACAATAATTTTGACCTTTTCCACCAAACTTATACCAAATCAAATCATTGAAAACTCATAGAAGGATCATATGAGAACTGTTGTGGCAAACGAAAAGTTTCAAGTGCTTGTAATTTTTATATTTCAGAAAGAGCCAAATCATCCGCGTAGCCGCCGGTAAAGATTTAGAAAAACTATGACTTTTTGCATAGTCATAGTAAAAGGCTGAGATTTTCCAATCAGAGTACTAGTCATGGAGCCGTCGATCTAGACCTGGTCAAATTAGACGGCAGAGACTACTAATCTTTGCTTTGGCGTATGACCACGTCTCAAATTTAGCTTATTATACAGTATATCGAAGGTGGAGTCCAAATTCCACGATTCTTAGAAAGTTCAGCAGCTCATTAAGTAGTCAGAAAAATAATCGATTTACTTTTTTGGGACACTTTTTTTTCTCCTCTTTCTTTTGACTTCAATTGTAAGAACTTAAGGAATTACTGTTCTTTTTAAAAATAATCCGGGGACTATGGCCCTGAAGACCCAGTTATGTGGAGGCCAATGAAACACCCCGCAAGCCCCACAAATTGATTTAGTCTGATTCGTCGGCCCCTAACCTGATATAGTTAGCATACCATTGGCGGTAACATATATCTCGAATATAAATAATGAAAAAAGTTGTCCTATCAAAGTTGCTAAGAAAAAAAATTCATATATTTCAAGTTTGGGAGCCAAACCTGATAGTTGTCCTATCAAAGTTGTTAACATATATCTCGAATAATTGAATAATTCATAGAAACTGAAAGATTTGGCACCATACTCTATTCTAGGGGTGAGCGGTTCTCGGTTCCTTACAAATTCCGCTTGGAACCTGAAATCTACCATCGGGTATAAGTTTCTCATTTTTTGGAACCTGAAACCTATCTATCAGCTATGTAGCATCGACACGGACACACGACACGCGACACGATACAACACGACACGCCGACACATCATTTCTTAAAAATAGAGAATTTCGACACGTTCCGACACGTTATATATTAAATATATTTTTATATA
Source organism: Eucalyptus brandiana (assembly GCA_014182725.1). Taxonomy (NCBI): domain Eukaryota; kingdom Viridiplantae; phylum Streptophyta; class Magnoliopsida; order Myrtales; family Myrtaceae; genus Eucalyptus; species Eucalyptus brandiana. Next base: position 32,568,852 of record CM024675.1, read on the forward strand.
TAAATACATAAATAATAATAATAATAATAATAATAATAATAATAATAATAATAATAATAATAATAATAATAATAATAATAATAGCCTAGAATTAATATACACGAAAAATATTAAATAATATCATTAATTATTTTAATTTGTTACAATAATACACAAAACTTAGAGGAAAAAAACATTGTTTAAAGAAAAATGCTGAAATGATATATATATATAGCATTTTTTATTACTTCTTTCATAGTAAAAGACTTTTTAAAAAAATTAAAAAAAATTCTAAAAAAACAAAACTGAAAAAAAAAAAATTGACTCCGTGTGTGTATATTTATAGCAATTTTATTACTTCTTTTATTACTTCTTTTGTGTATATTTATATTTTGACCCCTCAAGTATTAGAAATTTTTAAAATTGACCCCGTGCGTGTCGGAATCGCGTGTCGAAATTCTGGACTCGCGTGTCGGAGCGTGTCGGAGAGAGTTGACCACGTGTCGGATTTTTCGACACTCGTTGACCGCGTGTCGAAGCGTGTCGGACACGACACGAAAGCTTCCGGAGAGTGTCCGTGCTACATAGTCTATCAGAATTAAGAATCTGGAACCTATCCTATCACAGGTTCTTGGGTCGGTTCCAGGTTCCAACAAGTTCTTTTTTTTTTCCTCATTTTTTTTATTTTATTTTCAGGGTAAACTATGCAACAATTGCTCAATCCCGCAATTGGGTAAGATCTTAAGGAAAAGCTGTGTTTGGTGTTATAAGCCAGCATTGTGATATTCCAAATCACTCTTTAAGTTTACAAGCAAACTTAGTTTTGCTATATCAGATTGAAAAAAAAAAAATTAACAACATACTACATAACAAAATTGAATTCTATATGAACTTTATGAACCTATGACAACATCAATCATAGTCTCCTGCACACTGCAAAGGCTAAAAACCTCTTAATATCTAGGCTTGATACTACATATGTAGGCAGATGAACGAGCTACATCATATTGACCATTTGCATGACAGAATCAACAAGCCAAATAGAAGTCGATACTTAGGTCGTTTGAAATTTATGAAGTTACCATTCAAACTAAACAACGGAAACTTCATAAAAATGTGTGCAAAATTAGAACTTGGTGTAGCTGTTGACTCATCTAAATCATCTTCCTATCAAATAAAATATGATAAAAAGAATTAGCAAAACAATGATGAAAAGAACAAGGAAAAAAGTACAATGCTTGTAAAAGAAAAAGAGCATGTAGTTGCAAATGCAACTTGACTCACTCTAATGCCAAAGAGCATAAGAGCATGAGGGAAATTCCTATGCAACCTCAACTGTTCAAGTTGGCTTTGATTGGTGGGCAGCATCTGCAAACGAGAAAGAAGACTCAGAGTCCACTCATTGAGGTCGTGAAGACTCAAACTCAGTGGTCGTGTCATTTCATCGATATGCTTAATAGGTAGACAAGCACAAAGTTTAGAAGAATCTGATGGACCAGCAAGAACATATGCAAGTTTGCCTCAATAGTCTATCTGAAATCAATCATCGGGAAATACATGCTAGTGAAAAAGAACAGAAACAAAAGGGAAAAACATCATATATCAATATGTTTGCCTTTCCATTGCACAAGGCAACCAACCGAAAAACGCGGAAAGGCAAACGAACCTGAGAACTATATAATTACTGTAGATATAAGAGATATGCCGCAACCACCCTTTTTAATTACTCAAAGTAACCTAAGCTTAAGGTTTCGCTAATGATCATATACAGTCGTCAACAGAATACAGGTTTATGCTGTCAGTCATCTCAGCACAACAAGATAACCTAAAAATTATAGAGAGACTATCATCACAATCCTCCCTATTTTTCAAGTTTTTTCCTTCAAAAGTCAAGCATTAAAAAAGATTTGAGGTTGACAAATCTTGGAGTAGCCTACAAGAATGCAAGCAAGTATGAAACATTCAAGACCTTCTTTTTGTTAGAAATCTCCAACTTCACACACACACACACAAAACTGAAATTCTTATGAAACAGATAGAATCAAACCAACCACAAGCATGTTGACCAACAAAGACAAAGGTTAACCGCAAGCACTGGTACAAGGGGTATAAATTATTGGGTACAATATAGAACTAAGAGAGCACCATGAGAAGTGCAAGGCAAGCTTGACGCAGAATCGCATGAGAGGAGAAGCGAGACATGGAGACAACAAAGTCCCATCTCCTTTGGTTTTGCATATTCAAATTTTCAAGTGAAGACAGAGACGGAAATGGCTCAAAGAGAAGCAAAAAATGATCAGTTTAAACAGAGACATGATGGAGATGGCGCAGAGTCGAGCGGCGGAGGTGGAGGCGGAGGTGAGCGGCGGGTTGATAGCTTTAGGTCACCAAAGAGTGAAAAAAAAAGGGTCGTCAATAGTCATCTCCATTGCAAGAGTTGCAAGGGTTAAGTGGGCCATTTCATATTGTAAATGGGTTGAAGGTGGGTCATAAGTTCTAACCCATTTTTGACTCATTTAAATCAGACTCACTTTTTGGACATAGTTTAAAGTTGGTCTTTAAAAATCTATGACCCATATGCAACCCATATAAATATGAGTCCAAAAATGGGTCCATGAATCATTTTGACACCCCTAGTCAACCAATTGAATAAGAAGCACCCGTTTATCATACTCAGGACGTGAAATTGAGTAATAGGGTATCAAACTCTAAAAGAAAATTAGACTCGGAAAGAGATTCATATTTAGTAAGTAATCATACTAAGAGAGTGAATTAAACTCAGAAGCAAATCAACCGAGAATGTAAATATACTCAGACTAAGTGAGCAAATATATTCAAACTCAGAAAATAAATATATTCAGACTTAATAAGTGAATATGCCCAGATTTAGAAAGTAAGTGTATTCAGACTCAGTAAAATTTGATTGAACAAATAAACTTGTCTAGACTCAATAAACTCCGATCGAACAAATGAAGATATACAAATTCATAAAATAAATATACTCAAACTCATAAAGTAAGTATACTCAGATTTAGAAAGTAAATACACTTGACTCAAAAAGTAAACATACTCAAATTTCGGGAGTAAATATACTCAAGTCCAAAAAGTAAATATACTCAGATTTAGTAAGCAAATTAGATTTATCCTTTCTATGTGTAGCATGTTATCACATCCCATGGAAATAACTCAAACACTTGCTAGGCATATAAACATCAATCAAAACATTACAACATATCAGCACACCACTATGGAATAAAGTCACACTTATTATCAAATTTAATTACAACTAAAGTCACATAACAACCAACTAAGTCCAAAGTGTTAAGTAGATTAAATAACTTAATGCCTAGAATTTTCACTCACCTCAAACGGAGTTTGCACAACCCCAAGTTTAAGCCACCTTGAAATTCTTGACAAATGAAATCTAGACTTGAAGGTAGAAGAAATTTTCTTTTGAAGGTTGAGGGGAGAGCAAAATGTCAGAGATGAGTTTAAACTTTTTTTAAGTTAAGAGTGGTGATTTGGAGTTAAATTGTTATGTGTAATATTGCATGCCAATTTGAAGTTATGCATGGCATGTCTAGAAGATTTTATTTAGTATATCACCAAGTGCAGAAACCTTAAGAAGAGTGGATGGCTAATTGTAGGAATGATGATAACTTAGCCTTAGGTATATAAGTGTTTCTATTTGAAGAAGACAAGTGGGCATGATGTGTCTTAATAAGAGCAATATAGAACGGTAACTCATGTTTTATGTGTCAAGAATATACCGTTAAGAAGAAACAAGTGGCTTCTAAAAATATCATTTAGGAAGAAATTCATCCTCCTTTAACCACACAAGTGAGTAAACCTTCTATTAGGATGCATGTATGACTGAGTTGTATTAGAGAAGTTCCATATCGAAAATTTGATATGGTGTGAAGCAATTATTATATTATAGCTAGCCTATAACTTATTGACTTAAACTTTTGAGTAAAGGTAGATTTAACTAAATATGTTGACGGGCTTAGACTTGGGTTTACTCTTGGCAATCTTCTTAGAATAAGGTATTGAACTTCTATTACGCCCTTTTAATAAAAGATATCAAAGTCGATAGTTGTGGTTTTCGGACAGGCAGGCATTGTGGCTAGCAACCCCATGAGTTAATGCAGAAAGATACATGAATTAAGGGTGGTGGGCCTCGGGCCGAATTTGAACTTCCTCTTGGTGATCTCCCCAAGTCAAGATATCAACCTTCAAACATTACTACTACGCGGTATTGCAATACTAGTATTGCAAGCACTGGTTAGAGAATGCCACTTGGATTTTTCTTCAAGCTTTTGATGCGGGAGAGGTAAAGGTTATGGCAATATTTAGCCACATGACTGTGCTGCTTTCAAGGAATAGATAGTATGCCAATGCAATCAAGGTGTTTGATAAGATGAAACTTGCTAGATACTTTCTTGATTCCGATGGCATTGCTATCGTCTTGAATGCTTTTGAAAATCGAGAGAATTTGGAAAGGTAGATGCAGTGTATGTGGAGTTGTACGAAGAGAGATGCGTTCTTTTTTAGATGAAGTTCACTTCCATATGCTTAGAGTTGAAGGTGCAAGAAAGGACTTTACGATGGTAGAGTCTCTATTTCAAAGATTTGACTCTGATCAAAACATTAACAACTAGAAGAAGTTGCATCCTATCATGATGAGTATATACGATAGAGCAGTTAAACTAAATGATGCATCCAGAATGATGAACAAGTTGAACAAGAGGCATATCATCATATGACAATCTTAAAATAGCTAAGGCAATTAGCTCCATAGAATTTCGTTTGCCTGGCATCGACAAACTTTAAAGGGCATATTGGAGTTGAGATAAACTTGCACGAGTGGGAAATGGAAAGCATAAAAGTTCTAGGAGGTTAAAGCTGTGAAATACATCTATTTTGTCGATTCTTCTATAAATCATTTTCTTGAGGAAGTGTTTATTCTCCTCTTCAACGAAAGTGAGTCTAATTACCTGTTGAATGCCACTTGTTCCATAGTACTATTTATAGTAGTTTCCTATTATATGTTTTGGTATATAAATTAGAAGCAAGGAATTTAATTTGTACTTGCCACTTACATCGTGGCTTTGAGGATATAAGTTAAACAGAGAATACTAGTGCATCTTGGCCACGGATTTAAATCCAACTTCTCCGATTTGATTCAACAGATATGTTTTGACATTTTGTCTTCTAACTAAATTTGGACTATCCATTTGGCAATGATGTGGAGAAAATAGGAAAGCCAGTCTATAAGATCTTGCCACTTTTACTGGTGGTGAAGTAATGACTAAAGAGCTCGGGATGAACCTAGAGAAGATAAATCTTGAGATTTTTGGATCTTGCAAGAAGGTCACAGTAGCTAAAGATGACAAAATTATCCTTGATGGTGCTAGTGACAAGAAGTCCGTAGAGGAAAGATGTGAACATAGTTCCACTATAGAGTTGAGCACTTCAGATTATGAGAATGTGAAATTGCAAGCAAAAATTAGCGAAACTATCTAAAGGTGTAGCTATCTTAAAGATCAAAGAAGCTAAGTGAAGCAAAAGTAGGTGAGAAGAAGGATAGGGATTACTAACATCTCGAATGCTACAACAACAACTGCATAATAAGGTATAGTATCAGGTGGCGTTGTTGCTCTTCTTTATGCACCAAAAGAGTGGGACAAATTGTAAACTGCCAACTTTGATCAGATGTCTAGTGTCCAAACTATTCAAAATGCATTGAAGACATTTGTAAATATCATTGCTTCCAATGCTAGAGTTGAGGGAGTTGCTGTTGTAGGGAAGCTCTTGGAGTAAGATAACCCTAACCTAGGATATTGTGTAGCAAAATGTGATTATTTTGTTATGGTGAAATATGGAATTATTGAGCCATTGAAGGTTATTAGGATTGCTTTGGTTGATGCTGCTAATATGTCGTTCATATTGACGATGACCGAAGCAATTGTGGTTGAACTCTCTAAGGATGAGTAAAATGGCACATTAAATACCTACTGGCACAGGTGGCATGGACTATTAGACTTCTAATTAATGGTGCACGCTAGTTGAACTCGCCAATTTTTATAAGGAAATGCTTTTGGTTAGGACAAAAGGTTTATGTCCATCTTATACAAGTTGACTTTTTATGACAAATGTAAATCTAGGCTGGAGATATTGGAAGAAAATTGAATTGGTATAGTGTGGATAAGGGGAAGATCGAAGGCGGCAACTCTACTTATGCTTTATTGAGGTCTATCGTGGTGGACATTTAGACTATGGTGAAATTTCAAACATAAAACAAAGCTCTTTGCTCATGGTTCCTTCCAAGTATGCAACCAAAGGTTTGGACAAAGGAGTCACTTGAGCCACGAGAATATGTAAGAGTTACTTTTGAGCCGCCTAAAAATCAACTCAACTTCAAATAGTTGGAGTAGTTTTTGGGTCTAATGAAGTAACTGTGCTATTATAGAAGATACAACACTCTCCAATAGTGTGGGAAATTCATTTACCAAGAGTTTAGAGGTGGATTTTACTAATTATGATGATGGATCGGATGAAGTCTATGAAAGCTAGCCCGATACTAGTGTAGTAGATGCTCACCACTCAAGAAGCTACTGATGAGGAAGTTGGGTCATGTTTTGTAAGGAAATGTACCAATAATGGGGACCTTAGTATAGCTTCCGAACATTAAGGAATGTTTCCCTAAATGCACAATCAAAGTTTATACTTTCAAATATTTCAAACTTGCACTGGTTGGCTATTACCCTTAAGATCTAGTTTTGTGGCTAGTAATTCATGTTAATAGGCCAGTGCCATATCTACATCCAAGTAATTATTTAGCACTAGCCACATGAAGTATGGTTTAGAGGAAATTCTATCAGTTGACAGTCGAGGATGACAATGGTACCTGTTCATTGGATAGGAAGACGAATGACATGTTTGGAGTCTCTAAGAACTTTTTTTTTTTAGCCATGCAAGAAAGACTTCTCTCTTATGAAAAGAAATCTAGTACAAAGATTTGCATGAACTACTCGTCATGAGTCGTCATGATTGCAAAGAATATATGTGAAAAATCTAATGGTAGAACCACATGGAGAGCAAAGTTACTTTGGAGATTGAGGATGAGGCAAGATGCAAATACCCTAACTTGTTTAGTGATTAACGTATATCTAAATTTCGAGGACAAAATTTTTCTAAAGAATGAAGAATGTAAAATATGGGTCGAAAAAGTCAAAAAAAAAAAAAAAAAAAAAAAAGAAACGTTGAATGGTCCAAAGTAGAAGAAAAAAGAGAAAGAAGAAGAATGAGGAGAGACCGAGAGTCCTTGGGAGTAAAGATGGAAGAAAAGGAGAAAGAGAGAGAAAAAAGCAAATAAAAGAAAAAAAATAAAAAGAGTGGACTTCAGCTTTAAAAGAGAGAGAGGGAGAGCACAAGCAAAAGAAAGAGGAAAGAACAGAAAGGAGAGAGAAGGAAGAAAAAAGGGGAAAAATTTTAGCACACTTGCGATCTAGACGCTTCAAGTTGACTCAACTCTATTTTGCAATGTCGGTAAGTGATCGAACCCTTTAATCATCTATTCAAAGGAATCGTCGCACTTAGGGCTTGAAATTTAGAATTCATGGAAATTTGTGCAATGAAATCCAATTTTTGAGTCATTGACATGCGTGTTTTTGTAGAAATGATAGTTTAGAGTGTTGTGAAACTATAGGATTTTACAAATCTTGATTTGAGCTTACAGTTTACCCGAAACAAAATTTTGAAATTTCTCGCGCGCGATGAACAGTGCGCATCTAGGACTTCAAGGCAGTATTTCGTTGATTTTTAGCTTGATTTTGGGTCGACTAAATTGAGGTTCTTGTAGTATGTTAGACATTTGAAACAAGATTTAGTGCAGAAAGTTATGGCACGACAAAATTTCGAGCTTAAGCTCCACGCTATGGACAGCTTTAAGAAATTACTTTGGGTGAGCGATCTATTGGCGCGTGGGAGTTGTCTTGTAAGCATTCAAGCTTAGTTTAGTCAAGTCATAGTTGAGGTAGCGATCCACTCAATTTTAACGTTGTTTCTTGCTTATTTGATAGGATCGCGAGTTCAACGGTTCAAGTAACGTTTGTTATTTGATCGTAAGTGTCTCAAGGTGAGTGGTGCTATATCTTCTAAGAATTTATAAACTCATATATTCAAAATGACAAAGATTTGATATTTTATGAGATATGAATAAGCATATTTGTTGCACAAAAGTTGGATCGGGCATTTGCTATGTTTTGGTATTTGTGAATGATGTAAGAATTAGATTGTGGAAAAATATAATATGTTTGAACAACAAAGATGAGAAATATTGTATATTTTGGGTTCGTGAGACCTTTTTACAAAAAGCTCTTGATTTAAGAGATATCAATTTGTGAAATGCTTTATGATATGTATTTGATTTGATTCTGTTTGTAAAAACAATTTATGAGACGAGTCTTGGAATGATTTGAAAAATGTCTTATGAAAAGTATGAGTTGAGCTGCGAAAAATTATGTGGTTAATTTGAAATGTATTGTGATATACAAAATGATTTCTAGATTTGGCATTGTGGATTATGGAAGATATTGTTGTGGATTGGTATTGATGTTCAATATCACTGTGAGCCAAATGAGGGGCTTATGAGTATGCGCATACTGGTTTAAGATATCCTTGTAGACTTAGCCACTGGCTAATAATAGGTGGAGACCTTGCTAATGAGGGAATCTTGGTTGCCTCGTTATCAGGCGTTGTATCGTGACCATGGTTTGATATTGAATAACAGATTGGTCAATGGAGTGGACCATTGACATGTGATATAAGTTTGGTTAATAGAGTTGACCATCGATGTGTGATTTGAGATTAATCGTTGAAATGGACCATCAACATGTAATTTCATTATCGGCATGAGATTAACTAATGAAATAGACCATTGGCGTGTGAATTAATGAGACTGATCAATGAATTAGACCATTGATGTTTGTTCTAATATTCTTATAAAATGATTATTTATGTTATAAATATAGCTATGTTAAAGCATATGTAACTTATTCTTTTATTGTATGTTCATTATATCCTGGATTTGGGTTAAAAGAGTTGTGGTTTGATTTTGTAAATATGCATAATGGGTGCTTGATCCGCTTAGAAAAGATGCACTACTCACTGAGCTGTGGTTGCTTAACCCTCTATTTCCCAATCTTTTTCAGGCTCTTCAACTAACGATGAGTAGTACGAGAGCAATATCAATGAGGGGACTTTTAGGAGCTTGATTTTGGGAGCTTTGAGATTGCGTCCTTCGGGTGGAAGGACAGCCGTGTCATCCCCCATTCATGATGGTTTTGGGGTGTGACAAAAATTTTGAGTATTACATTAAATAATGCATCATACAATGACGATATGATTAATATTTGGAAAAATACATTTTCTATGAGATTTCCTTTGTTGTGTGATAGGCAATTTTTTCATGTGCATTGTGGTGCCCATATTCTGAATCTCAATGTACACGAAGTTCTAAAGATGATTGATGGATTATTACAAAATATTAGGGAATCTGCCAAATTTGTGAGAGCTACACAAGAGAGGAGAGCAAAATTTGTTGAGTTTATATCACAATCTTGCTTGAAGACAAGTAAAAGGGCACGTCAAGATATAACTACTAGATGGAACTCTACATACCTAATGCTTAAAGGTGATTTGGTCTTTGAACATGCATTTTCCCATTTGAAGTTAATTGATTGTAACTTTCTTATATGTCTATCACGAGAGGATTGGGTCAAAGCCAAGAAAATTGCATTGTTGTTACAGCCTTTCCATGATATTTCTACCCTCTTCTCCAAAGTTAGATATCCCACAGCAAATTTATATCTCTATAAAATATGGTAGATTTAGCTTCGTTTGCTAAGGACGCATTTGGTAACTATTATGTTCCCATGAACAAATTCTGATCAGAAATTATTCTTTTTTATTTTGTTCCCGAAAACAATTTCTAAGTATTTTAAGCCGTTTGATAACTGTCCAAAATTTTTTATTCTGGAATAGAATTACGTTTGGTACCATGCTCATTGATTCTGTTCCAAATCAATTTCTTTTAATTTTAAAAAAAAAATTACTTTTTTTACTTTTTCTTTTTTTCTTTTCTTTTTTTCCTTTTTTTTCTTTTCTTTTTTTCCTTTTTCTTCCTATTCTTCTTCTTCTTCTTGTGGCCGATCGCCGAACCGACGACTGACCAGACGAGAGCCGGCGACCTCACCGGAGCGTCCTTGCTGGCAGCTGGGCGAGGCTCACCCAACCTCGCCAGTGGCTAGGCTGGCCTCGCTGGGGCTAGGTGAGGCCCGCCTGGCCACCGGCAGGGCTAGGTGTTGTGAGGCTTGCCCAGCCTTGGCGAGGCCGAGCCTCGCCGATGGCCATATAGGCCTTGCCAGGGCTGGGCGAGGCCCGCCTGGCCACCAGCGAGCCTCCGATGAGCTCGCCGGATTGGTTGCCGGCGGACGGCGGCGGACGGCAATCGCAGGATAGCAGTCGATGAAGAAGAAGAAAAGAGAAGAAGAAGAAGAAAAGTTGGTTTTGATTCTTAGATTTGTTCTCGAAACAAGAATGAACTTTTTTTTTTTATTCTTGATCCTGTTCCAAATCTAATTCCAGGAACAAAAAAATAGAAATTTATTTCTGGGAACAAAAATTTTACCAAACGCGATCATGTTCCCAAACTACTCTCGTGAACAAAAAATCAAAATCAAGCACTATTGGGATTGTTACCAAACAGGCACTAAAGGTAAATGCATAGTAAGGATGTAGCTATTAGATCTATAACTATGGCAATGCTAAAGAAGTTTGAAAAATATTGGAAGTGTTACAGTGTTGTCTTATTTTTTGCTGTCATATTAGATTCTCGGTATAAGCTATACTTGTTAGAATTTTACTATTCAATGCTGGAGATGGATGATCATGTGAAATTTATATTGAGCATTTGAGAAAAGCCTTATATGCTTTTTGATGAATATGTGACCTCTACGTTGAGAGATGATTGCTTTACATCTTCAATTAGTTGAGGTAACATTTCAATTGAAGACATTGGAGACAATCTTGATGAGTATGGTGCATTTGAGAGTGAACACTTTGGCTCACAATCTACAAAGTCACAATTGGATTTGTATTTAGAGGAGAACAAGGTTGATAGGAAAAATTTCTTGGATCTCAAAGTCCTTGATTATTGGAAAGCTAATTCACATCGGCATCCTGAGTTATCTTTTATGACACATGATATATTGAGCATTCCTATCACTACTGTTGCCTCAAAGACGGCCTTTAGCATTGGAGGATGTATCTTAAATAAATATCGTAGTTCCCTTTCACTTGAAAGTGCGGAAGCTGAGCCATGCACTAGAGATTGGTTATTTGGAGTTCCGCCAAAGGAATATTTCAGTGATGAGTCTCTCAGTGTTGATTTCCAAGACTATTTGCATTAAGTACTTTCTTTTTTCTATAAAGTTCATGACTAAATTATCATGTGCATTGTTCTTTGTTGAAACTGTCATTTTCTTGACAATGAAGAATGATCACTTGTTACCACCGACCGCGGTGGCTCCACTGGATAAGACTCTGCTGATCCTCACCGAAAAGGTGAAGGGTTCAAAACCCAGGGGAGGCGCTAGGTGTATTAAGTGTGACTCAGGGGTGGTGGGTCCTCCTGCTTAAGTGTCACTTGAGGGTTTACGGCGCGGCTGTCGGCTACAAGCCAGTTCCTCCAGCACCAAAAAAAAAAAAAGAACGATCACTTGTTAAACTGTGCATGAGGCTTTGACACATCTAGATCATTTACTGCATGAACTGATTGATATAAATTAGGTCCATGCCCCACCAAAAATGTAGTCTTACATGATAATGGATTATATGTGGCAAAATTCAAGTTTGTTTCAATTGGCATCCTTGACCCCTATACTTTAGTCTCTTTTGTCTTCAGATTCGGAGTAACATGGTTAAAATGGTTCTTGTTCTATTCTTGCAATGTTGTAAGGATCTTTATGCTGAGCTAATATTTATGGAACTTCTCATAGATTCCTCCAACATACTAGAACCAGAAAGAGAAGCCCCTGCAATCGTTGCCAAAGGTATTTGGGATGTAGCAGCACCATTGCATTTGGATTCTAAATCTCTCTTAGAGAAGCCTGGTACTGACGCAAAGAGTAAGGAAAGTAGCCAAAAATCTAACAAGAAATCCAATATTTAACACTGGCAACTATTCTTGTGCTTCTCCTCTCTAATCTTTGCTTTCCCTGTAGCTTTTTAGAAAGATTGAGCTAGGAATTTATTTGTGCTCTAGATAATGCTTCTTATACCACTTTTATTAGGCAGGGAATCTCAATTGATGTTCTAAACAATGCCTTCCTTGCGCAGGTAAAGCGTAAGCCCGCCTCACTAAACTAAATCAACTAATATGCGAGACAAATCTAAGCAAGTTTTATAAATATATTTTTAATTGGTCAAATTCTTTACAAATATTTCAATTTATAGTTTTTTTACATTTTTTTTAATTATATTTATTATTTTTTAATTGTTTAATTTTCTTTTTTTAATTTAATTTGAATTTTTTATCCAATTAGCATATAGCTTAAAGTGGGCATAGGTTTTCTTAGAATATTAATGGGTTTTAGCAATACGGGATGGGTTGGGTCAGGTCAGATTAGGTCGGGTATAGGTCGAGTCGAATATGAGTCACTACATTCACAATACATGAATATGAGTCAAAATGAATTAAATGGATCGAATATAGTCAGACCATTTTCAACTCGATATAAACTCGACCCGATCCACTCATTTGACAGGTCTATGATCGACAGATGCATTTCATTACTTTGAGAAATCTGTGATGAAGCGGAAAATTGGAAATATTGAAATGCATGTAAATATCCTTGCAAATTGGAAGGGGTAAGCATGTTATTAATATCATGATATAAACGTTGAAAGGCATGATAAAAATAAAAATAAAAAAGAGGTAAGCTTAATGTCGCGCCCTGAACCTCGAGTGCACGCACATCGCTCAGTGGTAGATAAAATTGCGACGTCCTAGGACGCGTCGCCAACCCATTCATCTAATGCACATGCAGAAGCGAATAAACAAATCCCAGACAACACAAATATGGGATAGAAAAGCAAGACAACAATTTCCACATAACACTTTTATAAACAAACCAGGTTTATATACAGTACTAGTCTATAAACAAAGGTCTACTCCAAAAAGAAGAATCATTACGCCATCTAGGCACAAGACTCCTCAGCCGAGACCTCCGAGACATCCGAGGGTTCTGGGTATTCCACGACAATGTCGAGGATGTCAGTGTCAAGGGGGCTAGCCATCTCCTCACCCTCAAGAGCGGGTGCGTCGAAACCATCCAAGGGACCCTCCTGTTCTCCGTTCGGCCCATGGCAATACCACGCCCTGAATCGATGAGGTACCCACTCAGGCAAACCCTCATTGACCATGATCGTGCTCACAACGAGCTCAGGGAGCTAGGGAGTCCCGAGGACAGGGAAAAATGTACTCTGCTCACTAAACCCCTCAGCTGTCCAAAACATACTAGAGGGACTGCCCAACTTTGTATTTTTGCCGAAAACTCGGGTTTGCCGAAAAATCTTCAGAGAATGAGTCAACGTTTCTAAGATAAATCGTGACATGATAGAACTTTCAATTTCTGAAATCAGGTTTAATTTCGCAGTTAATTTCAACCTGACGTAATTTTAGTGTGACCTAACCTACCAGGTAGCTTTTAGAAATTTTTAGCACATTTGACGCATGGTCGATTATTTTCGAGTCATATTATACATCTTCGACTCATTAACAACCCTCAGTTATCTTGAAAATCTCAAGGTTTCAAATACAGGCACATGGTACAGAAATAACAGAAAAATCAGTTTAGTGCCGTTCGACGAGAATTTTACAATTAAGTGGAATCACCCAGTCTTTAATCACATGCCTCTGTCGAACTGACCTATCTCCAGTCTCTAATCGATTTTGATAGTGCCGTATTGATCCTTGCAGATTAGCACAGTCAAATAGTCAATTTCTAGTCGAATTCTCAAGTTTGTTGCGTTAAAATCCCTTAACGACTTTACCAAATAGACTAATTATCTTGTGAGTGATCAGCTTAGAAAAAGAACTATAAGCGTGTCGATAAAAAGCCCAACTCATCCAATCGGAAATATAATTAGAAAATTAGGATGTCACACTTAAAATCATCATCTTCCACATATATGTTTATGAAAAGGGTAAGGTAATGACATGCATGGAAAAATGTTATGCATTAGATGTCGATTGTTGTAATGAGTGTTTAATTTATTATTGATGCAAAAACGATTGATATTGACATGTGCATGGCGTAGGAGAAGAATATAATTTTGTCATCCATAAAAATCTTATTTATTGCAGCTTTCTTCATACCTCCGACAAAAGCATGAAAAAGAGCCTCAAATGAGCAATCTCATAGTTCTTAGTCTGTGAAGATATGTTGTTAGGTGCTCCATTTTATTTTCTTATTAAAAGGGGACGATATGCCGTGTATCGAGATGGCTCGTGTGTTGAGATGTCTCGGAGTTGAGATGCTCAATATATTATGATGCTTCGGGAGAATCCTGGAGGAGAAGTAACGAACCAAATGCATGTGTATGTTTGTTATGCCTTCATTGTGCAATATTGTTATTAGACTTCATGGATATATCTTATAAGGAACGGTAGACATTTACTCATGCACTTGTCCTATTTGCTTGTCATGTACCCATGTTATTTGTTCATACCAAGTTGAGTGATAAGATGATTTTCTAACTTAAACCTAAAAGTTTCATTTATTAGGCTTCAACTCACTCTTTATTTTTCAATTTGTAAGATGATCCCTTGGACATGATAGTGGAGGGGACAAGATAATATCCGAGACCATCAACCATTGAGTTGGATGATGACTTACTTTTGGTTTAGCATGGGAATAGTGACATTGGTTGACCCAACCTTTTCCCAACACTTTTGTGTTTTATGTTTTGTTTGAATGATGTAAAACTAATGTTTATTACAAATAAAGATAATATCCATGTTTAACTTGTACAATATTTTGTGTAGGATTTTGAGTGAGAAAATTTTATGGAACTTTTTTTTTTTTTTGGTGACCCAAGGAATCCCGCATGGCCGGCCGAAAAGAAACCACCGGCGAAAACACACATCTTCCCACCACACACGCGCCACCGGCGTCTTGGCCAGGTCAGCGCAAGTCTCAAGCCTTCCTACAACGCAGAAGCTTCGAATACTAAACCTCCTCGATGGAAGTCTAGCACTTACCCAGCTGAGCTACCGCAGCGGGTGGTAATTTTATGGAACTTTCGCATGCTATAATATTAAAAAGATAATATTTAGAAATGAAACATGTCATGCATGACGTTTTCGGGCATCACACTCACACTTCTTTTTAATGAGAGTTTTTGGTAGTGTTTTTGACCAAAAAATAAATACTCTCAATATATAATATCTTCTCAATGAGTAAGATGAGGTAAAATTGTAATTCAACAAGCGAGATGGGGGACCCACCAGATTGATAGAATAACAAATGACAATTAAAAATCACTTCAAATAACAGTTAATGCATTAGGATACTGGCCAAAAATAAAAGCAAGACTCAGATAAGTGCTGGCAAGTCCACATTACTCAATCAGGCCTACAAAATAGTTATTGAGTTTTGACAACTTCAAAGCTAGACTAATCATCCTCTCGTCCGGGGAAAAATTGCTCAATAATCATCTTTAATTAGGCTTATGCACTTTTGCTCTCGAATTATTAAGAAAAAATCTCTTCTTGTCGGATGTGCACAAAGAAAGTTCTTAAATTCGCTGATAAATACGGAACTTCTCCACCATACATCTTTTCCAGAGTCAGGCATAACTGTTTATAAGACATGTCCATGTGTAAACATAAAAAGCCGAGGATTAGCAAAAGCCAAGAAAACTAGACATGAAAGACAACAAAGAGGGATTACCTTAATTTAATCATGCCCACATTACGCGATTAGCATAGTGTGTCCAGGAGGTCTTACAGAACACGACCCGTGCCCGTTCTACAAATTCCACAATCCATACCAAGAAAACAATGAACAGTACCAATTGAGAATGTGGGACACAGGCTCAAGCCCATGTCTCACACTCCTTTCAAGCTGGCCCAAGACATCTATCTATCTGCTACTATAGCCACCCCAAACATCTCTCTGAAAGAATGCCATTTCATTCCAAGCTTCAGAGCTCTCCATCCCAAAGCTCTTCCACAGATTTGAATGGCCCTTTGGCTGAGACAAACTCTTCCTTGAGCATCATTTTCTTCTGCGGGATCCGCTCTATCTTCTCATGGTCGCCCTCCGTCAGTTCCCAGTCAAAGATGTTCAGGTTTTCATTCAACCTCTCCTTATTGAAGCTCTTCACCACAAAAGTGACTCCTTGCTCATATAGCCATCTCAGACATACCTGCCAAGAGCAATCTCAGATTGTTGCCGTTAAATTTGCACATGACAATCCATTTTGGCATGCAAGTTTATGCCAATCTCCATCAAAATTTAGCAGCCTAATCTCCGTATTCACTTTTGTAACTTTGAATGCTTGGATTTACTAATAATTGTGTCTTCTAAGGCCAATTTACTTCTAATATGACTCACGTATGTCCAAACAGTAGGAGTCACGGTAGTTTGTTTTAAAATTGTAACATCTAAAACGTTGCAGAGATTAACAATCAACTTGATAATGAACCTGGGCAACGCTCTTTCCCCGAGCCCTTGCAATCTCTTTCAGAGATTCATTCTCCATGACTTCATTCGTCCCCCAACATGTTCCTCGAGCTCCTAAGGGACAGAAAGCGGTAATGACAACGTTATTCGCTTTGCAGAACTCTCTCAGCTTCTTCTGCTGCCAGAGGGGGTTCATTTCCACCTGAGAGACAATAATTATCCAAACAGTTGTTGGGTCATTTACAATGCGGACAATCGCATACTGCCATGTCGACTAGTCATCGACTTCTTATAATACTTGAAACAGAATTGTATGAATTAGAAAAACAGGCTCACCTGATTTACTGTTGGAGGGATCTTGGCGAAGCTGAGGATGTTTCCAAGTTTCTTGCAAGAGAAGTTGCTTACTCCGATGGACTTTGTGAGACCTAACCTCTGGCATTCTTCCATGGCTGCCCAGACTGCCTCGAAATCCATTGGCATGAGGTCAGATTTGTCCTCTGGGAACCCATACAACCCTGGCTTACTGCTGATTGGCCAGTGGATGAGATAGAGGTCAAGGTAATCCAATTGTAGATAGCTGCACATATAAAACAGTCATTGAGCTTCAGCCGCCAAATATGGGAGAAAATGATTTTAACAAGAATCAAGATATTGATACTGATGCTGATGATGAAATTAACATGGCCTCCAACATATATGGCTTGGGTTCAGAAATCGCGTATCACGATGACTGAAAATGCCGATCATGAGCGTCTTGGCTAAATTCAACAACAATATCATTCTCTTCTTCCATTACCAATTACATGAAGGAAAGGAGGCTCACTCACGGTTATAGCCAAAGGACAACTCAATAATTGCATAGGACAGTACACCTAATATAAACAATTTTCATCCTACAAGTGCAACTGATGTAGAGAAAAACACTCTTTAGTCCGTTAATAGAGCAAAATGTTCAAGTTATAACTGATGCGGATACGACTTTATTCATTCTTTCACATGAATTCATTCTTTCAAGTTTTAATTACAGCTATAGATTTTCCTTATCCTGAGAATCCGAGAGGGCTCCAACTTAGATAAACCGATGTGCATCGCTACAAAATTTGGTGTTAGAAGCTGCTCAACTCAAGTCTAAGCAACATCCATGAAACAAGCTGAACAGCAAGCATGTTCATCTTTCTTAGGAAGACCACTAATTTCTGCTGGTGCGTCAACAGATGAGCCGACAAACAAGAATCATTAAGAAAAAAAACTACCCAACAAGGTACTTTGTTGCCACTTGTCAGAATGTTTAAAATCGTCGTTTTAAATCATCAACCAAAACAATAATTCGTCCCACTGGATATGTTGAAAACTCGATCACATTACAACTATTACTAGTTCCAGAACGAAGACAGACCCAGATAGCAGGATTCTGCAGAGACAGTTTGCAAGCAACTTCGCCAAAATGATTGAAACAATCAACCTCAATTCTATGCAAAATAAATCCTAATCGTGAGCAACACAACAACCATACAATTCATGGATGAGCTAAGGTCCAATCGGTAATCGATTTACCTCAGCGACTTCCTGAGCGCAGGCACGACCCGATCGGCGTGGGCGTCGCAGGGCCAGAGCTTTGAGGTGACGAAGAGCTCGGCCCTCGAGCGGACGAGCCCGAGCCCGAGCGCTTCGGCCAGGACTTCCCCGAGCGGCTCCTCCGACCCGTACAGGGAAGCCGTGTCGAAGTGCCTGTACCCGAGCTTGATCGCCTCCAGCACCGCCGCCTTCATCGCCGCCGCGTCGAGGGGGTCCGCCGCCGTGCCCAGGCCGATGACCGGCATCGGGCGGCTCCCCGCGGCGGCGGAGACGAGCGGCACCTCCGGGACCCTGATCGTCGACGGCTCTGAAGCACTCCCCATTTCCCGCTCCAACTTCGTCCGCAGGTCAAGACGACGTGCAGAAGGACCGAGGATGGTCTCGAGGGCTTTCGGCACGCGAAGTGAAGCGAGCAGTTCAGGCGTCACGAGTCCAAAATGCTGCAGGTCGGGACCTTATCGGAAAGTCCTCGCAGCCACCAAGCTTTCTTGAGAAAATATTGCGTGGGTTTAACCTACTTCTTGAGAAAATATTGGGTGGGTTTAACCTCCACGTAGGCGAAATCTATCACCATTCAAAATCAAAGGCCGATACGTGACAAATTTGGACCCACCTGTCAGTCTTATCTTCCTCCTCGTTAACCCTCCGTCTCTCTCCCTTTTTTTTCTCTCCTCCTCTCCGTTTCTGCCCACAAAAACCAGCTGTCCTCTCTCCCTCCCTCTTTCTCTGTCTTCTGCTCCCGAATAAAGAAGAAACCAGCGTCCTCTCGCGAACGGAGAAGGAATTTCGCCGGTGCCCATCTGCGCGCTCTGCAAGTGTCAACCCTTGACTTCATCCAGTGCCCACATTCTAGAGAGAGAGAGGGAGTGCAGTAACAAACAAAAGGGAGCTTTTTTGCGCCGTTCCTAGAGAGAGAAAAATGCGTGGTGGCTGAGCTTGGAGCCGCTGGACATGGTGGGCGTCCAGATCCCGCACCACTTCCGGTGCCCCATCTCGCTGGAGTTGATGTTGGACCCGGTGACGGTGTCGACGGGGCAGACCTACGATCGGTCCAGCATCGAGCCCTGGATCGCCGTCGGCAACACTACCTGCCCCGTCACCCGCGCCCCGCTTCTCGACTTCGCCCTCATCCCCAACCACACCCTCCGCCGCCTCATCCAGTCCTGGTGCGTCGCCAACCGCCACTCCGGCGTGGAGCGCATCCCCACCCCGAAGCAGCCCGCCGACCCCTCCCGCGTCCACGCCCTCCTCTCCCAGGCCGCCTCCATGTCATCCGCCGCCGGACTCGTCATCTTCCTCAAGCAAGATGATCGTCAAGGCAGTGGCAGCCACTGTGGCCAGCTCGCTGGTCGTCGCCACACTCTTCTTCTTCGCAATCCAAAGGCGGAGACACCGAAAGGGTCCGGACCATGGACCGGCGGAGGCGGGAGGCTTCACGCTGATGCCTCGCGGCGGCGCGCCGTCCCTCGACCTGAAGCGGCCATGAGCCGACTCGAGCTCGAGCCATGGTAGGCGCAAGAAAAAAGAAAAGACAAGTGGAGAGAGAAAAGGGGGAGAAAGAGTCGTGGGCAGAGGGGAGGAGAGAGAGTAAAGGGGAGAGAGACAGAGTTAATGGAGAGAGAGGACGCGAGAAAATATCAGAGAGAGATGGTTCTCTTCTCTGTCTCCCTCCCCTCACACGTGGCGCCGCGTGAGTGGTCCGGAATCATGTTGACGTGGCGATTCCCGACCACTCAATATTTTCTTGAGAGAATGATGATAGGTGGGTCCAAATTTGTCACGTGTCGATTTTTGAATGGTGATACATTTCGCCTACATGAAAAGTTAAATCGATCCAATTTTTTCTCAGCTTTCAACGTGTGAGTTTTAAGCAATAAGCATTTTCCATGATTGGAAGCTCAGCTTCAACTTAGCGGCTATGGTGGGGCCTCGCGGTGGGGCGTCACATGGCTCGTATCCTATCCGAGATCGTTCTAGCGTCGGCACGGACGGATGGAACCTTGAAGAAGCTTCAGGATCTGAGGAGGCCGTGGAGTCTTCTTCGAAATCAGACCGTTGATCGTGAGGTTGCTAGGCTGAGGCAAAGCGGAGTATGTTAATAAATTACTTATTATATTATATCCTATGAAGCACCAACACTCTCCAAAAGCCTACGTGTCGCGTCGTGTCGTGTCGAACACTTCGACACTCTCCGACACTTAGTCAACACGTGTCGGAAAATCAAATACAAAGTCAACTTTCCTGACACTCTTCAACACTCAAGTTGAAATTCTAACATACGAGTTTCTAACACGTGATTCTGATATTAAGGTCCATTTTAAAAAAATTTAATAAATGAGATGTCAAAATATATATATGTGAAAAAATAAAACACAATAATAAAAATAATAAATAAATAAAGAAGAAAAATCTAAGATTCTCTTCTATTTTGACTCTCACTTCTTGTGAATTGTGATATACAATTCATCCTTTAAGTGTTTTTTTCTTCTTCCGACATATCTAATATGCAAGTCCAAAATGTGGATTACTTGTCTTTTCGTCAAGTTTTATGAATTATGAATAGTGTTGAATTTGTCAAATTGAAACAATGAATGATATTAATAAATTGTGAATAAATGTTTTTAGTATAAATTCATTATAGGCTTATTTATTTATTTATTTATTTATTTATTTATTTATTTATTTATTTATTTATGAATTTGAATCAAATTAATTTGATTGAAATAAACATAAAAATGATAATTTATTATGTATACATAAAAATATATATTTAATATCTAATGTATCACAACATGTCGGAATTCTCCATTTTTTGAGAAACGACGTATTGGCGTATCGTGTCGTGTCGTGTCACGTGTCACCTGTCAGTGTCGGTGTTACTTAGATTATATCTATACATGCGGTGCTCCAGTTCTCACGAGGATTGGGATCTGGATGCGCCAACACGCCAAGATTCGAACGGCTCAGATTTATCTCCCGTGTGCGGGCGGTGAAAAACAGGGTAAGTGTACCAGAAATTCTTAAATTTCTCAAGAAAGTGCATTGGGTCCCCAAATCTTTTTAAAAGACAATTAAATCTTAAATTTAAGTCGATGTAATCGAGTTTTTCCATTAATTCTATCCAAATTGACAAACAAAAACTCAATTGCACTTAACAAGTTTTAAGATTTAATTATACAAACTCGATAAATTTTACGACTTGTTTACATTTTTTGAAAAAAAATTATGACTCAATTACACTTTTGTGATAAGTTTTAGCATTTGGCTGTACTTTTTAGAAGTTTTAAGACTCGGTTATACATAATAAATTTTAGAACCTTCGGTACACTTTATCCTTTGACAAATTTTATGTAACTTGGGAGTTTTAGGATCGAAAATGTGAATCACAAGCATAAGGCATTAGTTAACATGTCCAAGCGCAACGTGACGGACCTTGGCCATCCAGCTGAAAAACCCTCAAAACGTTCCGTCCTTCTCGAATACAGTTCCTTCGGGACAACGGTCGATGGGTTGGCCAAGATAACAACGGGTTTTATGATTGATAAACTTGAACATCCGATACAGTAGTCTGATTTGTATTAAAAAAAAAAAGAAATTAATAGCGAAAAATGGGCAATACAATGGCCGACTAAGGCAAAAATCTCGAAACTAAGTTTTGGCACCATGACAGCTTAATTGACGTGCAAATCGCTAATATGTTCATCTAAAAATATGCATTTCGAAGTGTTAAATCAGACATTATGACTGCTCAGTGCGTTGAGAACTTACCCGGTGGTCTGATAGAGCTCCAGACCAGCAAAACACCAATAAACTCAAAAGAGAAATCACCAAATATGTTGGCACCATTTCAAAATTTGATCAGCCTTAAGGGTAAGGGGTTCCAAGGTGGGTAGGTCTCAAACCTAAAAGCTAAAATCTACTTTGTCAAGATCAGTTCTCAATTTTTGGAACATGGTATCTATCTTGTAGACGAGGATCGACCTTGTCGGTCTAATTTGGTCCCAGGATCTATTTGGGAATTGGCGAATTCCTTCTTTGTTTTTTTTTTCTTCTCATTTTTTATATTTCTTAAAAGCATAGACTTAAGTAAAACATCTCTTCATTTACAATTGAGACAAATAACAGTTACAAGAAATTAGCAAAGCGATAGAGCGGCGAGAAGTATGGTGGAAAACAAATAGATATATAAAACAATTGGGAAGGGGCCAACTCATCCCTTAATCGACCAAGATGAAAGTTAAAATAACAATGAAAATGGCCATCGGCCAAAAGCACTATTCCATAATATATGAAAAAATTAATGTATCTTCAGCTATGTTATCGTGGAGTGTTTGGAACCGTCAACGATTGAAAGACTTAAATTATTGAAGGAGGTGGAGATCAAACAATCTATGTCCCTGAAAATTTTGCCCCATGTGCCGACATTCAACGAGTTGGAGACACATCAGATGTGGCCAGAAGCTGTTAAGCACACCATTCAACTGGGGAAGCGATTACATAGGACAAATAACCATCATAAAAAATGCAAGAACTTCTGCTAGATGAGTATGAAATGTATGCAATTAGAGATGAGCAATTCTAAATTAAATAGGTTCCCGATCTGGAACTTGCCCTATCAGGATCACTTTCCAATTGTTGACATCTGGAATAGAACCATAACCGATGAGGTAAGTTCAATCCAATCCGATATCAAGGTCTAGCCGAACTAGTGCTCACCCCTAATCATTTGTCTCCCCAACTTCTCATTTCTTTTTCTACTTCATACCTCTCCTTTTTGTATTCTTGATGACTTCGAAAAAATTTTGAGAATTTTTTTTTTTTAAATATGTTTCTGTCAGATTTGGGACTGTCGTGTCTCTGTGTCGGCTTAATAAGTAGAATCAAGTTTCCTTCAATGTTGACCTAAAAACCATAGATGGAGAAGTCCATTGGGATTCTAATGGGATGCTCGAAGGCTTACAAAATAAAGGCGGGAAGTCGTAAAATTAGGGAGAGGAGTTAGGAAATTGTCAAAGCGTAAGCTCATATACAACAAATTTGGGCATACTTCTTGTGGTCTGGCGTTTGAATGTTTACACTAACCTTGAACATCCCTTTAAAGTCATTATCTAATAGCTCAGGCTGTGTTTTTGGGCTAATTCTACAGCTTGAACCGGGCCGGGCTTTTGGGCTTCATAGTGTGTAGCCCAAAATGGCCCGATCCGATCTGCAATTGTTTTATTATTCGTATTCAGTTATCATATCTAGAGGAATAATTCAATGGACCCACACATCATCAGAGAACAAACATAATCTCTTAGCACTCTTTTTTGTAGCATTTCTTCTTGTTAATCGAATTACTCTTCCAAGTCAACAAGAACAAGGTTTATCAATGGTTTCCCTCAAATTCGAGCCCCTGCATATAAAGAGTGAAGAAGCGCTCGAATCCAGTTGATGGGCTCTTGACGTAAAAAGCCTAGACACTTGTAGCTCATTAGAAATTCAACAAAATTCAAGGCTCTATTTGTTCTGCAAAAAATAAATATTTTGAAAAAAAAATTTCTTAGAAATTTTTTTCTTATATTATTTGAAATAATTAGTCGATGAAAAATGTATTCATTACTGACAATAATTTTTATTTAAATATTTTCGTGAATGATGAAAGTATTTCTCGTTAATTTATTTTTGTAAGTGACATAAGTGATCATTTTTAGAAAAATGTTCTTAATGGACATGAGCCAACCCACCAACGAATAGGGCTGGGCATCCATGTCACATCTTCCATTCATTTCAAGAGAAATAAACTCATGCCAAATTGAAAAGGAGAATTTCGGATCGGATCTTAGCCTTCCCAATCCAAATAGGCACGAATATGAAAGGGCAGGCTAGTCTCTATTATTCGATTTTTTAGGGATATATTGAAGTAAAAATAATAGGGTTAATACTACAAAAACCCACATTAATACATATGTGATAAAGAATCACTCGTAAGAAAAATAGTTAATGAGATGAGAGCAGCGTAGCCCTTGCGAGGATACAATGACCCTCGCCCCAAGAGCTAAGGCGAGGGTGGATAGACCTTTTGTTGGAAATTTCCTATAATATGGACTTACATTAATTAATTGATTTTCTATTTTAAATAATCGGGTTAATGGATATTCCAATATTTGTTTAACCCTAAAGTGATCGATTGAATTGGGTATTGGCATCTATTGTTAACTGCCTAATTGAACAAAGAAAGTGTAGGCAATGTGTTTGACCGAAACCCGTAATGGAAAAGGCCCAGTTGACACGGTATTGATTAGGGTTTGCTAGGTCTCCTCTCTAGCCTATAAAAGGGTAGGTTATACCTATAAGTTGCTTTAATCACATTGAAAGCTGCTATATCGAAATAGGTCATAAAGAGGAAGATCTGGTATTCCGATAGATCCCTGATTATCATAGTGATCTAGTTTTCTTCTGAAGCGATGGTTCAAACAGATACGCTTTAATTCCGCTGTATTTATTGATCTCGGTGTTTTACAATCATGTATGGATCCGTTTGTTCTTAATTGAATAATTGTTTATGAGAATAATATTCTACATGTGATATCAGAGCCGATCGTATATGATTGTAGAACCAAAAAAAAAAAAAAAAAAAAAAAAAATTATGGACAAATTCGAAATTCTCCTCTTTGAGCCGAATATGGGCATTATTTTTTCGTGTATATTTTTTGCTTGATTAATCCTGTAACCATAGGGCTTTTGTTCTACATGTTGAGATCTTTCTAACCATATATAATTTGCATAATTTCGTTGAGAATTGAGAGAGAATTTTGAATTTGAAATTCTAGGGTTTATGCATGAAAAAGTTCTAGAATTTTCGAATTACTTGCAATTGATTGATGTTAGATGCAAATAGCTGTATGGGTATTGTTATATATTTGTTTTTGTATCCTTTTGTTGTATCAAATTAAGTTTTCAAGGCTTAAATTTAAGAAAACCTAATTTTCGGCCATGGGAGGCTTGGATCCGAAATCTTCAAGCTTGTATGTGGTGGATTTAGTTGGTTTTTCTCCGTTTAATTAAATCTAGTTAATTAAATTGATGTTATAAGCAAAACCCATGAGGAAATTTCATCAAAAACCATGTTAATTTGTGCCTTTGGAGCTTCGGGTTGAAACCGGGTCGTGCGACCCGGTTTACTGCAAATTCGTGACCCAGCTGGAGGTTGAAGAAGACCTCCAGTCGGGCTTGGGCCTGAATATGGGCTTCTGCCCATTTTTTTTAAAATTTCGTAGGCTAATTTCGTAGCCCATTTCATGGGCCAATTTTAAATTAAAGGGGAGATGGGCTTCTCCATTACATGGGGCCATTTTCTATTTAAAAGGAGTGGGCCGTGTGAGGGTTTAGGACTCACGGGTCTGGCCCGCGGTCTGATTAGGGCTGCTTGCGGGTCTTCGGGGCCTGCGGGAGTCCGAAATATTTAAATAATATTATAATAAAAATTAATAAAAATTAATTTTTTTAAAAAAAAAAAAAAAAAAATTGTGGCAAAATTTTTTTTTTGAAAAAAAAGTGCAATATGATCATTGGAAGCACATATTGTAAAGTGTTTCATATTGTTTGATGAATTTTGGGCATAAATTTTGGAGTTCCCTATTGATAAAAGATTAATATATACAATTACTCGCCCAAAGGGAGTTATTATGTGTATATTAATTTGGAAAATAGCATGAAATTTATTCCCATATTTAAAAGATGGGGATGTATAATTGAAAAAATATAAAATCCTTTTCAAAATTAAAATAAGTTAATTAATGTAGCCCAAGTGGGAGAATGTTGGAAATTTCCTATAATATGGGCTTACATTAATTAATTGATTTTCTATTTTAAATAATCGGGTTAATGGATATTCCAATATTTGTTGAACCCTAAAGTGATCTGATTGAATTGGGTATTGGCATCTATTGTTAACTGCCTAGTTGAAGAAGAAAGTGTAGGCAATTATGTTTAACTCAAGCTCGTAATGGGAATGGCCCAACACACGCTATTGATTAGGGTTTCTTAGATCCCCTCTCTAGCCTATAAAAGGGTAGGTTATACCTATCAATTGCTTTAATCCCATTGAAAGCTGCTATATCGAAATAGGTCATAGAAAGGAAGATCTGGTATTCCGATAGATCTCTGATTATCAGAATGATCTAGTTTTCTTCTGAAGCGATGGCTCAAACAGGTATGCTTTAATTCCGCTGTATTTATTGATCTCGGTGTTTTACAATCATGTATGGATCCGTTTGTTCTTAATTGATTAATTGTTTATGAGAATGATATTGTACACCTTTATCTATGGCTAGGTAAGTGTGGCCCAGTCCTCAATTTACCTTAGGTCATGCTTTTCTGATCATCAGCTCGAGGGAGGCGGCTGGGGTGGAGCCAAACCACAGCCATGTAGGCCACCCCAGTCACTCTCCTTTTTTTTCTAAATGTGTTCTTCACACCTTCTCTTTTTAAAAGATTTTATGTTTGTGATGTCTTTCTTATGTTTTTAGAAGGTTTATCTGGCTTTTATCTTCTTCTTTTTTCATATTAGGCCAAACGGGGCATTATCTCGGCCTAATGAGGCGCCTTGCTAGCCTCATAAGTCATCTATGTTAACCTTAACTCATCAAATTTAATATATATATATATATATATATATATATATATATATCGGGGGCCTTCATGTTTTACCATTATTATATTTTTATTAAAATGTGTGAAGTTAAATTATTTATTTATATATTTGGCCTTTTTGGAAAAGGAATGGATCTGGAATAGTTGCTAAATCATAGGGTCATGTACTCCATGTTATATAGCAGTAGAATGTTTAACTATGAAACAACGTTTTTATCTAATAACAATTGGCGGTGATTTCATAAAACTTTACATTGTAGCAGAGTAGTTCACATATGGAACAATGTTTCAATATCTATGCAACGCATTACCAAAATTTCTAAGAGGGATTTATTTAGAGTTAAAGCCTTGAAAACCCCCAAATTAGTACACCTATGACAAATTAATCATAAACTAATTTTTTAACTACTAAAAACCCTAAACTGGTATACATGTCACAAATTTACCTTGAATTAATTTTTTGAGCACCAAAAACCCTAAAATTAGTACACCTATGACACATTTCGCCTAAACTAATTTTTTTGACAATCGAAAACCACAAATTGGTACATTTATAACAAATTTACCTTCCGTTAAATTGGTTAATACCACAAAAAATCGCAAAACTCATACACATGTGAAAATGGAGGATAAAACCCAAAATTGGTATACCCATCAACCACCACGTGTCATCTAACTCAGCAATTTAATAGTAAAATTTAACAAAAATTCACGGAGGGTGAATATGTCACATGTATACTGGTTTAAGGATTTTGATGGTCAAAAAAATAATTCGAGGTAAATTTGTTATATGTATACCATTTTAGAGTTTTTATGGTCAAACAATTAGTTTTGGACAAATTTGTCATGAGTGCACCTGTCTTGGGTTTTTCATGGTATTAACCCATTTATTTATATTGTAAAGCTTCATATAGCATTTCACAGGGATTTTCTATGGCTCAAAAATTGATCCATCGCCCTAAAAATATCATACCCTGGTATATTTTCCCCGTATTTCTTCCAGAACAAAATGCGCTAGCAAACAAACGCAAACCATTTCAAATTTTGATCAATCATTCTAGGGTGGACAAGTTCAAGATTTGAAATCTAGAACCTACATTGTCGGGATGAGTTCCTAATTTTTGGAACTTGGAATTTATCCTATAAACCCTAGAACCGTACGCCCAGTCCAGTTTTAGGATTTACCTGAAAGCTAGCGGATTCCTTTTTCAAATTTTTTTACATTTCTTAAAAGAACAAATTTTAGTAGAACATCTCCTAATTTACAATCGAGACAAATAGCAGTCATAACAAAATACTAAAGTAATAAAATGATAAGTAACATAGTACAAAACAAACAAATATACGCAATTCATCCCTTAGCCAAGCAAAATGAAAATTAGAGTAATAATAAAAATTCCCATCTGCCAAAAACAACTTCCATAGAATATGAAAAAACTAAGGCATCTTCAATGATGTGGGTGAGTATGGTTCCAGGGTGGAACCTAGAACCTGAAACTGGACTGAACTTGGAACCTGAGAACTAGATTGAGAACCGGACCAATGGGAACATATCTGGTCTAGGTTCCAAGGTATGCAATGTAGATTCCAGGTTTCAAAAATTGAAGAACATATTTCAACAGGTAGATTATAGGTTTTAGGTTGGTGAAACTTGGAACTCAGAATCTGTAACATAAAACATGGAACAAGGTTTTTGTATTTTTCTTGGTACATATTTTCGTGCAATCATGCGGTATTCATGGCATTCGATGATGAGTGTATAATCTAGAATCATTAGTCTGAGTTTTCATTTTATGGCGAAATTTTTACTTTATTAATGTTTCATATTTTTTGTGTTTCTATATATAAGTTGTGGTCGGTGGATTATAGTAACAAGTGATGATCATTAAATGTGATAATTCACTTCAATAGCTCAATCAATACTAGTGGAAGCTGGGTAGACCTGGAACCGACCTTGAAACTTGTGATAAGGTAGATAGGTTCCAAGTTCCAGATTCTAGGTTATGTGGAGTAGGTTCTAGATCCTGAGTTTCAAAGAATGAGAAATCTATTCCAACAACTAGGTTCCAAGTTTCAAGTTCCAACTTTCAGATTGAACCTTTACGGAATATAAAACTGCTCACCCCTTCTATGGAGTGTTTAGAGCTATTGATGGTTGAAATAATTGAATTATTTGAAGGAGGTGAAGGTCAAACAATCCATGTTCGCAAAAAGTTTACCTAATGTGCCGATATTTAGCAAGTTGGAGACATATTGGACCTCATCCGAAGCTGCAAAGCACATCATTTAGTTGGGGAAGCGATTACAACCCTCAATATTGTAGGACAAATAAGGATCATCCCAAAAGTGCAAGGACTTCCACTAGACAGGTACAAATATATTCGAGTTAAAAGTAAACGATTTCAAGGTGAGTAGATTATAGGTTCTAGGTTCTAGGTTTGGAACTTATCTTATCGAAATCGGTTCCCAGTTTTTGAAACTTGAAACCTATATTATAGACCTTGAAACCATATTGGAACTGGCCGGGTAGGGTCGATTTGATTTCAAGGTCTACCCTAAATCAATGCGCACTCTTAATCAGTGGTTTCCCCAATTTCTTTTTCTTTTTCCACTTCACACCTTTTCTTTTAATATTTTTGATGACTTCAAAATACTCTTGAGAATATTTCTTTGAAAAATGTTTCTGTGAAATTTGGGACTGGCGCGGTTCTATGCCGGCCTTATGAATTGAATCGGGTTTCCTCCACTACTAACTTACAAACCATAGATGAAGAAATCAATTGGGATTCTAATGGGATGCTCGAATTCTTACAAAGTAAAGGTGGGAAGTTGAAAAATTAGGGAGAAGAGTTAGGAAATTGACAAAGCGTTAGCTCATATACAACAAATTTGGGCATATTTGTTGGGGTTTGGTGTTTGAGTATTTACATTAGGGTAAAAGTCACTAAAAACTCTAAATTATGCCAAATATGACACATTTATCCTAAATTATTTTTATGACACAAAAACCCTAAATTTATACCAACGTGACATAGTTACGCCAAATTTGTACGTTGTGACACATTTATCGCAAATTTCTTTTTATGACATCAAAAACTTCAAACTTATATCCACATGACACATTATCCAAAAAATTTAGTGTTACAAAAGTCATAAGAAAAAAAAAATGCATCACATGATTACAAGTTTGGAGTTTTTTGTATCACAACAAATAGTTCATGGTAAATATATCACAATGGGCATAGTTCAAGGTCAACCTTGCACCATTCCTAAGGCGTGTTTGGTAATAATTTTGTTCATGAGAACAGATTCTGATAAAAAATAATTATTTTTTATTCTATTCCCGGAAACAATTTCTAAGCATTTTAAACTATTTGATAATTGTCAAAATTTCGATTCTCGGAATGTAATCGCATTTGATACAATCTTTATTGATTCTATTCAAAATCAATTTCTTTTAATTTTTAAATGTTTTTTTCTTTTTTCCTTTTTTCTTCTCTTTTTTTCCTTTCTCTCTTCTATTCTTCTTCTTCACCGGTGACCTCACCGGAGCGTCGCTGGCCCTCGACGAGGCCAACCCTCATCGGCCGAGTCTCACCGGTGGCCAGGCGGGCCTCGTCGTGGCCACCGGCGAGGTTGGGCGAGGCCCGCCTGGCCACCGGCAAGGCTGGGTGAGCTTTGCCGGTGGTTGGGCTTGCCTTCGACGAGCTCACCGAACCTCGCCTTGGCCTAGCGAGCCTCCGGCAAGCTCGCCGGATTAGTTGTCGGCGACCGGCGGCAAACGGCGGCAACCAACAACGGACGACAACCGCGGGATGGCGATAGATGAAGAAGAAGAAGAAGAGAAAATGGTAGAAAAAGAAAAATATGATTTTGATTCTTAGATTTGTTCCCAGAACAAGAATCAACTTTCTTTTTTTTATTCTTGATTCTCGTTCCAAATCTAATTCCTAACAAAAATAGAAATTTGTTCTTAACAAAAATTTTACCAAACGTAATTACGTTTCTCAAACTAACTCCCTAAACAAAAAATCAAAATCGATATCTTTGTTTAGATAGTTACCAAATAGGGCCCTAATAGCTCAAGCTGAGTTTTTGAGCTAATTCTACAACTCAGACCGAGCTAGGCTTTCAAGCTAAAATGGCCCACTCCGACCTGAAATTTTTTATTTTTCGTATGCAATTATCATATCTAAATGCCCACATCATAAGAGAACGAACATCACCTCTTAGCGGTATTTTTTTGTATCATTCGTTAAGTGAATTACTCTTCCAACTTAAACTTCTCATCTAAAATTGATTGATGGCCTCTCGAGGTAAAAAGCTTGAGCACTTGTCGCCCATTAGAAATTCGACAAAATTCAAGACTATTATTTTCGTAAAAAAATGAATACTTTAAAAAATATTTTTTAAAAATGATCACTTATCTAACTTAAAATAATTAGTTGAGGAAAATGTGTTTATTACGGATAATAATTTATGTATAAATATTTTCGTCAACGATCAAAATAATTCTTATTAATTCTTTTTTGACAATGATACAAGTAATCACCATTAGAAAAATGTTATCCAAAAGGTAGGCCCACCCAGGTGTCTATGTCACATAACCTTCCGTTCATTTTAGGCAAAATGAATTATGAGGGAGAGATTCCAAATTCTTTACAGGTTTCACCTAGAATTTGGAACCTACCCACTAGAAACAAGTTCTTTATTTTTTAAAACCTAAAACTTACCTTACATACCTTAGAACTTAAAACTTTTGATCATTATAAATAATCCACTAATCACGACTTATATTTACACACATGAAATTAATAATGTAAAAATCTCAATCATAAATTACAAAATGAGACTAGTGATTCGAAATTATATATTCATCATTAAATTCTATGAAATATAATAGGGTCATGCTCAAGAAAAAAAACTTATTTCGAGTTACCTAAAATCTGGAATCTACTTTACATACCTTGAAACTTGAAACCAGATAGGTTCTTACCAATTCAATTCCTTAATTCTAGATTCTATTTTAAAATCATACTCACCCCCTAAAACAAATGCATCTCACATTAGAGAGGAGAATTTCACATCTTAGCTCGGCCCGATCCGAAGAGGCCCGGATACATAAAAGGGCGGACTAGTCTCTATTATTTTATTTTTTGGGGAGTTGTTGGAGTTTGAATTGAAGTAAAAACAATAAGACTGTTGAAAGAAAAAAAAGGAGAGCAAGCAAGAACCACTCATTTGGAGAGAGAAGTGCGACTAGCAGCCAAATCCATTCCGCACCGCACTCCTCCCTACCAGAAAAACTCTTGTATTGAGAAACAGCAAATTAATGAAATCTCTTCCATCTTCTTTCACCTCCATCTCTCTTCCATTTCTCCCTCCTCTTCCTCCTCCCAT
Organism: Eucalyptus brandiana; assembly: GCA_014182725.1. Lineage (NCBI taxonomy): Eukaryota > Viridiplantae > Streptophyta > Magnoliopsida > Myrtales > Myrtaceae > Eucalyptus > Eucalyptus brandiana. The sequence continues at coordinate 32,601,197 of CM024675.1, forward strand.
GGCCGCCGCCGCCGCCACCAATTCTCCTACCTAACGGCGATCCGGCCCCCTCCATCCCCATTACTCTCTCGCCACCTCTTCCCCCTCCACACACAGCAAACCCATGACTTCGTCGTACTTCTTATCCTCCACCAAACAGTACGCCACCACACCCGAACCCCTCTTCCTCCTCCTCCGCCGCCGCCACCACCTCCCAAGACACCGAGTCCTTTCGCTACTATCCTCGGACATTGGCGAAGCTCACTTCCCGCGGAAGCCATCCACCTTCTCTCTCCAACTGCTCCGACCGTCCCACCGTCTGGGGAAGCCCTCCTTTGCCACCACCATCTCGTCCTCCTTCGAGGGGGAGGAAGAAGGAGAACAGCGGCAGGATGAGGTGCCGGAAGGCATGGCGGAGGCGTTCCACATCTCTTCGAGCACCGCCACTGCGATCTCGGTCCTCATCGCCGTCGCCGTCCTTTCCTTCCCGCTGCTGATGAAGTCGCAGCTGGGGGCGGGGGCGCCGCTGAAGAGCCGGGCGCTGACGTACGCGACGCTGCTGTTCGGGTTCTACATGGCGTGGAACATCGGGGCGAACGACGTGGCGAACGCGATGGGCACGTCGGTGGGCTCGGGGGCGCTGACGCTGCGGCAGGCGGTGGTGACGGCGGGGGTGCTGGAGTTCTCTGGAGCGCTGCTGATGGGGACGCACGTGACCAGCACGATGCAGAAGGGCATCCTGGTGGCCGGCGTCTTCCAGGGCAAGGACAGCCTCCTCTTTGCCGGCCTCCTCTCCTCCCTCGCCGCCGCCGGCACTTGGCTCCAGGTACCATTCAATTCCTAGAATAGACGATTAGGAAGAGGCTAAATTAGTGAACCGGGTTACACGGATTACACGAATAGATTACTGTTGTCATGTGGTATATAATGTTATTGTCGTGAACTGTCCTGTATGTTTGGTATTAGAAGTGACTGGTTTCAGAGTGGGTCGATTGCCACCCAGGAATTTAGAATCAGACTGAGCAGGATCGATTCCTAGTTTGTGGAATGGGAACCCGGCCCACTTGAACTTGGAACCGGCAGTAATATTTAGTAAATTCCTAGTTCTTGCTCTTAAAAGCTGTACCAAATAACAACCTGAATAGAGGAGTAAAAATTAGCAAACGGCAAAACAATCAATCAAGTTGGAGATGAAGTTTTCATCCAGTGAGCGAAACTCACAATCCGGTCATTGCCATTCACTTGCTGCAATTTGTTCAATGAACATCTTGAGAATCAGCATCTTTGCATCAAGCAGGACAGAACATGCTAAGTCTTAAACTGGAGAGGCGGGTGTGAGTTTTTTAGGATAAGTCTTAAACTTTGCCAAAAAAAATAAAACTGGGCCGGTTTTGTCGGTCCAATTCGGTCTCGCCCCTAGAACCTGGAATCAAACTGATTCGTGGGGAAGGCCAATCCAGTTCCTGATTCAATCCAAGACTGATACTCGCCCTTATTTGGTATGATTTTATGAAAATTCATATATATATAAAGTGGCGGAATCAAATCATGTCTCATTGAATATCATGTCATTTGGATTTATACCAGGGTATAAAGATGCTTATTTTATCTAGATAATTACATAAAAAATGAAGAAAAAAGGAGTAAAGAAATGGGGAAAAATTAAAGAAAAAGAAAAGGCAGGACACATGTCACAATTGCTTTGACAAGGTATAACTTTTTTTTAGTAACTATTCATAACTCTTATGTAAAGAGTCAGTCATAACAATAAATAATTAATGAGATGGGGGGCATAACCCTTGCGAGGATACAACGACCCTCGCCAACCCCAAGATATGAGGCAAGAGGTGGGTAAACCTTTATCTAAGGCTAGGCAAGTGCGACCAAGCTCTCGATTGAGCTCGCAAGGGTTGCACCTACCGTCATCTAGTTAAGGCAAGGGTCATGCTTTTCTCATCGTGGCTCGAGCAAGGCAGCCATGGTCGGGCTAAACCACGGCCATTGTAGGCCACCCGGTCACTCTCTTTTCTTTTTTCTATGTGCTCTTCACGAGTTCTCTTTCTAAAAGGTTTTATGGAATAAATAGGTCATAAATGGATTTAAACATAATATAAGTGTTAAATGAATCATAAATGAGTTTATAACTTATTTAGACTCAACTCATCCCTATAACTCTCTCTTTGTTCTTTCCCACTCTCACTCAATCTCACTCTCACTCACTCTATTTGTGTAATCCGTGCACGAGATGACCTTTGTTAATATCATTCATTGTTTCAATTTGACAAATTCAACTCTATTTTAATAAATCCATAAAAATTGGAAAGAAAAAAAAAAGTAATTCACATTCTAGACCCGCGTGTTAGACGTGTCGAAAGAAAAAAGAAAAAACTTGAGGGTAAATTGCATATCATGGAAAGTGAGAGTTAAAAGATAAGAGAATAAAATATTAGGTTTTTCTTCTTTCCTGATTTGTTATTTTCACATATATATTTTGACCCTTCATTTATTGAAATTTTTTAAAATTAACCTAGCATGACGGAATCATGTGTCGGAAATTCACATGTCGGAATTCCGTCTCATGTGTCTAAGAGTGTCGAAAAAATTGATCAGGTATTGGATTTTCCGACACGTGTTGACTGAGTGTTCGAAAGTGTCGAACACTTCAAAGAGTATTGGACACATGTCGAAGTGTCCAATATGACACTAAAACTCCCAAAGAGTATGGGTGCTTCCTAACTCACTCCAGTTTGGAAATGAGTTTTCCTATATTGAGTTAAGCATGAAAGTATTTAAGTAATATGAGTTGTGTTAGATTGGGTATGAATCAATAAATTTGCATTACAAATCAATGGGTTATAAACGGGTTAATGGATCAATTTGAATTGAATCATTTATGAACTAACCCAAACCCGATCCAACCCACCTTTGACAAGTCTACAGTCATAAGTCATCTATGTAACCTTAACTCGACAGCTTTGCTAGTACATTAATGTTTTAACAGTTTACTCCATAAAGGAGGATATTTAAATTTAAGAAAATAAATATATTGTGGGAGCCTCCATGTTCTATCATTTAGTATATTTTTTATTAAAAAGTGTGAAGTTGAATTATTTTATCATGTATTTGGTTTTTGCTAGAAAAGGGATGCATGTGGAATAGTTGCTAAAGCACAAGCTTATGTACTCCATGCTTTATAGTGCTACAGTATTCAGATATGAAATCACCTTTTTATCTAATAACAAGCAACAATAATTTCATAAAATTTTACATCATATTAGAGTAATCTACATAAATGAAATAATATTTCGGTATCTATACAAGGTATTACCAAAATTTCTATTTCCAGGGATTTTCTATAACTCGAAAAGTGATCCGTCGTCTTAAAAATATTGCACCCTAGTTATTTTCTCATATTTCTTGCAAAACAAAAGTTGTGCTAGCATGCAAACACTTCAAAAATATACCGAATTTAATTCTTTTGTGTTCCAATAATTACAGTTTTTTTAGTATAAGATCCTTGGGGATTGCCCTTGTATTTTATTGTAATTACCCATTAGAATCGCTAATATCTTATCTAGGCAACTGTAAAGTCATCATGCCCTGTGAACCAAAGCCCTAAAACAACAATGCTTTTCTAACTCAAAAGCCCTTTGGGATTGGAAAAGTCTTAGCTTCTTCCCCCAACTTTCAATCCAACAGAAGTTGATAACCATGGTGTAAAAGCCACACAATAAGATCATAGCTCATCAACAATCACTTGCTTCTGAGATGCACAAGAGAAGTGAGCTTGCTCTAGCTTCTTGAGCTGCATCAGTGATGTCTGCAGTATAGTTTATGCCAATGCTTTTAAGGGTCGATGGACGGAGTTCCGAAGAAAGGCTCACCGGAGCTGTTGATAACTCACCGGCTTTGTTACTTTCGGCAGAACCGTTGCTGGGGTTTTAAGTCATGTTGGGTTTTATTTTGTTTTTGATCAGATCGCATCCTACTATGGTTGGCCCGTCTCCACCACACACTGCATTGTAGGATCGATGGTCGGGTTCGGGCTTGTGTACGGAGGACCGGGCGCTGTTTTCTGGACATCGCTGGCAAGGGTGATGTCTTCGTGGGTTGTTTCGCCTCTGATGGGCGCTCTTGTCTCGTTCGTCGTCTACAAATGCATCCGCCGGGTATGCTCCCCGTCCTCCATGAGACATGCCTTGTTCATTGTTCGGACATCTGAATAGATTAGTCTGCTTCGACTCTGTTGTCTAAGATATGCTTCCTTTCTTTGAAACTGAACCTTGCTTTTAGCTCTGCTTTCTGAATGATCTTTGCTATGCCAGTTCGTGTACAGTGCTCCGAATCCAGGACAGGCTGCCGCTGCCGCTGCGCCGGTTGCGGTGTTTGTCGGCGTGACCGCAATCTCCTTTGTGGCTTTCCCGCTCAGCAAGAGCTTCCCTCTGGCTGTGGCCCAGGCTTTAGCCTGTGGCACGGCCGGTGCAGTCTTGGTTAACCGAATCATCTGGAAACAGCTCGGTCATCTCCTCGACAAAGCCGGCTCGTCCGGGATGGAGCCAAAAGAAGCGCCCGTGCTCAATCAAAACATCGGATTCCTGACCGAAATCGCTGGCCCGAAAGGCACCCAACTGGAGATAGTGTACGGGGTGTTCGGGTACATGCAAGTCCTGTCAGCCTGCTTCATGTCATTCGCGCACGGGGGGAACGACGTATCGAACGCAATCGGTCCATTGGCCGGTGCTCTGTCCATTCTTCACGGCGGGGCGGGTGGGGCCGAGATCGTTATCCCGACTGACGTTCTTGCCTGGGGAGGATTCGGAATCGTCGCGGGCCTCATGATGTGGGGGTACAGAGTGATCGCCACGATCGGGAAGAAGATTACGGAGCTCACTCCAACCAGAGGCTTTGCAGCCGAGTTCGCGGCAGCGACCGTGGTCCTCTTCGCATCTAAGCTGGGCCTGCCCATCTCGGCCACTCATACACTGGTCGGCGCCGTCATGGGGGTCGGGTTTGCGAGAGGGCTGAACAGCGTGAGAGCGGAGACTGTCCGGGAAATTGTGGCCTCGTGGGCAGTGACGATCCCCGTCGGTGCATTCTTTGCGGTCGTCTACACATGGATACTGACGAAGCTCTTGTCATACGTATTTTGAGCAAATATACTTCACCCAGAAGAAGACGATGATCGATCGTTAGTTCGACACCTGTTGTTACGATCCAATCTTGCTCTTCCCTGATGATTCTGGGGAATGATTTTTGCTTTCTCTGAGCTTTAAGGCGATTGCCGTCGAGTCGAAGTCTGCTTCATATTTTGAACAAGAGCTCCCCGTCGAAAATTGCTTCTCCTGCTTGTGTTTGTTTCAAAGCTTGAGCTCTTTCTTATGAGGTCTTAGAATAGCATTGTAAGGCTCTTGAGCAGAATGAATCAGCACTGGCCTTATTAGTACGGTTGTCGCCATCCCCTCACTTCATAACTTCTGTTGGCCTGACTGGAACCACCAGTTTTCGCATTTCCGGTAAGCACCAGCGCAAGCCAACGCTTGCTCAGAGATGTAATGGATTTCTTCGTAGCGATTCCTATTGGTAAAGAAGAAAAACGAAGAAAACTAAAACTACTAAGTCCACCCACTGTAAAAACAGATCTTGAAATTCTGTCATATAGCCATCCCTAACTTGATCTGGCTCACCGTGAAAATTTAACACATTCCAATACCCACTTTGGCAAAGCTTGTCAGCATGATTTGCCCCTCCAAACGCATCTAGCACATTATGAGAAACTACAGAACTCGTCTTCAAGAAATTAAATTTTTCATGGGACAACCGGTACCGCCAGACACCAGCTTCCACTAGATCTCTGGTATCATTTCCATTCTATCATCATTAAAAGCGCAATACAAACACCATCAACTTTGATGAAGGAGCGAGCGAATCAAAAGATCGTAGCAGACAAGCAACAATAGTCAAAACATCTACACGAATGAGGATTCTAATTTCTCTCATTTTGACTGTAGATTACAGATGGGAAGATAACTACAGATTTGCTAGGAGATGACAGATGAGATGGATCATCTTGCAGGCAATTAGGCACTCCTTTGATTACTGTAAAATCCATGCCTTTTCTTTTTCCCCCGCCCATGATGTATCAAGACCCGCTCTGAATAGAACATGAAGATGCTCAGGCATAGTAAGAGGGTAACGGAATCATCAGCAACCACCATGACTAGAGCACTCATTTCAAACTTAAAATCAATCTTCTCGTCATCTTGGCCTTCTGATGGGTGATTTAGACCTCGACCTTCTCCTTCCCCTGCGACGAAAGAGAAGAAAAACACCAACTTTTATTGAAGATCCATATATACATATAGAAACCAATGTCTTCACCTGCAATTCTATTGTTGTTATGAGTGTCATGTCTTGAAAACATCAACAGAGTCAATTGTCAGAGGCTTAGGGAAACGTACCTATTATTCCCAAGAGAAGAGTAGGGAGAATGCCTGTGCTGAGAATGCTTGCTATGTGGGGACCTCGATGGTCTAAAAATGAGACATCCATCACACTAATTTGGTGAGTTTAAACGTGCAAATCCAAGAGAAAGATGCTTAGCCTTTTAAAACATTAATTATCCTCCACTTTCTAACAATTACTAGAATGAGAACACGCTAAAAACTGAAGCACCATTGTTTACAAGCCAAATGAGGAAAAAAAAGTGCCAAATGATTCACAGTGATGATCATTAAGACACACTATATCATGAAACTACATCAAGGCCATGCCAATCTATAAACTGCATGGTATGAGTTCACATCCTACGATCCGTGTGCAACCACAGCTGCCAACAGCTGCTAAGCTGACCAGGAAGAGGCGGTGGGGGTGGGATGGGGAATCTATTGAAATTATGGCATCCACTCACATAATATCTCTCAATGAAAATATTATCAACTCAAACAAGAAAGATGTTCACTGTTTAACAATCAAGGGGAAAAAGAAAACAGGTTACTTCCAGGCAAAATACAAACATTCTGTTGCTTCTATAGCTTATATTGGTTGTCGAAGCAACAAAATATTTGTGGTGGAGATGGAAGGGAAATGTGTTGCCGCATGGTTTGAAAAATATAAGGAACAGAGAAGCAACAAGCAAATCACCATTAGAAAGCAAATCATTTCTGCTGACCATCTGTCCAAGAAAACAAAGCAAAGGAAGAATTTCTTCAGATCCTTTAATAGAAAGTGTAATACCAGCTTAGTCAACCTCCACAAACTTCACAAAAACTAGTTTAAAGAGCCAAAAGCGCAAGTCACTTGTAGCTGGCTGTAAGATCAGCCCAAAGCAAGAATAGCAATACTCCATAACGAAATAATGTTACAAATGAGCATGTATTTTACATGTTCATTTGCTTTCCTCTACTAATTTATTTTTTGGGTCAACATCTTATGTCTTAACTGCAGGTTATCACATTACCAAAGATTAGAGTATCAAAGAAATTACAAACATTGGATCCCTAGACTTAAGAGTACATAATTCATCCTTCACTGCCAAGCCATCTTTCTCTAAATCCAGTTTTAATAGAACCTTGCCCCACTTGAGGAGATGCAGAAAATCAATACACAAAAAAACACGTAACTGAGTAGAACCGAAGATAAATCATCTGCTACTTAAACAGAACTGCCTGTTCCAGGAATATTCTTCTCATCCTAAGTCCAGGACAAAAGATCAAAATCAGATGAACCACAGGCCACAAGCAACACAAATTATGAGATGACACTGCTATCTCAATCATTAAGAGGATATCATTAATTTAAATACTTGGAAGATATCAGACTCTCCCAGTGAACCCACTTTAAATGCTCGTATACTGAGGAAAACCAGAATTTTTTCATCATCCTTAGGCTCAGCAACAACCATATCAATAAAAAAGCAACAGTACGTTCCAAAAGGATTTAGATGACTTCCAAAGTGAAAAATACATAACCATCATCATTATTAGTCCAACATTCTTTCATGCGGTTGACACAATATTATGATCATATATCCACTTAGCAGTCTTGTCAGTCATCTGCCTAATCCAGGGCACATGCTTAAATGCTCAACTTCTCACAATCAGTAAAGATGCTAGATGACCATCAATATGTTAAAACCCAAAGCAACATCATTCAGTTGAACAATTACCTTCTTCTTGACCTAACAGGAGAAGGTGAGAGGTTTCGTTTCCGGGAGCGTGACTTCCTGCCAGACATCAAAAAAGAAGGCAGTTAAATCCCAACAATGTTTCTCCTTAATATTTGTAGTACCAGTAAGCGAAATTTTAGCTCAAATTTGAGGACCATCAAGGAACAGGCAGAAAATTCTCCATCAGTGAACAAATAAAGGCAGATAAACTATGACAGAAAGTAGACATCAATCATGGCAAACCTTCTAGAATCGTCAGAAACTTCATCACTTGAACTTTTTGCATGTGAATTTTCCTTACTGTTTCTACCTCTACTACCAGCTGAAGAGGAACGTCTTCTCTTATGCCTTCTTGAATCATTTGAATGCTCATTCCCCAACCTGTCATCCTCCTTATGCTTTGACCTTTCATTTCGTTTATCACCTTCTTTAGCACTAGATCTATGGGATCGCTCTGCCTCCTTTCTATCATCCCTGCCATCAACATCATTCATTCTGCTCCTTGAATGGGATTCCTTCACTCTATCCCCAGATTTATGTTGCTCCTGCATCTCTTTGGAATCCAACCTTTCTGTCCTTTCCTTCCTTAGATCCCTTTCATCCTTTCTCTGATTCTCATCCACCTTCATATCCACTTTAACTTTACCATCTGAACCACCTCCACTTGATCTGAATCTGGACTCTTTATCTTGAGAATTATCTGACTTAAGTTTTGACATAACATTCTCACTACGATGTTTTGACTTCATTGAGACATCATCTTTTTTGGCAACCATTGACCCAGAAGTATTGACGTCTTCATACACCCTGTTACGATTAAAACCCATCCGGTCAACTGCGCTGCCAGAAGCTAACTGCGCCGTCGCATCTACCTCACTGACACTTGAGCCAATACCATCAGGACTATCTTTCCTTTTGAAAGCATTGACTTTGGTGGAGAGTGAGTCACTCTCCATTTCAGCCTGAACCCTACCACTGTCTTCAATTTTAATTGGTAGCCTGCCATTCTCAAGGGCCTTATTTAAACCATTTTGATCCCTTTCATCACCTGAGATCATCGGTGCAACACCTTTGGCATGAGTCGGTGCACTGGAGTTTTGTGCTTTTTTGTCCCCAACTTCGTCGTCATCATCAGAGGCATAGCTTACCAGACCCAAGATATTCCCTGGGGAGCTGGAACTAGACTTTTCACTGACATCTTCAGTCTCCGATTCCTTAGTGTCAAGTGAAGCTGAAAGCTTTGCAGGTGTTTTTGGAATAGGGCCGGAACGGGAAGATGGTGAGACCCTATGGTCTGAAACAGTTACAATGTAATCAGCAGAAAATTAAAAACACCCATAACGAAGAAGTCATAAGGTGGATAGATGCCACATTAATTATGCAAGAAGCAGCAAACGATTGACAAATGGAGAGCTGCAAGGTCATGATAATATTACCATCAGTTGCCGGATCATCTTCATTAAGTACCTTTGTTGCTATTTCATCGAAAAGCTCATCAGTTACCTGTCCAAAAACAATATCAATTTATACTTCATACAGGTATACTGATGTATATGTTCATGAAACGAAGTATCAAATCCAAACAGTTTGTAACCTTCAAAAGAACTTCAGTTAGAACACGTTTGATTTCTTGGTTGACGGCCGCTGTTCTGGCAGCTTCCGCATAGTCCTACAACAAAAGGGATAGCTATCTTACCAGGTGGAAAAACACGACTCATGCAACTGTACAATATGTGCAAAGTCATATTGAAATATTTGCTCAGAATACACCTCTCCCCACCCCTAGAGATTAACAAAAAAACAGAAAGGAAAGAAGGGTGATCTTGGGTAAACCTCGTCGTCGTCATCTTCTTCAGTTGACCTGGACGTGTCAATGCTTTTGTCTTCTCCTTGGTCACCCTTTTGGAATGACTTATCTGCTTCTTCATCCTCTATGGATTGAGATTCAACTTTAGAATGCCCCAGAGATGTGCTTGGAATAGCAGCTTTTGTCTTAATTATCTCCTCTCTAAGCCAATTAGGCACTGGAGCCTGGAAGTATGTCAAGCCAGAAGTCAGCATCGATTAAGTCACGCTTGATGGATCCACGCAAAGATTAAAAACTAATACCTTTTTGGGACGCTCAGATATATTAGAAATGCCATAGGCATCACCAGCGAAGGCTGCAGCAGGAGGTAATGCTGTTCCGGCACCCAGACCGAAAGGGCCACCAGGAGATGGAACTGTAGGCTGAAAGCTTGTTCCAGAAAATCTTGCAAATGGCGTTGCTCCATGTCCAGATAAAGGAGATGGTACGGAAGGATCGAGCTGCAAGAAAAGGTTCTTGGCAAGTGTGCATAGGCAGATATAAGACAAAACCGGAGAGAGAGAGATATCCAAACCTGAGGCCCAGGTGGATTAACTGAAGGAACTGAAGGATAAACCGCATCTGGAACCATGGAGGAGGTCCAATTATTCATAGAAGCTGAAGCTGCAGGGTTAAGGTGATGAGCATAACCAGGCTGCTGAAGTGAATCTTGCTCCCGAGTGAATCTGGGAGTAAACTGCAATGGCTGATCAGCAAGATCAGTCACAGGCTCAGCCAGTTGATTGCCATATGGAAAGGGCTGTCCAGATGTAACTGATCCGGCAATAGCAGGCCTTGATGGTTGCAGATGGTGCATATTTTCCTGACCTGTAGAAACATGCCAGTGCGATGACTTCTCCCTTTGATCTGCCCTGTCTTCTTGACCTAAGATTCAAATGGATAGTCAAACAGCTGACAAAGGGGAAGACAGGGGACATCTTACATTGAAATTCATGAGGGATAGTAATCAGCGTTTTATGCTAAGCATCATGAATCAAAAACTTTCAGGTACTTTGTAACTTCACAATTCATGTGCAAATCCGTAACCTTGAAATAAACATAGTCCACTATTTCAACCATATTCATATCCAATATACCTACTAATTTGTCAACAAAAACTAGATTCTTTTAGAAGTAGGAATAAAGGAATTAAGGCCTTGTCTGTTTAAAAGTTCACTTTCCCAAAAAATATATAACATTAATATAACTTTGTAAAAATCATCAAAAGAAGAAAAAACATTATCTAACTTTAAATGACTCTTATGTCAAAATTGTATACATATAAAGCGTCGACAGTGAATTAAACAAGTCAAATCTCAAACATAAGAGCAAATAATAAAATAAAATAAAATAAATCCATTCCAAACACAACATGTAAGGAAGTCCCCATCATATAAGAAGTTAACTCCACCAAAAGTAATAACGATACTCAATAGAAAGCTAACGCAACTACATGGAAGCGAAATGGACAATATAGCGCCTCTTCCACATATAGTCACATCTTTAAACATGTGGTCCTTACCTTCTCCTAAGGCAGAGGAAAGAAAAGAGTGAAAAAACATTCTGTACACAACCAGTCTCTCTGTATTCTCTGGTAAGCTTTTTTACGTCAGTGGCTTGCAATCTTAAGGGCATATTTAGAAACCAAAAGTCATTACTTCTATGTACGAATTTCCCTCGGAAATTTAAAAAAAAAAGGACAAAGCTTAAGTATCGTCTAATTTACAACATCACACAAGCCAACAGTAGATTTTCTAATAGAAAGCTCCATGGAAACTGCTCATCAGCTCTAGTTTCACATGCAAACTATATGTTAAGTGAATATTACCTGAAACAGAAGAATAACTAGAAGGTACCTCCTGCTGATGAACAGATACGTTGGTCGGCAAAGAATCTTGTTGGCGAAGCACTGAGTTCGCATGTCCAGTTACTCCTCCATCTCTAGCCGGGAAGGGTGAACTTCCATCCAGAAGGTAAGCTGATGGCCCAGAACTGACAGGTGTAATCTCCTGTGCATACAATGGTTGCCCCCGTGGGGGTGTGTTTGAAAGAGAATGTTGCTGATGGCCATGTCCAGATAGAGACTGCTGATGATTTTCCGTATAGTGAGAGTCCAGTGCAGATGGATATGGTATGTGATAATGGCCCTGCTCATCCATCCTGCCTGGCGGTGCATAATGCTGGTTTTCTGTAGCAGCTTTGGCATCTGCCCAAGCTTTAGCCCTGGCAGCCCAATCTTCAGTATTGCTGTGTGCTGCCAAGGGTAATGAAAATAATTCATAATAAAATTTTTATAAGAGCATTAAAAGGAGGAAAAAACAGTACCAAAAATTTAGTATACAAAGAAAATTCATCCAGTTAGTTATATGGTGAATGAACAGTGTTTCAGAATTACAGGGAAGAAATGACAAACTATAAATGATGAGAAGCTATGAGCAAAGCAACAAAGAGCATGTACTGACATTAACTATCAACAGGAATTAGCACAATTATATACTTTCCACAGACCACCCCTACAGGGCCTTTGTAACTACGTAAGTTAAATCAATGCTCAGAATGAGAGAAACAAAAGCAGACTAATATCTATAAGAACTCCCGTCTGGTCAACTCTTGTTGCTTCCATAGAGGAAGATGGCTATGTCCCCATCATTTTCTCAGGCCAGAATTGTATAAATGGATTGCAAGAAAATATTTTTCATTATTGACATACATATACTTCAAGACAAGAAGTTCAGTCTTAAGAACTTTAAGCTCTAGACAATAAGCAGCAGGTGAAATATAGAAGGATAAACAATCGACGACAGTAATCCAGTCGCGCCTATACTCAAAGAAATCAACAGTTCACCTAAAATTGAAAGAATCCGCCAGCCCAGATTATCGACAACCAAGAACTATAAAATACAAAAACAAACAATTTAAAATTAAAAATTAAAAAACCTGCTGGATGGTTCCAATTTTGCTGGTAAGCCCAGTTCAGATTGCTCCATTCCTGTAAACATGATTAGATTAGAAATCAGAGAATGCACAAAACCATTCTACAAAAAGAAAAACATATCACCACACACAAGATGCTTAAGCCTATTAAGCAAGGTCCCCCTGCGTAATTAACAGTCACAAAGCAAAACCAGAACTCACTGAAACTAAAACACACAAAGCCCTTCCCAATCTCCCAAAATCAAACACACCTTTCGCACAATTAAACCTAGCCTAGCTTCAGAGTTTCACCAAAACAAAATACAAGGAAGACAGAATCGATCAGTTCATCCACCAAAGAAGGCAGCAAACCATAAACCCTCTCAATGAATAGTAGGAAACGACAGAAAAACCTTGAAAAATACAAAAGCAGCGATTCCGAGAATGAAATGACCTGCGGAGGATACGAATTAGGGTACGCCGAATGAGGAGGAGGAGGAGGAATGGGAGGAGGCGGGGGGAGGTGAGGCCGAGGAGGGAACTGGCCGTGGAGAGGGGGATAGGGCCCCGATCCCGGAGGAGGCGGGGGCGGCGGTTGAGCCCACTGCTGCGACTGCGGAGGCGGCGGAGGCGACGGGGACTGGTAGTGGAATTGATTGGAGTACCACGGCCCCTGATGATGATGATGCTGCGGCGGTGGGGGCGGCGGGGGCTGCTGCTGCTGCTGTTGGTACTGGTGGTAGGGATCCGCCGTCGACGGCGGCGGCTGCGGCGGCCTGGGGTAGCGGTGGTACGCGTCCATCGCCGGCGGGAGGCGGTGCCGGCCGCGGCGCGAGGAGGAGTACGGAGAGAAGGGGGAGACGGGAGGTGTTGGTGTTGGTGTTGGTGTCTATGATGCGCTGCTGCGAAATGGAGAAAGGGTTGTTATGCAACGACTGTTGCGATCACGTGATGGAGGAGGTGGAGCGCACGCTGGGCTTGCGTGAGTACCGGCGTAGGGGATCCCAACACCCCCATCGGGTCGGGCCGGATCGGGTCGGGTCGGTTCGTTTTGTCCGAATATAATAGTCCCAAATTTTATTTATCGCGAAAAATTTCAAAACCCTCTCCTAGCAGAAATCTTTCTGCTAGGACCCCAGCCTGTTACAGACTGAATCAATCACAATCATACGAGTTTCGTACGAATCTAACGATTGTTGATCTCGCTGAATTTATAAACTCGGATAAATAATGATTTTCCTTATAAAGAGATATCATTGCACAAAACAAACGCATGCACCTTAATCATACAAAGCCTCACCGACTTTTAGATTGGAAATATAGTTAAAAACATCTTTTTTTGGTTCTCCAAACCTCTTCGACTGAGACTTGCTAGTTTTCTCCACCACCTTCAACTCTTATGGTCATTTGCGATGACGTAGCATCCGTCGAATGACGCCGCAAGAATCAAAGAGAGATGGCATGGCAAAAGGCAAGCGACCATTCTTGGTAGAAAATTAAGAATTCATGCTTTTTAAGCAGAGTCTAGACTTGAATCAACAGTGGTGCTTGAAATAATTGTTACTCCTAACTTTTCCCTACAAGTTTTGGCGAATTTGTAGGTTAAAATCTACTCTCGCACTGTGTGGACCTAAGTAAAGTCCTAAAACTACTTCGTTTGAATTTTGAGAGGTAAAATTTCAAGAGTATTTCCCACCTAGGTAGGGAAGAAAATATATACCATGCAATAAGGGGGATTATCAAAGGGAAGACAGACTATCCAACATTTCGAAGAAGATAATTATAGTAACCTTCCGCATCTTACGAAAACCCTACGAGATGGACTCATGCTTCGCACAGTGTCTTACAACCAACTTTTCCGCCCGGTTCCCCTGATTACAAGACATTGTGCGGTACAATGGCTTGATCGACAACCTTTTTGCCGCACCGACTAAAATAGCCCGGAGAGAGGGAGGAAGAGAGGCAGAGAGACAGGACACTACCGTTCTTTCTTTATCTTTCAAGGTTTACATGTGAAAAGAACTTCTCTAACAAACAACACTTGTTAAGTAACTAATTAAACAAATTCTGCAGTTCTAAAATATGCTAAGATTTTCCCCGTTATTTTGTAATCACGTTATTAAAAAATGCAGTATCTATTAATTAGGTATACTTAACATGCGTTCTGGGTCACTCATTAACACGACCCGAACGAAAAATACAAAAATATGTGCACATTTTGGTTACAAAAAAAGTTATCGGCACCCAATGCTCGCCGAAACAGTATCCTCGAGTTGTAACTAAATGGCCAAAAACCCAATTGTTACAACCTGCGAGAGTGAAAATCAAAAAGAAGCATATAATCTGGCGAATTTTGTGGGAAGCTGCCACCTTCAGCAACTCACCCAAGCATGACCTTTATGCACCTCCTGTCGAATGATCCTCATATAGGAGTCAGCAGTCAGAAAAGAAAAATAATGATCGATCTTCTATGCTTGCATCCAATGAAGTTACGAGCACACTCCATCGAAAAAATGAGAAACCACCCGTGTTTCGCCTTTGCAAAATCACGCTACGGCGTCCGCCTGCCTTCTGGTGAGTCGTGCATACAGCCCATCTCTGAGGAGGAGCTCACTGTGCTTGCCCATCTAAGAGAGAGAGAGAGAGAGAGAGGGGGGGGGGTTAATTGATGACTCAGGAAGATGCAGTCTTCATGCTAACTTCTAAATGATGTAGCAGAAAAGTGCAGCAGCGTAGGTCAGCACACTCGGAAGTCAAAGACGTCAAAACTCGAAGTCCCGGATAAAGCACTGCAAAGTCCCTCCATCCAAACTCAGAGGCTATAATATGCTTATGAGCAGTTAGGCAGTAAGTAGCCAGGTACTATGTTCCTAAAGCTTGTTCGAGCATCATGTAGAAAGAAGCAACAGAGATTGACAAAACAACTCAGATATTCGAAATAAACCTGCTCAAGGCATATCCACTGTTCTATCGGCAAGATAAGATGACAGTTTACAATAAAAGTGGCGAGAATATGAACCTCAACAATTTGGCCGCTGTCCATTACCACTATCCTATCCGCAGCTTGTATTGTGGAAAGCCTGGAGAAAAGTAAGAATAAAACATTGGCGCGGAAAGCGAAATGCTCAAAAAGGGCTGATAATTATCTCACCTATGGGCAATGACTAGGATAGTTCTCTTTGTGGTCGAGTTACTTCTCTCAGCACGAAGAACACCCTGGATAAAAAATTAATAGGAAAAAAAAAAAGTATATGAGCTGATGCCATCGAACCTGCAAAACCCAATCTCTTCCCTTTTCTTCCCTAGGTTTTCTGTTGTTGCTAAATGCACCAACCAACCTTGATATTGTGCTCACTCTCTGCATCAAGTGCGCTCGTCGCTTCATCAAGAATCAAAATGGTTGGATCTCTGAGAATTGCTCGAGCAATGGCAATTCGTTGCTTTTGACCTCCGCTGAGTAGATCATCATCAACAAGAGTTTGGTAGCCATCGGGCAGTGATAAAATGAATTCATGAGCATATGCCTGCTTGGCTGCCCATTCCACATCCTCCTGTTTAACATCGTGTGTACATCCATATCTTATGTTTGAAGTAATATCCATGCGAAAAAGGCGTGGTTCCTGCCAAAGCTATCGTGTCAACAATCAAAACAAAAAAGACGAAATTCTAATACTAATGAGAGGCTAATTAGGTGCCAAGCCCTAAAAAAAAAGGGCTAATTGGGTGTAACCTGTCCCACGTATCCAACTTGTTCCCTGAACCACTTCACATCCAACTGTTGAACAGGGAATCCATCTACCGAGATCTGAAATAGAAACAAACCAAAGTAGGATCATATGACTGAGCAGAAAGGCCTTGAAATAAAATCGACGGATGTAGCCTAGTTTTAAATGTCCAGACAATGGAGATGACCAATGGCAGAACAATGGCACAATAAAGTTCAATCATTCAATACGAGAATTTGACATCATATGGGAAAGAAAATCTAAATCAGCTACTGTATACTCGCATTATAACCACCAAGTGCTTTCTAAGTGAATGTTTAGCCTACAGAGAACCTCTCATTGATTTTCAGATTGAGATTGCATATTTCTTATGCTTCAGACAATTAATATATGGTCACAGATGTTAAAGATACATCACCTGACCATTAGTTGGCTCGTAAAGGCGGAGCAACAGATTCACCAGTGTACTTTTACCGCTCCCGCTAAGACCAACCTACACAATACAAAAAGATGAGGAAAAAGGGTTCCTAAAGTGTAGCCTACAAAGTAAAAGAAATCGATTATAGGTAACGTGTCCATACGATTGCAACAACTTCACCAGGTTGCACAGAAAGGTTTACGTGTCTGAGAACTGGCACCTGTTCAAAGTACTCTGAGTGTTTATATATGCATATATAGAGGAAAAAAAATAGGAAGAGTTGTTACTGTGACCATTGACCAATACTAAGTAATACATGCGAATGCAGATCAGACAGACCCAGAGAAAGCAAAAAGAATGTAATGTTATAGCCTCATCTATAACCATGGAATTTACAGTGCTTGTTGGCTCTAGCAGAGGAACATGAGGAAAAAGCAACTGAAACAGAGAGAAATAATCCAGTGACAGTGGATACATGGTAAAGAAAACAGCACCAGCAGCTAGGGAGCAAATGATGATAGAATGTCTACCAGAATCACATTCAGAAAAAGCGTGTACTCATAAGCGAAAACATGAAGTTGGGTCAACAAAGAAAAAGAAACTTACCGAAGGCCTAGAGGAATAATAAAAAGAGACATTATGAAACTCAACACATCCAAGAAGCCTTTGCAACTTTGAACCTGAGACATGAGAGGGAAACATTAGAAAAGGTGATCCATCACCAACAATTAAAGATTTATCACAGGCTGTGGAAAAATGCACACAGATTATTTGAGTCCCAAAAAGAAAAGAAAAAAACATAACCATGTAAGCTAACTTCAACTTATTCATATTGTCCATTTGAGAGAACAAGGGAAGAATTTTAAGTAAAAAACGTGTTAAGGTTTCTGATCTCCGCCTTCTTTATATGATATTCAATACTGCAATTACAGAAATGCCA
Organism: Eucalyptus brandiana; assembly: GCA_014182725.1. Classification (NCBI taxonomy): domain Eukaryota; kingdom Viridiplantae; phylum Streptophyta; class Magnoliopsida; order Myrtales; family Myrtaceae; genus Eucalyptus; species Eucalyptus brandiana. The sequence goes on from CM024675.1 coordinate 32,619,182, forward strand.
CTGAACGAGTATACTGCATAGTATGATATAATGTTATTCTATCGATTAGTAAAACACATATTATTGATTGCATTTGTAAGGTTGAAAATTCTCCAACAATTCTATGTAAATACTGCTCCAAACCTCTATTATAACTTAGAAAAGCTGCAAAATAAGAGGGGGAGATAAATGCTGTTTTCTCTTTAAGCTCACCTCCAGAGAGGACTCAGGAAGAAGAGACAAATAACACTCACTTATTCAGGTTAGTCTACTTTAAGCAAACTAAGCCACTTGCCTTTTGATATGACTTGGTCACTCACTGGAAGATCCATCAGTTGGAAGACTTTTTCGCTAGCCCCTACAGATTGCATTAGTGATGATAAATTGTCCCCAATCCACCATGTCGAGTAAATTAGCCACTCACTGTACAACAAAAACTTTGTGAGCTGCTCTGCAGTTGTCTGACCAGCCAGAATGGACATTCCACCTATCAACACAGCAATAACCTACAAAATACAATCTGCATGTCAACACAGGACGTCATCAACTTTATCTTTCATTTTAAGAAGAATATTCAATTAAATCTCAAGTGAAGACTTGCTCCTTGTACTTAATACCATACGAGCCAAAGTGCTAGCTCACAGCAACCTACATAGATAAATACAATAGATGGGATGCCCTGAGAAATAATGCTAGAAGCACCTAGTAGTTTGATTAAGAAAATGAAATAAAAACAGCTTTTTCTCATTTCTGAATAAGGATTAGCATTTGATCTCTCCTCAGCCTATATTCTCAGGCAAAGAAGAAATAATTACTTTAGTTCTTATAAATCACTCATCAGTGAACATCGGAGAAGGCATAGCAGACCTGTGTACTGTGATAAAGGGTATTGAAACTCCAATTCCAAAATCCATATGCAGCACTCTGCCTCAAGCTTATGCCAGCCAGTTTTTCAAGCCATTTTGTGTACCTTTGGAAGATAAAGAAATATAGTTGTGTCGGCTAAGCCACCATCTAAGTGGTTTCATTTGTTGCAAAAGTGCAACTCGCACATCAAATATCAAAGTGCATGCAAAGATGCATCCTTCAAACTGTGAAATATTAATAATCACCTGTTGAGTTCTTGCTTTTCTGTTCCATAAACACGTACTGTTCTCATAAGAGAGAATGTCTCTTGGGCCACCTATCAACAAAATTGCCATTTACAAATAAAAAACAAAAGAAAGAAAGGAAAAAAATATGAGGAAGCAAGGGAAGGTGCTTCTGACTGATAACTCATTTTCATAAAAAGGAAAATTCAGAAAAAATTAAGTCAGTTCCTACTTCATTAGCAGAAGCAGTGTACTCCTGGATTAGCTTTGCAGACTTCTTCTGATACCTGTGTGAAACATTATAGTCACGTGAGAAATGCCATATGATTTGGCAGAACAGAAGCGTAAGAACATTGTCAGTACATAAAATGTGAAGTACTGTATGTTCGAAAACATATATGTAGAAATATCTTCTGCGATACTGTACTCTTAACAGTACTCCAGAGAATCAGCAAAAAAGTGGAAAGAATCTTACTGGCCATAAATAAGCATAATTGCTGACAAAGTAGAGCATATAGCCAGTGTGCATAGACCAAGTGGCCATGACAGGATTAGCAAGTAAATCAATGAACCTGCACCCTGCAGGGGTTAAGGCATAAGTACAAAGTTGTTGATAAAGTATAAGCAAAACATGCGGCCCCCTAAGTGCAAAATCAACCTGAAGGGCATTGCGCAATATCAAGTTAAGATCATTGCCAATTACACGTGACACTTGCTGACAATCTGCACCAAGCCTGCTAGTCAAATCACCCACTGTTTCCCCATCAAAGAAGTTGATATCCTACAGCATTGGTATTATGAAAAGGATATTATATGAAGTATCTTAACAAACATGGAGATCAGATAATCCAGCCTGCAAAAAGAGCGTCAATGTATTTCCTCTACCTGTGAAAGGAGAGACTGGTACAGAGTTTCTCTCATTCGCTTGACCTACAAAAGAGTAAACTAAGTTAGTTTCTATATTCCTCTCATTAGACAAATCTTCCATATGACAGCTACTTGCCATAGATAAGCCCTGGATATTGTAGTTATCCTGAGGTATTCTTATTTTTAAAAAAAAAAAAGAATTACAACTCTTGCTTCTACCTTTATGATATATTATCCTAATTATGAATTTCTAACCATATATCAAGAAATCCTCTTCCTTCCATCTTAAAAAAGCTATAAAAGAAGTAGCAAAGAATTCTTTTAGGCTATGTAATATGCACATTTAAAGGTAATGTGCTTTTCCTCAACTATTAGAGAACAACAACCAACTCCAAGCATAGGCTCACTAATTGAGTTGTCTACATGATTGTGTTATGTCTGTGCCACAAATCTTTTCAGTACCATATCTGCAGTTAATACAATAAATTCAGCTAAAAGATAGAAAGGAAGTGAAAATTAAGGATTAAAAATTCTAGAAATCCATCCTTTTAGCTATTTCAAAGACCAATTATTGAAGCCAGTGGTCTGGATGCAACACAATTAAAAAACTTTTTCCATCTCTAGTAACCGAGTCAATGCATGTACGTGTATCAGTTTGGTGCTTCACAGCTCCAAAGAGATTGTGAAGAAAATGAAATAACTCAATTAACAATAAACAAGGCTAGGTTAAAACATTTCATGCATTGTAAGCATCTGCTACATCCAGTGGAGAGCTGCATTAATCTACCTTAATCAATTATCTTTCAATGAAAACCTGACAATGTCCAATGGTATAGCAACGAGGAACTATCGATGAGTAAATGTTTCATACAAACTGCCTTGAAAGCAACTCAATTTTGGCAGCTTGTTATTTTTATAACAACATAATAAAATGGAAACTCACAAGGATCATATTTGCAATGCCGAAACAGCAACCACGTACACCACTGCTCATCAAATGAACAGAGCATGAGGTCAAAGATCTCCCTCAAAATCTGGGGATTTGAGATACTTCAAATCAAAAGGTACATCAGAAAATTAAGCAATGTGTTCATTGGTAACATCAATGCAGAACATAAAACTGCACTAAGAAATGCCCTCAGCTAAACAGTCTATCAACAATACAATGTGCCATCATATATTGTCAATCAGAGAAATCACATATGGTGTAGTACTACGGAAACTAAAACTTGGACATTAGGAAAAGACTATCAAAGGAGTGGAGAAAACAACATTCTACAGTTAGCAACTTAAAGGAGAAGGGAGTTTTGACCATACAAGATTTCAACCTGCATATTCCCGCACTGATGCACAGAACAACCAGGAGACACACATTCTGATGAAACACTGCGGTGTTCCCACTCTGTGCCGAGAATATTGATGCCGTCAAGTAATGTGGTATAGAGATCTCTGAAAGCTGGAAAGAGGAAAAGCAATATCATTAAAATGGACCCAAAAAAAAAAACCATGAATTAGTTTGTTTTAGTTTCTGTGGTATCTAACACAAACAGAAGGATATAGTGCACCAACACCAGATTACTGGTAAATTCAGTGACAGTAGCCACCACTTAAATACCAAAGACTGAAGTGCGCTTAGTGGTCTAACATTCCTGGCAGTGAAGGGGCTGGAACTATCACCCAACCCCTGAAGAGAAAAAGCAAGAAAGGACTGTTGGCCATTGTCTTGTCTGTATCCATAACACATGTTTTTATTTATTTTTGGTCGCTTTGTGACCAGCTCTTAGATAGGCCAAGTTTTTTTTTTTTTTTCCTCAGCAATAGTAGGATGTTATGATAGCTCAAGTAAGTCCCCAAAATCTGTAATAAGTTAGAATTATCTACATTAAGTGCAATACTAAGCTAGTAATAGGTTTTAGGTGCATCTCAAGAAAAGGAAACTTTACATGAAGGAGATTCAAAGATTCTAATGAGACACCTATTTTGTCCTATCTTACCTAAAACAGCAATTTGCAGTCAATTAGAAGTTCTTGCACATTATACCATCCAAAATTGTACCGAGCTCCAAAGTGAATAAAAGCTATCTGATTTCGCTCACTCTTGCTCCGTACAATAATCTTCTCACCTTGATAATGACAAATTGATGCACTTCATAAACTAAAGACGGTCTCATCCAAGAATGGCCATCATACATGACTATCGCCGGATTCAAACACTATTCAATTGCTTCCCCAATGCTAATAGCATTCCGAGCATAATGTACTAGATAACCGCATAGCGATCACGTATGTGAACTTATGAGCTTGACATCGATGTCATCCCTGTCATGCCGCTATAGAAGTGCAGCGACAGAATTACGTGAAAACAAAATGCAACCAACCACACTCGACAACAAACGAACAAACGAATTGCACAAGAGTTCCAGCACAACCTAGCAATAGAGAATTCAAAGGACTAAAGCGGGAATCCTAAGGAAAGAATGCCCCAAAAAACGATCACGGACCGCGGCGACAATGAGCGTGGAGAAGGCGGCGAAAATGATCCACCGGTCCCTGGCGACCAATTCCCACATCCTGGTCAGCGCGCGCCACACCGTGACCGGCTCCGCCATCATCTTGACCTCCACGCCCTCCGACAGGTCCCACCACCTCCCGCCGGGCAACACCGACCGGGCGGACTCGACCCACCTCCGGAGCTTCTCGAACGCCCCGGCATCACCCCCTCCTCGTCCGCTCGGCCCGAGCAACGGCTCCGGGTGCTCCTGCACGACGGCGCCGTTGATCGACGAGGACCTCGGCGGCGAGGGGCCGGGGCGGGGCCGCCGCCGCCGCGGGGCGGAGGAGGCGGCGACGCGGAGACTCGCGGGGGGCGAGGGAGGCGGGCGGCGGCGGCGGCGGGGAGGCGGGCGCGGGGGAGGGAGGCGGAGAGGAGGAGGCACGGCGGCGGTTGCGTGTGGTGGGGAGGAGGCCGGGCGCGGCCATGGCGGAGGGAAATGGCGGTGGAGGAGAGAGAGAGAGAGAGAGAGGCGGCTTTGGTTTTCAGAGGAGAGAGAGCCTCGCAGCCATTCGGTTGCCGCGTGGGAAGAAAACGGAATGATTTTTTGAGTAGCGACGGCGGTCGGATTCACCTGGCGGTCCCCAAAAAAAAAAGAAATTCAAAAATAATTTTCGCAAAATAATTATATGTCGCTTGAAATAATTTATTAAAGAAAAAAAATTTAGTCGCATGAAATAATTTATGAAAGAAAAATATTTTTACCATAGACAGTAATTTATTGTCTAAATATTCTCACGAATGGTGAGATTATTTTTTGTTAGTTTATTTTATAAGCGATACAATAAAAAATTTATAGAAAGAGAAAGAGAGGAGGAGGATGAGGAGGGATAGAATACAGAGGATACAGTTGGGTCGCTATATATAATCTCGACGACCGATATGAACATGATGAGGGTCATCGGACCATGGGTTAAGCACAACAAGGGCAAGCAACTCGTGCCAATAGTTGATGTTGATGTATACCTCCACGTGCATGTAATAATCTCAACGATCAATGTGAACAAAGAAAATAGTCAAAGGGCTCGGTCCGCCGAAATGAAACAATCGTTTGCCCGCTTCAACATTCAGCAAAGATTCAGAGGTCATTAACTCCTTAATTATTGTGATTATATGATGTATCTTTTATATGATAGTTAAAACGGGTACGTTTTTATTTAGTTTGTCAAAAATAGTACAATAAAAAATGAAGTTTTTTTAATGGCCAGAATAAAAATAAAATTTTTTTTCGGTCGAATAATAAAAATAATTTTTTTGGATCGAATACAAAAATTAAGTTGAGTTGCCAAAGCTGCCTTACGTTGGCGTTAAGCTGAGCAGCAGAGTTGCGTCATTTTGAAAGGTCATTGAGCTGAGCTGAGCCAAGCCATGCTGCTATCAGAGCCAGCTCGGCTCAGGCGTGTTCCGTGGTTCATTGTTCGTTCGAGTAAAATTAAGGGACACGCGGTAAATAGCTGAACTTTTGTCAATTTTACGATGGAGCAACTGAACTTTTTTTTTTTTTTTTGTCTAATTAAATACCTCAACTTTTTAAATTTGGCTCAACTTGAGTTTCCCATGATATAAATTGTCATGGACTCATGGTGTGTGATTTAACTAATGCGGCTCGTTTACTAAGCAAAGATAACGTCCATCTCCCTTTAGGTGTCGGGTGTTAATGTGAAAGAAAATACTGATTTGGATGATGTTAGTCGTCTAGCATAACATTATTTTAAGTGGTCACATTGGAAGAAATAACGCGACATCATTTTATCTAGACATCTTCCTTTAGATATCAAGTCGTGACGCGAGAGAAAATGCTAATTTGGATGATCTTGATAGTTTAGCACGTCTGTATGGATTTGACACTATTTTAAGTAGCCACATCGGATCGGATGAAATAACGCGATATAGTTTCATCTGAGTTGTTATAGACTATTTACCTGCGCTATTGTCCACTCTAGCATTTTGCATTTGCTTTTTGTGATTTCAATCGTGGACCCGCATTTAAAAAATTGAGGTGCTTGATACAAAGAAAATGCCTGATTGCTAAACCTATAAAAGTTTCGGGTACTTGCGGCGTGATTACCCCTAAAATGAAAATCGATTTTATATTATTCATTGGGTAATTGCCATGTTCCACTTAGGCAAAAGATTGAAGTTAAAGTTTGAACAACGTAGGAATATGGACATTACCAGAAGAATTGATCACTTTAGCCTTGGACAAATTGATTTTGGATTTTGAAACTATTTCATCACTTTTTTTTTTTTTTAATTTGGTTAGTCGAAAGGTTAATATTATGAAAATCTCAAATTGATATATTTGTGGTAAATTTACTCTAAACTAATTTTTTAACCACAAAAAACTCCAAATTAGTACATTTGTAATAATTTTTCCCTCCATTAATTTCCGTTAAAATCACAAATTGATAAATTTATGGCAAACGAAAAGTAAAACCTCAAACCGGTATACCCATTAGCTAGTGGTAAAATTTAATGAAAACTAATATAAGGTAAATTTGTCGTGTGTGTATCAATTTGAGAAATTTTTTGTGGTTACAAAATTAGATTGGGGGTAAATTATTACAGGTGTATTGATTTGGAATTTTTTGTGGTATTAGCCCTTAATCGAATCGATTCCTAATTACACTTTCTATTGCTAATTCTATCTCGAAACCTTGTTAAATGGATGTAGAGACCGACATATGCTGGCGGACCCCATTTTTATGAATAATTGATTGATTATGCAATGAGCTCAATAATTAATTTGGTCTGGTTTATCGAATTTGACGCCGTATGCGTCACGGGCAATCTTTCTTTTTTGTCTATTTCACTTCGACTATTCTCTCTCTTTGTCTTTTGCTATATTTCTTTGTAGAGTTTCAAAGTCGAATTTCACATCTGAAAATAAAGTGGAAGAGTGATGACCTCGTTTTCTCCTAAAAAAGTATTTGTATTTCAAGTCCTTTTCTTTCTCTTTCCGAACTTATTTGCATCCTTACATTAATGGGATTAAAAAAACAAAAATTGAATGGATAAAAATTACGATCGAGTTATAATTAATTAATATATCTTTTGATATCCCATTGTTGATTTTATTTGTAATACTTAAATCGAGAAGGTGAAGTTGGTGCAATTTTAATGCAATAATGTGCTCATAATTTGGGTAAATACTCATAATTTGGGTAAATACTATCAAAAACTCCAAATTGATATAGATATATCACATTTATCCCAATGATGTACTCGTGTAATATATACCCCCATATTATGATAAATCTGGGATTTTTTAGGATAAACATGGGACAAATAGGCCACTTTAAGATTTTTTATGACGCAAAAATTAGTTTTTGGTAAATATGATATAAGTCCATCAATTTGGAGTAAATATACTACTTCGAGATTTTTGGTAATATTAACCTTTTTTTTGTTTAATAATAGTGGTGATAAAAAATTTTATGAGTCAGATTTATTTCTTCATTGTACCATTATTGCCATCTCAAAATTTGCGCCTACTTTTATCAATCCCTTAATCTTGTCCTAGGATTGACCAAGAGTTAACTGCAAATCAAAAGTTAACCGGCGAGATACAGGCCCAAAACACATTATTAGAAGTTAGTTCTGTTTAGTTAGATAAGAATTCAGACACAAAGATTGGTATAGAAATTCATGCTAGGATGTGGTAACGTTTGTTTAGAACAATAGAATTTTGATACTTCATTATGCTGTCCATTTAAATGAAAAAAAAAATGCTTCTAAGCTGTCATAATATCGAAATGAAAAAGTCAAAAGCCTGGTATATATTGTTGTGTTGCACATAAATAAATGGTCTTGAGCCGTCGTAATGTCAAAACAAGATTTCGAGCTATATGGTACATTACTATGCCAGAAATTATGCATGTTAGCAGGCCGTTATAAACACCGGTTAAATCTACAATTAGCCCATTGCATGCTGGCTCTAATGGAAACACAATAGAAAGCAAGCTGTCGTTGATGTTGACATATAGAACATGTTTTTTGAGAGGGATAGGACACTCATTTTATCTCCTGAGTTTTCACGGGCCATGCATCAACGGAATTGAGTTCGAATGTAGGATATGCTATGACAATGCGGTTACAAGTCAAACATTAATTGCCATCGCGATCATAAATAATAAATCAAGACCTCGTGCATGGAATTATTTATTTCATGATCTGGCTTTGGAAAAAAAATGATTTTAAAACAAAAAAAGGTAATGATTCCAAAGCCGCAAAATGAAACAAAGGAATCTTCAAGTTTGCAAGTCCCATCATTGTGTTTTGCATCAATGTTTGTCATGCCATATTATATGTAGTTATTGCCGTATCATATTATATCATTATTATGTTTTGTATCAGATTTGTCATATTATGTTGCATGTAATTACTATCACATTATGTCATTTTTCTGTTACGTTTTGCATTAAATTTGCCATGTATGTTGAATGCACCGATTGCCAAGCGAGGCCATTTTATCATTATGTTTTGCGTATGATTTGAGAATTTCATCGTTATATTATGCATGGAATTTTTCATGTTACACTACTTGTTACTATTGCCATGTCATGCCATTTCATCGTTATACTTTGTATTTAATAGCATGTAACTATATCATGTTACATAATTCTCATACTTTATGATTGAATTTTGCATTTTGGTTGACATTCGTATGCTTTCACATACAAACAAAATCACGCCATTATACCCAAGAAACGGCCCCGTTAATCAACAATGAAACCGAATAAGTGGCCTAGTGAGATTTCAAGATTTTAAAATAAAAATATGAATGCTTAGGAAATCAATTGACGAATGTTCGGGGACTTAACAAAAAAGCATAGTACTAATTCGTTTCGCGACCAACTAGACCTCGGAATTAAAGGTCCTAAATTTTCATTTGACTAGTTTCTTCACACGTGCACCTAGTTAGTGAATTTTCCCGTCATTATGTAGGCATTTTGGGTGTCTAATCAACCTAAGTTCATCTAAATTGATCGATAGCAACTCCAGTATGATATCTAAGTTAAGAACTATATCTGATCCCATATTTTGTTCGAAACTAGGATTAGGGTTCTAGGGGCCGAAAGTGCTACTGGACATGGCAAACCCTGGCTCGCGAGACGATAAGGCGATGTAATTTTTTTTTTAAATTAGAAATTTGACAAAAAGATGTCGTGGGCCAAAAATAAAAATCACAGAGTAAATATTAACTTTTCCATAATAAATTTTTTTATTTTCCTTAAAAAGAAAAGAAAAGAAAAGAGTAAGCAAAATTATTTTCTCATCTCTATCAACTCACATTTGATTCTCCTATGACGTTGCCCTGTCTTTTTGTGAATTGACAAAATCCCGTTCGATCGACTGCAATGATCAATGCTGGGGGCTCGTTTAAAGGAACCAATTTGATCCTCAGTTTCTCAATTTTGCCCCAAAAAAAAAAAAAAAAAAAAAAAAATCGATGCGTTCGACGACGTCGTGCGTTGGATAAATTTCGCACCCCACGTGATTGTATGATGTTTCGTGCCATAATTCGAAGAACGATTACTGTAGTACTAATACTTTAATACCGAAACTTTTTAGAATCTCCATTTAAGCGATATCAACAAGGCAAATTAGATATTTTGTTATTAGATTTATTGAAGCGATTGATTTTTTTTTTTTGAAGTTATGCTATTTTATATGGTGGTTAGAAAAATTTTGACACCAAAACAAGTGTCATTTAATATATAGCATTGATACTATGAAAAACTCGAAAATAATTTGTTTTACCACAAAAAATCCTAAATTGGTAAACATATGACAATATCCTTTATTAGTTTATGTTAAATTTTACTGTTAAATTATTGAGTTAGATATCATGTGACAGTTAACAAGCATGCCAATTTAGGATTTTACCTTTCATTTAACTTAGGTGTTCCGATTTGTGATTTTTTTGTTATATTAATCTTAATTAACAGAAAATAATAAAGGGTAAAATGTAAACTTGTCAAACGGGTGGGTTGGGTGGTGAATGGTATAATCCAAAATGACCCATTAATCCGTGTATAACCAATTTATTAGTAACATAAATTTATTGACCCATATCAAACTAAAACACTTCCATATTTAATTAGATTTACAAAAACTTGTTCCTTATGATTTAAAAAAATATATATATATGGGTAAAGCACTTTCATACCTTTACAAATTTAATGGATAAATTTCACAATTTTTTAGATTGAGGCTCCATTTATTTCACGAAAAATGTGATATTTTCAAAAAATGATAATATTTTCTAGTGTTTGATTGAAACTTGAAATTGAATTAGAAAATATTTTTCATTTAGTATATACAATCTTATTTGATTTTTTAAGCACTCCTTTTAAGTATTTTTATTTTTATTTTAAAAAATAATTTAAATTAATTTTTTATTTCATTTTCCTCCTCCTCTTGGTCGCCCCTAGTCGTTAGTGACAATGGCCGTTGCCCATCACCAACAATAAGCGAGGTCAAGGTTTAACACGTGAGCTTAAGCCTCGCCATAGGCTAGTGAGCCGAGTCGAGCCAACCTTAGACGAGGCTCCACCTCCCTAGATTCAGCGAGGTTGAGTTCATCAAATTGGGGAGGCTAGGGAAAGAAATAAAGAAGAAAAAAGAAAAAAAAAGAAAAGAAAAAAAATATTTTTAAAAATCAAAAAATTTAAAAAGTAATAAAAAACAATAATAATAAAAAGGCTCAAATGGATGATATCTTATTAATTGGTTAAGTCAACTAATAACGTTCATAACTTAAATGGGAATGGGTTTGTATAAGTTAAATGGGTTGTAAATGGGTTTAGAAACAAACCCATTTATAACTCATATATCATTAGACTCACATATAACTCAAACCCATTTATTTAAATTTAACTAACCATATATGACTCATTTTATTGTAAATGGGTTCAAAATGTAAATTCTTTTTATGGTAATTTGTCATATGTATACCGATTTAAGATTTTTGGTGGTCAAATTGATTATGAGTATATCGATTTGGGGTTTTTAGTAGTGTTAATTATAATAAATATATTTCGGACGCACAGAAACTTCGAGAACACGCCGGGGGAATATATGTTCTGTACATTAATCTTTTTTTAACATTTGGGTTTCGTACAACGTATAGAGCGGGGAAGGCGAAATGAATATATTTTAAACCGGCGAATAATATTTAAAAAAAAACAAGAGAAAAACGGGGACTACGACCCAGCTGCAAACGAAAAGAAAATCATAAAAAAAATACGCACGAAATAAAACCCTCCAACCCCACGCGCGCCCCACGGCCGGGCGCGTGCGCCCCCGTCGCTCTCTTCGTCCTAAAAATCGAGTAACGTAAACCAAACGCTTCGCTCGCAAGGTGAGAGACTCCATGGAAACTACAGACGAAGGTTGACTCGACCTTTCTCTATCTATCTCTCCCTCCCTCCACGCGTGAAGAAGACAGTCGCGGTTTCTCTCTCTAGAAGACGTGCGTGCGGACCAGACGTGCCGGCCCCAATCGGATTGGCTCTCCGACAACGCCGCGGTCCGACCCCCAATCCCCTCCGGCGACGAAGGATCCCCGGGAGCCTCCGATCGGTCCGCGGCGCGGGATGAATCCGCACCCGCCGAGGATCGCGGAGCCGCAGAAGGCGGCGGCGGCGGCGGCGGCGGCGGCGGCGGCGAAGGCGGCGGGGGCGGGGGAGGAGCCGCGGGAGGGGCGCGTGGAGGACGCGCTGTCGATGCCGATACTGCTGTCGGAGCGGGTCCGCGCGGCGGCCGAGGAGGCCGAGTCGTTCAAGCTCGAGTGCGGCGAGGTCGGGAAGCAGGCGGAGCGGCTCTCGCAGATGCTCCGGAACCTGGCCCGCCTCGCGACCTCGAGGGCGCCGCAGCTGGTCTACGAGCGGCCCCTCCGCCGCGTCGCCGCCGAGGTCGCCAGGAGCCTCGAGCGGGCCCTGGCCCTCGTCCGCAAGTGTAAGCGCCAAAACCTAATTCGCCGCTTGGTCACGATCACTAGCGTCCAGGATTTTAGGAAGGTGCTGAACCTGCTAGAGGCCTCTGTTGGGGATATGAAGTGGTTGTTGAGCGTTTTCGACACTGATGCGCCCGGCGGCGGCGGGATTGTGCTCTCTTTGCCGCCGATCGCGAGCAACGATCCGATTCTGGCGTGGGTTTGGTCCTATATTGCTTCTGTTTACATGGGGGAATTGCCGGACCGAATCGAGGCTGCCAATGAATTGGGTTCGCTTGCGAAGGATAATGATCGAAACAAGAAGATTATTGTGGAGGAAGGAGGGGTTCCTCCTCTGTTGAGGCTCTTGAAGGAGGCTGCGGCCCCGGAAGCACAGATTGCCGCGGCGATCGTGCTTTTCTACCTGGCCAATGATCAAGAGAGAGTCAGGGTCGTTGTAGGCGATCTTGGCATTCCTGTCATTGTGAAAGTCCTCAGGGATGCACCCATGCAGGTGCAGATACATGTGGCGCGGCTGGTTGCGAGGATGGCGGAGTTTGACCCCATCGCTCAGGATGATTTCGCGAGGGAGAATGCCATTAGCCCTCTGGTGTCGATGCTGTCATTCGAGACATTTATGGAGGATGATATGAAAGTTCATGCGGGTAAGCAAAGTATACATTCGATCATTCAAATGAACAAGGGTAAATTTACTTTGGCGAAATCCAACAGCCATCTCCCTCAGTCGAGCTCTCATTCACGCTCGTTATCTGATGGGCTTAATAGATTGGGGGGTCACAGGAAGGAAAGAGAGAGTGAGACGCCGGAGATTAAGCTTGAACTGAAGTGTAGTTGCTCAAAGGCTTTGTGGATGCTTGCAAAGGGGAATGTTGCCAATAGTAGGAGGATAACTGAGACAAAAGGATTGCTTTGTTTGGCAAAGTTGGTCGAGAAAGAGCGTGACACGTTGCAGTGCAATTGTTTGATGACATTGATGGAGATAACTGCAGCTGCTGAACTGAACAGTGATCTTAGGCGTGCTGCTTTTAAGACGAGTTCGCCGGCTGCTAAGGCTGTTGTGGATCAGCTTTTGAGGATTGTCAAGGAAATAGACCGCCTATCGTTGCAAATTCCTGCCATAAGGTCCATTGGTTCATTGGCCAGGACATTTCCAGCAAGAGAAACCAGAGTAATACAGCCGCTAGTAACCCTACTGAGCCACAGAGACGAAGATGTGGCTAATGAAGCTGCCATTGCCCTGGTGAAGTTTGCTTGTCCTGATAATTATCTCCACGCAACACATTCAAAGGCAATAGTTGAGTTCGGTGCAGTCCCTCCTCTCATAAAACTTTTGAGGGACAATGAACGAGCTCAGTTGAATGCGCTGATCCTCCTCTGCTACCTCGCGATACATGCTGGAGATAATGAGGCTCTAGAAAGAGCTAGGGTCTTGATTGCACTCGAGGGAGTAGATCGTTCCATAACTGCGCAGAATCTTGAACTGAGGGAGTTAATTTCCAAGGCCGTGTACCAAATCAAGATGTATTATGGTGATATCCATTCTCATCGCATACAATCATACTTGCCCTGAAGAGCTGCGTTCCATGTTTTTTCATTAGTGTGTCACCTGGAAAAAATGCATTTGATTTATAAGCACAGATAGGTTAGGGGTTTTAGGTCAAAATTGTAAAAATCGATCATCAAATACACATTTGCAGTATAGTGGATTGAAATTTAAAAGACAATTTTCATGCCTTTATGGTTGCTTTTGTCCGATGGAATTTGGATGTTTGCTACGGGCAAACGGATGTCTTGTGGCCTTGATCGTCCTCCTCTCCAGCTGGAATCCCAAGTGGCGAGTTCTCTCTTATGCGCAGGTAAGTGAAATGGAAACATGAAAAAGATTGTCTATTTCATACAGAGAGCTGTTTCATTGCCTGCGTTGGATTTGCTCGAGTTTGATACTTGGCATTGGCAAAGCTTGAACGGTGTGATGGTGTATGCTTCTCTTCTGGTGCTGTTGGTTGAACTAACAAAGCTTGAACGGCATTGGTCCTTCATTTTGGTGGCACAACCTTAATTGGGCTGAGACCAGACAGTAGTATAATTTAGTTCCACCCAATAATGCAATTTGTTCTGTACCAAATCGGACCATTTCCTTGTTTCCTCATGCCAGTTGTTGGCCAGTGACATTCGAATCTGGCCATGGACTATTCTGCCCGGCCCATACGAAGGCAAGCATCTCTGTGTTGGTGGTTGTGGGTGTGATCTGTGTTGGTGGTTGTGGGTGTGATAATTGCGAATTAGTCGGGTCCGCTGCATCGCTGTATTCTGGATGTTCTATTGGTGCCTCATCTCTTGCCTCGTTCAGAAATTGGTGGGTGTCGCCTCCATCTGTAGTGTGCAGAGAAAAAGGGTATGCTACAGTGTTCTGCTTGGCTTAGCTTTGGTCGAGGTCTGTCGAATCATGTTGCCCGTCTAAGGAATCGGGTCTTATACGACTTGCGCGTCTGTCACTGCACGAAAACAGGGTCTATCTGTATATGCTTTTTTCACTGGGAATGGGTTTTGTTCGACGGAGTTATTTTTAGTGGTTAAGAAGTAGGACTCTGGATCAGGTGAAACTCAATAATTCTAACCTCGCTTAATCGCCCATATCATCGTCTGTTGTTGGTGAAAACCAACGCAAGGAGAAGTCCTTTGCATATTTGAAAACAAACACGATTCCACATCGGGCGAGCGAACAAATTTCACAAGAGTGACATGCTTTTATTTTTCCCAACATAATTCCTGTCACAGGATTACAAATTTCACAAGAGTACCATGGTGCGTCAAAGGATCATTTCAGTAAATTGTCCATACTCACAATCGGTCGAAAAAGAGTAGTTCAAATTAAATATGTGATGGCTCGGCTTTGATGAATCCGGAAGAAGAGGGGGTGCTGGATGTGTTCCTCTATGGTTAAATATATGGGACAACGTACTTGACTCACCCTATTGTTCTTTTCTTTTCTTTTTTTTTTTTGGTAAAGAAGCCTATTGTTCTTGGTATCTATACACAATAATTAACATTTGTTTTTGATTTATGAGATAATTACTTCCTGTTCATCGATCATTTTCACTCTCCTTTCACACGTTCGCTTCTTAATATTTCTCGCAATAATGTCCGATTGACGTAAAGTCTAGTGAGAAACCCTTCTTGTCCCACCAAAACGGGATGCGATGCTATGGTTGTGCTGCAGCTAACGGAAAAGAGATCTATTAATAATGCTTTTCTAATTGGTATCCCGGAGTGCTATCTTCAGCGTTAGTTGCCGCGGGGGCGATAGATGTACGGACGCGACGGCGAAGAATGGCCAGAACATGTCGTCTTCAAAAGCATGTATCTGACCGCAGCACAATCTTTTACATTGTGAAAAGGACTGACAAGTAGGGAAAAAGAACTCTTTCGCCATATAAAACTGGGGCGGGCCGGGCCTGGCCTGGCCTAGTACCAGAGAAAAAAAGACCCAACTTTAATTTAATCCAGTTACAAATCTACTCAAATAATTCTTCCCCACAACTAAACCATCTTTATCCTATAAAAAGCTCCATCTTTAAGTCCAGGTTCTAATTCATGATTGAACCTAAATTTAGGCATTTTTTATAAGACAAAAAAAAAGAAAAAGTTTGGAATAGAATTGAAATTGAAGTTAAAGTCGAGACTATTAGAATGTGAGGAGGGACTCGCACGCCATTTGAGCCATAAGAGAAGAGACTACTCTTGTCTTGTCTCCCCCGCTCAGTAAGTTGCCCTCGGCAGCCTCTTCCCTACAGCAGATCATTGTCTATCGTGTGAAAAATTGACCGTTAAGCAAGCTCAAATCCTAATCCGAATAGACATGGTTCTTGATTATAAGAAGCTGGTTAAAGCTCAATATATTATTACCCTTTACCAAAAAAAAAAAAAATCCTAATCCAAACAGCGGATTCCAATGAACATCAACTGAGGAGCTCAACAAAGCTCGTAATGCCAGGGAATTCGCATAATAGCTCCTAAGATTCGCGCCCCTGGAAGACGGAAACGAATCAGGGACATCCGATTCGCGATAGCACTCGATGCCGAGTCCAAGTCCGACCTTTTCAATGCCAGGAAAATGGACGAACTTGAATCCCGGAGAACGAAGAGAACAACCTCCCGCACATCGAACTCCCTCCACGTTTCCTTCGCTTCCGGTTGGAAGGAGCGATCGAAAACCCCTGGAAAAACTACGACTCGCCGTTTCAGCAAAGCAGTTTGTCGCGGCATCAGGGTTGAAGGTGTCGAAATAAGGACGCGTGTTCCCTTTTCTTTTTTCTTTTTTTAATTGTTTAAGAAAATCGTAGCCGTAATTAAGGTCGTCGAATGACGTCATCAATAATAGCCGCCCTCGAGAACTCCAACGGTCGACTGAAGATGTTTTACTTTCCACTCTCCAGCGCCGAAAAAGACATCAAATTTCGAACCAACGGTCGGCGCGCGGTCAGCTCTCGCTACAGACAACCACAGAGACCGCCGCCCCCGCCTTCTCCGACGACCATCGTTCGACTCCAGATCGCCGGCGTTCGGCCTCCGGCATCGGTTTCTCGGGCTTGACTCCCGAGATCTTCGAAATCCATTCGCTGTGCTCTGTTCTTTTCTCTGTTCTTTCCCGTCGATCAAAGAGAAATTCCGGTCCGATCGAAGCATCATGGGTCGGGGCAGAACGCCGCACGGACTCGTGCCCAACGCGAGAGCGCGCAGAATCGCGTACGAGAAGAGGAAGAACGGCCTGATGAAGAAAGCCCGCGAGTTCTCCGTCCTCTGCGGCGTCGACACCTGCGTCGTCGTGTTCCCCGAGGCGGCGGCCGGCGTCGACCGCCCGACTGCGCCGGAAGTCTGGCCGCCGGATCACGGCGAGGCCAGGCGCATCATCGAGCGCTACAGATCCCCGGATCGCGCGACGCCTTAGCCGACCGGAAGAAGAAGAAGAAGGAGAAGCTCGACCTCGGCGGGGCGGGAGAGGGAGAGCTCCTGGGGGAATTGTCGGAGAGCCAACTGAGGTCGCTCCTGAGCATTCTCGGCGACGGGGTCGACCTCGCGAAGCGGAAGCTCGCCGCGATGAAAGAGGAGAAGAGAGGCGCGACGGCGGGCGCGATCTTGGGTTCGTGCAACGAAGAAGGCCCGAGCGTCGACGCGGTGCCGCAGAAGACGCCGCACCAGGCGTGCGCGGCCGGTACGCCGGAATGGGTCGCCGGTGCTCAGCCCAACAACGCTCACTGCTCGTACTGCTCCGTCGACGGCGGCTGGGACACCCTCGCAATGGAGGAGGACGATTCTACTTTCTTCCGTTCTTTTCTGACGGAGACGACCGTTTTTTGACGATGGAGTTTTTACTGATTTTTCTTTCCTGATTTGATAATACCACAGGGTCAGGCTTTTCTGGCTTGTCGTTTCTTGAGTTTTTCTTAGCGATTTTTTTTTTCCCAAGTTGGAGATGAATCATGATGTACAGAAAAGTTGAAATCCATATGAATAAAAGGGAAACCACACGATCTTTGCTGCTCTGTCTGTCTGTCTATGAGTGTGGGTTGGCTCTCTGGAATTGACACTTTTATCGCTATCTTTTTCTCATCCCCGCATGCCGAGAAGTCGCGGGTAAAGCAATTCATATAATCCCATTGCTCAGGACGATTTCACGAAGGAGAATGCCGTTAGCCCTCCGATGTCTGGACATTGTTGTTCGAGACGTTTATGGGGCTGATGGGCTTGTGCTTGACACGGAGCATTGGTTCTATCTCGTTTATTCTGGTGTGGGCAAACCTAATTTCGGCAAAGGAATCGTATGAAAACTGCAGTTTTTCCTTTCCTTCGTTTCAAGCATGGGATGTTAGAATGAGTTTAGGTCATAACTTAGTGAAACAGGTGTTATTGCTGAACAATGTTCATCAAAATACTTAACTCTGCTCATTGCTGGAGGGTGCAACGTGCGTATGGTTTGTTCATTGTTGGTTGCATTGTCCTGGTCCAAGGCTCATACCCTAAACTGAGCCTAAGCCTAAGCCATAGCTACTCCTTGCCATAACTACTTCTTCCTCCTTCCTCCTTCTGTTCTTTCGTAATTCTTGGGTCCGTGTCATACATGCAATTTGGCATGATGCGACTGTAAGATGTCAACATGATATTCCAACCTCTACCAATAATATAGTGAGTGGATTATATAATACTTTCATTGGAAACTAACCCTTCCGTTCTGTCCTTCAAGGGGGCTTTAAGGTCTCGAAGTAAGGAGATGTTGTGCTGCCAAATTGTTCTCAAAGCGTATAAAAATTAGAGGGCAGGTAATTTCTCCATCTTTTAGGTTTGTTTAGCCTCCGCAGACGCCTGTGAGTGCTCAGGCACTACTTTAGTTATTCATGGTTTCATGTGGGATTTTAGGTTTTACTGATAACTGTTATGTAAGACGGCACAGTTCAAGTTGTCACGATTATTGCCATCAAGTTTTAATAAGTAACATTGTGTTTCTCTCTTGTTGGCCATAACTATTGTGTTTCAAATGTCATAACTCACAAAAATTCCCATGACTGATTATGACTTTACAAGCCTCAAGGATTTCGAGCGGACTTTAAACCCTCTTGACATCAAAACCACATATCCACTTGTTGTAAAACGCAGCTAGGAAAGGTACCTGCAAACCTCGGCTTCATCACAGTGCACTAGGGGAACACAAGCAGGAAAGCCATCTTTCGAAAACTGGGTCCATCATAATAGCTCTTCTGCCCTAAAAAACTTGGATGCTACGAGTTTAGCGTTAAAGAGAGCCCGGCACAAATGGAACACCAGAAATGAGAATCGAAGGAAGTCGTCTAGGAAACTATTTTGTAATCCATTCAGAAGATAGCTTAAGGGCAATCAGCTGTCGCCACTACAAAACATGGTTTCTCAACAACAAACAGACACTCAGTCTTTCTCAAAAGCACCCATAAACATAAAGCAAGCAACAAGAAAAAGGCAAAGAGTCGAGCATTTTGTCCTAGATCCACAGTTAGTACTTGCAGTTTCAGACATGAAGAGAACCGGAAGTGCCCTTGACAAGTTTAGCTTTGCCCTTGTAACTTTTGAGAGTCGCCTCCTCGTCGACTTGAGCTTTGCCTTTGTAAGTTCCAATAGCCGCCTCTAAGTTTGCCTTGCATCTCCTGAGGAATGAGGCCTGTGCCTTAGGAAAGTTCTCTTCCATTCCACCCCAGGCCTTCAAGATGCTTTGCTGTGGGGCCCGACCGAAGGAGAAGGAGAGGCTCCATGGCTTCTTGCCAATGAGCTTGCTTGTGGCACTGAGAGTTTGGCTTTTCCCTGGCTTCTTGCCCTTGAGCTTGTTCATGGCATTAAGGTTGAGGACGGCATCCCACTCGCTCTGCCCACCGGACAAGAACATGATGGCTGGAATGACAGCAGGCACGGTTCGCAGCATGGCGCAGGCTGTGTACCCAGCAATGACGTCGGGAACGACCCTGGGGACTTCCGATCCAGGGGTGACCATGTTGGACTTCAACAGGGTTCCCTCTACGAGCACATGGTGGTCATTTAGGGCCTTGTAGCAAGCAACGAGGACACGCTCGGTCACCTCAGCGCACTTGTCAATGCTGTGGGAACCATCAACCAAGATCTCAGGCTCCACAATTGGGACTAGATCGTTCTCCTGGCAGATAATGGCGAACCTTGCCAGTCCATTTGCATTCTCACTGACAGCAAGCTGAGATGGCTCATTTGGCCGATCTTGAACACAGCACGCCATATGGCAAAGTGAGCACCAGCTGCGTAGTATTGTAGGCATCTTTGAGCAAGGTCATCGAGACCCTGAGTGGTGGTCTCGCCATTTGTGCCAGCGAGCTCAACTGTGCCCTTGTCAACCTTAATGCCAGGAAGTATTCCACCTTCCTTCAGGATATCGGCGAAGGGCTTACCTGCATAAACACAATGATTCAGTGAATGAGGAGATTACATAAAACTCCAAATCTAGACCCGAAATGAACGTGTCTGCAGATGACTCGCAAGCCAAAATTCATGATGAGCGTCCCATATACTCATTTTAAGAAAATACTATTGAGAACACTGACCATCAGCAGTCTTCTGATAGAGAGTTTCATCAACCAGAATCACTCCACTAAAGCACGCGAGAGCTTCGGTAGTGGTAAAGAGGAGTTTGCAGATGGCACGCCTCTGGGACTCGACATCTTCAACATTGATACCGAGGAGGTAAGCACCGGCGATGAGCTCATCTGCATAAATCCCAACAATTCCACACGCGTTAAAACTTCGTATCATTGTCCATCACCACGGTGTCTCAAATAGATTAGATACATGGAAAAAATAATCACATCAAAAAGATAAATTTGAAATGCCAGCAAAGAAGCGGCCCATCATTGATGACATTAAATCAAAATTAGGCCAAAGCTAGGATTTAACTATATTACATCTAGGCCGTCAAATGGGTGGATTGGCTCAATTTGGGTTGGGTCATAAATGGTCCAACGTAAATTAACCCATTTTTTTGCAAAGTAAATTTCTTGACTCATACCTGACCTTAGCATTTTTCTAGTATTACAATATTTAATGGGGCATTAGTAGGTCTTAAATCTACAACATTCAACAACATATGTTGGACATTTGAATGAGGAACACAAGCATGCCTAAGACAGTTCACATGAACAGACCTTCCAATAATCACCAAAGTTGACTTCATTTGTAATCAAAACCCAAAAGAAAAGATCAGCGAGATACACTCTAATTTAGAGCATAAGAAAGTTTTTACTTAAGTAGCTTATCATGACTTTCAGTGAGCTCCAATCCATATTATATTTGCTGGAAACCACTCTCAACCTCAGACCTCAACTTGGCAATGAAGCGAAAATTGCAACTAATAGACTCGTTCCTTGCTATCCAAGGAATAAAAAAATAGGAAAATGTAGCAAGTTCTAGGTACTTTGATCAAAGATCTTATCATTGTAGATAAACAATAATAAAGGCAACACTCATAAAACTCAGAATAAATCACAAAAACTTCACATTATCGATGAAACTAACTCGCTAAGGTTAAATTATATCACATCAAGGAAGAACAGGATCATGGCTCTCCCCTCTCTCAACATGCGGAGCTTATCTCTACCATTAATGGTAGTTCTTATCTCAAAACCTCACTGGTAATCCTTAACCCTATTGGTACTTCCCCTGCTACAGATGGACTGAACTCAGCTACCGAATGCCCTATTCCAACTATCTATTGATCGTTTAGTCTTTAGCTTCTTCATCTCCTTCGAAGTTCCGATTCCAACCCTCGTTCGGTTGAATTCTCAATTCAGAATCATTTACACCAGCGAACGTCAATGCTTTCTCAGTTTCTTAATCATCCTCTGTTCTCTGTCCAAAATTTCCCCTTTTTTCTTCTCTTTATACAGTTTTTCTGCCATTACCTCATCATGTCCGAATCCCTTCTAACCTAATTCAGCCGTTACCTTCGCAATTAACTTATGGATTCCCATCATCAGAACGAGGAATCGCGACTGGCTGCCCTCAGTAGCAGAATGGGTCATCTGTGGTCCGACTATGAAATTGAGGTTTGGGACGAACCACCTCCGATGGAACAGCTACAAGAATGCAGAAATGTATTAATAGGTACACTTCTTTCGATTCCTTTTGTCAATATTCAAGCTTTTCAAAATACTCTAAGGCGAGTTTGGAGGATAGATCAAGTTGAAATTACCCAATGTGAAGCTGCGCTTTTTGTCGCAACCTTTAAATTAGAAAGTGATAAACAGAGAGTTCTAGAGGGTGGTCCATGGAACTTTGCTGGTCATTTGGTAATACTTAAGCCTTGGAAACCAAATACACCTTTACATTGCTATGATTTTACTACTTGCGCATTCTGGGTACAAGTTTTTGGACTACCCCTTGAGTGGTGTTCAGACCAAATGCTCTGTAAAGCGGTTAAGAGTGTAGGCAGAGTGATGGAGGTGAAAATTGATAAAAAGGAAGGAACTACTATCCGAGCTGGCCGTGTTCGTATAGAACTTTATCTAGATCAACCATTAAAAATAGGTCAGTTAATTCGAATAGTTGGTAAGGCTTTCTGGCTTGACTTCCGTTATGAGAGACTCTCATTTTTGCTATTCCTGTGGCCGACTAGGACACTATGCTTCTTATTATCAAGAAATTCCATTCAATGAAGCGAAAATGACAGGCAAAGAGAAAATGGCATTTGGACAATGGTTAAGAGCAGAGGTCAAGGAACATAGTCCTTATTGGCTTACCTTTTATGGGATGAATACTGATTCTGAAGATATTGAAGAAGTGATTCCTGAAACTCCTCCTACAGTGACCAATAAACTACCGGCATTACCTCCTATAGAAGTTACATCAGTGGAACATCAATCAAAAATAGATAAGTTGTACTCTTACTCCTCAGCGCATCAATAGCCTAACCTGCATCTCTATCCTGAAGGTCAAAACTCCGTGTCTCCCTCAACTAGTGCTATTATACCTGCTGCACAAAAGATGAAAGGAGTCAAAGAAATCCCACTAACTATCAAGGATAGGGATACGGATGATCAGCATCATCACAGATCGGTCTTTCAATCTAATACGGTTGCTCTACTTCCTCCACTCCTTCCAGTCAGTACTTTGTTGGTGACTTCCATAAAGGCAGTACTACCTCCTTCACTTGTCCATCAGAAAGGCAATCAGATTCAGATAGTTGGGGATGCATCAAAGAAGAAACATAAGTATACTAGATTATCGACCAAGGTAGGGATTTCAAAGAAATTTAAAAGGCAAAGTCCCCATGACTCGCTTATTCCTCTATTTGAAGGTCTTGATGAAAATTTACTATTGGAAACTCCTGTTATTTCGGCTGAAGATGCCGGTAAGTGGGTTGAGGTGTCTTTCCCTCAAAAGCCACCGACTGCAAACTGAAGCTACTCAGTTGAAATTGTCAGGGACTGGGCTCTCCCCTGACAGTTCAAGCCCTTAAGGCCCTTGTGGTCAAAGAGAAGCCTGACCTAGTTTTTTTGATGGAGACAAAGAACACAGAGGCTGTTCTAATTCATCTTCAGCGTCAACTTAACTTCCCAAATTCACACTTCATTAATCCTATAGGACTTGCTGGAGGACTAGCTATGTTCTGGCAGTCTCATATTTCCTTATATGTGGAAGACTCAACTCAGCACTTTTTGGATACTATATGCACATATTCTAGGAAAGGTATTATGATGAAGCTAACTTGCTTACATGCACCAGCGTCGTTCCAATCTCGCCAATTGTTCTGGACTGCTCTTCGCCAGATTGCGTCCATCAACTCTCTACCTTGGGTTTGTGTTGGAGATTTCAATGAGATTATCAATCAATGGGAGAAAGTGGGTAAACGAACTGCAGACTCACATCGCATACATTCATTCAGAGAAGTATTACATGACTGTTCGCTCATGGATCTTGAAAGTAAAGGTTACGCTTTTACCTAGATGAATAATCATCAAGGCGATGACTTGGTAAAAGAAAGGTTAGATAGAGTGTTGTGTGATCTGAATTGGCAATTAACTTTCCCTGAAGCTGAGGTTTTGGCATTACTTGCTTTGGGCTCTGACCATAGCCCCCTGCTGTTGAGCACAGAAGTCAAACAAAGTAGAAGATGTAAACCTTTTCTTTTTGAGGCCTATTGGATAGAACACCAAGACTGCAATAGTACAATAGCTACTTCTTGGGCCTCAGCTATGATAGTTGGCCGCGATCTGCCACACAAACTCCAACTGGTCAGCTTAGCTCTAAATAAATGGAGTCAAAGTAAGTTTTCAAAAGCCAAATCACAGATCACAGATTTCCAACAACAATTACAATTTTTGACTAATCAGACAAGCAGCCCGTATGACAGAAATTTAGCAGCAAGGTTAAAGCAACAGCTACAAGCGGCATGGCAGCAATAGGAGCAGTACTGGGCGATGCATTCTAGAATAAAATGGCTAAAGTGGGGCGACAAAAATACCAGATTTTTTCATGCAACTATTGTTTAGCGTCGACAAAGGAACAAGATCAGATGTTACTAGATCACAACCAAGAATGGGTAAGAGATGAGCAGGTTCTCAAGGATATGACTATGGCTTTCTATTCAAATCTTTACAGGTCAGCAGGACACCGAGACTATGGCCCTATTCTAGATCAATGTTCAAGTGTAGTTACACCTGCAATGAATGTTAAATTAGTTGCAGAGATCACATCAGAAGAGATCAGAAAAGCTACTTTTCAGTTGGGTAAAAATCAAGCACCAGGCCCTGACGGATTAAACGGTTTCTACTACCAAACTCACTGGGATATCCTAAAGGAAGAGCTTATTCTTTTTGTCCAGAATTTTTTTAATACATGAGTTATGCCAGTCGATTTAAACAGAACCATTATCTCTTTGATCCCAAAAGTCCCAAACTCGGAAAGCCTAGACCAATACTGACCCATAAGCTTATGTAACTATGCTTACAAAATAATATCCAAAGTCTTGGCTAACAGACTCAAACCCCTCCTACCTGACCTGATTTCTACAGAACAAAGCGCTTTTGTGAGCGGCCGCCAAATCCAGGACAACAAATTAATTGTTCAGGAGGTGCTACACCAATTGAAGACTCGGAATAGGAAGAAAATTTTTTTAAGCAATTTTAAAAATGGACATTCAAAAAGCTTATGACAGAGTGAAATGGGACTTCTTGAAAGATTATTTTCTTAGATTAGGTTTCCATCCAGTTTGGGTGCAGTGGGTGATGCAGTGTATTACGACAGTCTCTATATCTATCAAGTTCAATGGAGATCAACTTAACTATTTCCATCCTACGCAAGGCTTTCAACAAGGTGATCCTCTTTCCCCTTATCTGTTCATACTAATGGCGAATCTTTTGTCAACCTTAATACTTCAAGCCATTGAAATGGGTAATCTCAAGGGAATCCAATTGAATAGGTGGTGTCCTACCCTATCCCACTTACTTTTCGCAGATGATGCTATCTTTTTCTTAGACGGGAAAGCTATGGAATGTCAGAATCTAGCTAACATTTTGAACCAATATTGCTTAGCTACCGGTCAGGAAGTCAATCGGAATAAATTAGGCATCTTTTTCAGTAAATCCTATCCTTCTACACTTAAGGACAATCTAGTAGACCAATTCAGAATCCCCGTGCTTCATAAGACTGGAAAATATCTAGGTATCCCGTCAGATTGGGGTTGGTCTAAGCGAGATATGTTTTCATGGATTTTGGGAAGAGTAAATTCAAAATTAGATGGATGGAAGGAAAAACTGATATCGAAAGGTGGAAAAGAAGTCCTTATCAAGAGTGTCGTTCAATCTATTCCTCAATATGCTATGTCCATTTTTAAGATTCCTGTAACTCTTTGTCGATCTATTGAACAAAAAATAGCAAGATTCTGGTGGCAATCTGACAGCACAAAGAAGGGTATTCATTGGAGAAATTGGGAGTCACTAAAGACCAGAAAGGAGCAGGGTGGTCTAGGATTCCGAGACCTAATATCTTTCAATAAAGCGATGCTTGGTAAACAGGCCTGGAGACTAATCAAATATCCTTTATCCCTATGGAGTAAGCTATTCAAGGGTCTCTATTTCCACTCACAAGACTTTAGGTGTGCAACAAAAGGTAACCACCCTTCCTGGGGTTGGCAGAGCTTATTATTAGGGAGGGATTCAATTTTACCAAAGCTACAATGGTCCGTGGGGGATGGCACAAAGATTAGTATTCGTGAAGATCGATGGCTATCTATAGGAACTCTTGGTGGACCTGCAAATAGTAATGAGCCACGACTGATGGCAAATTTGATGTTGCCGAATCAAATCAATGGAATGGTCCTCTAATTCATCAGTTATTTGAAGACAAGGTTACAAAATAAGTTCTTAACATCCCACTCAACTCTACTTGCACTGAAGATCAGTTAATTTGGACAGCTACTCCTTAGGGTCAGTATTCTGTTAAGAGTGCATATCATAGTTTATCATTTTCCATTCAGCCATCTGAGCCTATTTGGAAGAGTATTTGGAATCTTAAAACTGTCCCCAAAATTAGACTTTTCCTTTGGTCTGTTTGTCAGAATGCTCTCCCTACCAAAGCCAATCTTTTTAATAGACATATTAGTTAAGAACCCACATGCATATTATGTAAACAAGAAGCTCATGAATCGATCGAGCATCTTTTTCTCCTATGCCCCTAGACTAACTCAGTTTGGTCTCACCCTAAGATTGCTATCAGTATTCTACAAACAGATGCACAACACATGGCAGATTGGATTGCAGAAAGATTTCAAAATAAACAGCTATTACCTAGTATGGATGTTGTCGCTGCACTCCTCTAGCAAACATGGAAGGCGCGAAACAGGTTTATCTTTAGTCATCAGAAGCCCGATCCATCCTTTGTGGTCGAATCTGCATTGGCTCAGTCTCGATCAGCTCGGATAAACCAACATACCTCATCTACAGCAACAAACCCAGGAGTTAACCTTTCTGATTCATGTTCTCTGTGGCGACCCCCTGATCCAGGTGTGCTGAAAATCAATATTGATGAGGCTTTTCAGATTGTTGATACCACAGGAGCAATAGCTTACATTTGTAGAAATCATATGGGTAAAATTGTGGAAGGATATACCTCTCGAGTTACTGCTACCTCAGCTTTGCAGGTTGAACTTTCTGCACTCATTTCATCGCTGCACCATCTTCGGCGACTTGGCAAATCCAATGATCCATTGATAGTGGAATCGGATTGCCTTACGATGGTTGAAGTAGTTGCAGATCCTCACAAGACGCCATGGGAGGTTCGGTCGATGTTTGATGAATTGGCTGCTCTTCTCCCTTGTTTCTCTCGACTCCAGATTAGGTTTGTTCGTCGTATGGCCAACTCTGTCACGGATTGGGCTGCCAGGGCCTAGTTGCGCGGGTCTTTACCTTCATCTTGGCCCGTCTTTTTCCCACCTATTTTATTAGATCTACTTATTTCGGATGTTAGGGAAGCGGGTTGTAATGTTTCTATAAATTAAATGAAGGTTACCGTTCAAAAAAAAGAAGAAGGAAGAATAGGATCATGAGTCGTGAGTAGTTAAAGTAGACCCTCGCACAGAAAAAGAGATAAAAATATATTGTGGTGCAGGCTAGATCAACAACATCTTCCTTTGATTTTACCAAAAAAAAAAAATCTTCCTTTGACCACAAACACATAGAACTTGAATCTATAGCATGCAAAGTACAACTACCAGTAAGAGCTGCTACAAATATAAATTCCGCAGCTAGTGAATAGAGAAGAAGGGCCAAACTAGAGCGGCTCAAATCAGACAGCACTTTTACTACAGAAGATATATTAGAATCGAACTTTGGCATGAGCAAATGAGATTGACCTTCTGCAATCAGGTGTCGTTCTGCCACCTCCAAATCCAATTTACTAGAAAGAAATTTAACAGAGAGTAAATGAAACCAAAGACAAACTTCAGAATCGATTCAACCATGTAACAGAAGATCAATCAAACAAGCGACGGATCAAGCGGAGCAAGAAGAGACACAAATCAAGCTAGGAAGAGACAGAACTGTCGACATAATAGAATACTACCTAGATCAAACTCGATATTTCCAAAGGAAGCAAAGCAGAGGGAGGGACGGAGGGAGGGAGAAGGAGTACCGTGGTGTTTTCCCTTGTAGCACGACATCTTCTCCTTCGTTCCGGGTGAATTGAGGATTGAAAGGAGGAGAAGACGAGCGTTGGAGAGTGGCGGGAAGACGGGGGGGCTTTATAGTCAGAAAAAGGAGGGAAAAAGGATTATGGCGAACGGGCTTTATTCTCTCTCCCTTCGGCTCACTGTCGACGGCAGAGACTCGACTTCCAAAACGCATGGACGGGCGGTCACGGATCTTCTTTTGTAATGTCCACATCAACAAGATCAAGAAAGCCCCAGTTAAAGGACCGAAAAGGGGAGCAGTCGAAGGAGAATAAGGATTTGACCGACAGCCAGACACGATCTCGATCTGGTGGCGACAACCCACGTTAACTGGACTCCCCATCGATTTGCCTTTGGCCCACACTCTATAACCACACGCTTTTGGCCGATGAGGACGAGATGACACGAGGAAGGAGAATATTTAGAGCAAGTCAAGGCCACCACTTGCTTAATTTGTGGACCATGGTCTCAGGAGAGGAACTGTTTACACTTAGACTAAATTCTAGGAAAAATAAAATCATTTTCTCTTCTTTCTTTTGAAACATATTACTGATTAAATCAACTTCGAGATTAATTTCTTTATGGTATTGCCACCAGTTAATTGATGTTTTGCTTTTTATAGGTCACAGGAAGAATATCTCAGATCGAAAATTATCGATATTGTAAAAAACGTCACATTCCTTATAGCGAAATGCAATGATGAAATATCTAGAGGCAATGATGAAATGAGGCAGCCAAACGCAATGATGAAATGAGTTCTAATTCTTTAAAGGAGCATATGTTTTTGAGGTAGTAAAATGCAATGATGAAATGAGTTCTGATTATTCAAAGAAGCATATGTAATTCCGATTCTTCAAAGTAGCATATGTAACAAAAAAGCAATGATGAAATGAGTTCCGATTCTTCAAAGGAGCATATGTAACGAAAAAGCAATGATGAAATGAGTTCCAATTCTTCAAAGGAGCATATGTAACAAAAGATTAAAATATTCTTGAGGTAGTGAATTGCAATGATGAAATGAGTTCCGATTCTTCAAAGGAGCATATGTAACAAAAGATCAAAATATTCCTCGAATGACTATTACTTCCTACACTTTGCTTTTTGTAAATCTTCACATGCACGGCTCATTATTATTTTAAGTATATGAAGGAAGGGAAAGCGATGTGGAAAGTGACGTAAAAGTAGGTGGAAGGGAAATCCACGGAAAATATAAGGTATGGTATATTTTTTTCAACCGTAAACGAACTCAAAATTAGGTAGCTTCTTCGATTTACGAAAAGTCAAGATTCTTCAATTTTTAACTTGTTATTATTATCCACATTTTGTTATAACTTCTACACAAAGATATCATAATATTAAAAAAATTTAAACAAGATTCTACTATCAAATGAGTGAGATTTGTTATTATTTAATGGGAAAGTGCTATCAAAAACTCTAAATTATATTTAATGTGATACATTTGTCCTCAACTTTTTTATTTTATTTTATGATATCTAAAATCTCAAACTATATCCATTGTGAGACATTTATTTAAAACTTTTTCTTTTAATATTAAAAACTTAAAATTTGTACTTTGTGTGGTGCATTTACCTTTAGTCAAATGATACTCTAGCCAAGATGACGGCATTTTTATTTTACTTGAGTTATGTTGGTATTATGTTAACACCATTTGCTTTCCGTCGTCTATGGAGGCAGATATTTAATTGTTCTTATCGTTGGAATTTTGTCAAATAATTCCTGCTGGTTGGTTTCAATTAACTATGGATGACTGAGTTTTGATGGAAGGGATTGCTGGAGGTGTTCTCCGTGATCACAAGCGGTCGATGGGTTTGAGCATTCGCTCCATATCATCTATCCTGGCATGGGCAAACCTAATTATGGCAGAGGAATCAGATGAAAACTAAAGTTTTTGCTTTTCTTCGTTTCGAGTATGGGTTCCTGTGATGGGATATGCAAATGAGTTTAAGCCATAACTCAGTGAAGTGGGTGTTGTTGCTCAACAGTTCCATCTAAATACCTTCCATGCTCATAGCTGGAGGGTGCATTGATTTGGTCCAAGGCTCGTATTCTAAACTGAACCTAAAGCCAATATGGAGTGGCTCGTACCGCATTGTGAAAAAGCAAAAGTCGTGTTTCTCTCTTGTTGGACTAACTTACAACATTAGTATTTATTCTGATTAAAACTCAGTCTACCATTTCAAAGTTCCTCTCCTATCATGAAGCGAAATGCCTTCCTATTTCTCCCTCTTCAGCCTGTCTTTTAACACATGACTTAATTCATTTCATATGTATTTCTATTTTAGGACCGTGTGTGAAAAGTTTTGTCAAGACAATGACTATTATAAAGATGATGGTAACACTGAGCGAAACAAATTTACTTTTTGCCTATGAATACTGTGGGAAGAGCAAGAGAAAGATCAGGCAATCGTGTTACATTTTCCCTCTGCACATGTTACTGCCTCTCAGCTTTAGGAATTACATCAATTCCAGGTGGTTCCATCACCACAACTAACTCTATTTTGGCACGGTATGTGTTAGTCATAACTCCGCTCAACATTGAATGGACTCCTTTTACTCAACCACAAATCAGAAGGAGGCCAAATGTGCAAGACTTCAACATGTAGCGGGATTGAACATTTGGATGGGCAAAATTCAAGTTTCAACTATCATAATTCACAAAAATTCCCGTGACCAGTTATGACTTTGCAAGCTGCAAGGGTTTCAAGAGGACTTCAAACCCTTTAGAAATCAAACCATATATCCACTTACTGTAAAACACAGTTGGCAAAACTACTTGCAAACCTCGACTTCGTCATAGTGCAGTAAGGGAGCACAAGCTGGAAAGCCATCATTCAACAACTAGGTCCATCATAATAGCTCTTTTGCCCTAAGAAACTTGGATGCTATGAGTTTAATCTTAAAGAAAGCCTGGCATATATGGAACATCAGAAATAAGAATAGAAGGAAGTCGTACAGGAAACTGGTTAATAATATATTCAAAAGATAGTCTAAAGGGCAATCAACGCAATCAACAGAAGAGCCTATTCCATTCAATTAAACGTATCTGCAATTTCTTTAGAATTAGTCACAGTTATATACTTGTACCGCAAATAATGTGCCACCATAGTCACTAAAATTATTAAAGAAGATAGCTCACAACTCTTCACAGATCAATTGCATCCTGATTTGCTTAGCCATCTTCGGTAGTCGCCATTGTTACTTGTCTAAGTTGAATTCCACTCAATGGACACCAACATAGTTTTCTGAACACGGTTGATTGCAGTTGGCAAAGTAATTTTTAGGACAAACAAACTCCAAATTATGAATGTTGGAAAATTTTGGACTTGCGATTTTAAGAGTGATGCTGAATCTAGATCAAAATTTACAAGAACTAGGCCGTGAAGATACTCAAAAATCATGTCCATTCAACGTGACCAGGAAGATTAGTTGGGCTAATGTTCTTCCAGCAATACCTGATACTGATAATATGCACTGGCAGGACATAACATGAATGAGCATCGATTGTCTAAAGAGTTAATTGCCACTACAAGCGAGGTTTCTTGACAATGAGCAAACATTTATTCTTCATCAAAAGCATCCATAGACATTAAGCAAGCAAAGAGATCAAGGCAAAGAGTTGAGCATTTTGTCCAAGATCCGCATTTTGTACTTGCAGTTAGGTGTCCTTGTTGAGTTGAGCTTTGCCCTCGTAAGTTCTGAGAAGTCGAGTTGAGCTTTGCCTTTGTAAGTCTGAGAGCCACCTTGGGGGTTCACCTTGCATCTCCTGAGAAATGCGGCCTGTGCCTTAGGAATGTTCTCTTCCATTCCAGCCCAGGCCTTCAAGATGGTTCGCTGCGGGGCCGGACTGAAGAAGGAGAGGCTCCATGGCTTCTTGCTAATGATCTTGCTTGCGGCATTGAGATTTTGGCTTGTCCTTGGCTTCTTGCCCTTGAGCTTGTTCATGGCATTGAGGTTGAGGATGGCGTCCCCCTCGCTCTGCCCACCAGACAAGAACATGATGGCTGGAACAACAGCAGGCACAGTTTGCAGCATGGTATGGATGGTGTACTCAGCAATGACTTCGGGAATGACCTTGGGGACTTCTGATCCAGGGGTGACCATGTTAGACTTCAACAAGGTTCCATCGACGAGCACATAGGGGTCATTTAGGGCCTTATAGCAAGCGACGAGGACACACTTAGTCACCTCAGCGCACTTGGTCAATGCTGTGGGAATCATCAACCAAGATCTCAGGCTCCACAGTGGGGACTAGACCTTTCTCCTGGCAGATAATGGTGAACCTTGCCACTCCATTTGCATTCTCATTGACAGCGAGCTGAGATGGCTCATTTGGGCCAATCTTGAATGCAGCATGCCATATGGCAAAGCGAGCACTGGCTGTGTAGTGTTGGCATCGCTGAGCAAGGCCATCGAGAACCAGAGTGGTGGTCTTGCCCTTTGTGCCAGCAAGCTCAACTGTGCCCTTGTCAACCTTAAGGCCAGGAAGCACTGCACCTTCCTCCAGGATATCGACAAAGGGATTACCTGCATAAATACAATCAATCAGTGAATGCGAAAATTACATGATAACCGTAAAAATAAATGTGTCTGCACAACATCATGATGAGCTTCTCGTCTACTCATTTCGAGACAACTGAATTTTGCGTGCTTTATGATTGGATCCAAGGGTGATAAATAGCTACAGATCAGCTACAAAGAAATTACAATTGAGAACACTGACCATCAGGGGTTTTCTGATGGAGAGTTTCCTCGAACAAAATCACTCCACTAAGGCACAGGAGAGCTCTGGAAGTGGTAAAGAAGAGTTCACGGAAGGCACGCCACTGTCACTGGACATCTTCAACGTTGATGTTGGACAACACCGCGCTGATGGTGCCAGTTCATCAGCATCGACAATACCTTTTCCAGAGGTACCGAGGAGATCAGCATTGGTGATGAGCTCATCTACATAAATCCCAAAATTCCTCACACATCAACTAATTACATGAACAGACTTTCCAATAATCACCAAAGCTAACTTTATCTATCAAAAGCCAGAAAAAAAGATGAGCGAAATACGCTCTAATTCAGGGTGAGCTCCCATCCACATTTTATTTGCTGGAAACCACTCTCAACCTCAGAATTCAACTTGGCAACCGAGCAAAAATTTGCAACTAATGACTCGATTCCTTGCTATCAGAGTAATATAAACAGGAACACACGGCAAGTTCCATGTACTTTCATTGAAGATCTGATCGTTGTAGACAAACACTCATGAAAGTCAGAACAAATCTCAAAAACTTAAGGATAGCCAAACATGGTACAAAAACTTCACAATGCTCCGCATGCAAGTATCGTACCAATTTCTTTCTTTCCTTCTCCCGAGAGCCTGCATGTCGGATCTCAAAGAAATTTCCATATCAACCGAAACTTCTGAAACCTTAAAACAGACAGAACCCAAAACAACTCTCGGGACCCCAAAACATCCGGCCCAGAAAATCCATGGTGTTTTCTACGTTTTATTTTTATCCGGGTTCTTTGATAAAGTTCAATCACCTCGGGAGTTCAGGAAATCAAACCACCAACCCATCGGAGGTCCGCTAACCCATTGGAGGTCCGCTAAACAAGCACACAATCATGAGGG
Source organism: Eucalyptus brandiana (assembly GCA_014182725.1). Taxonomy (NCBI): domain Eukaryota; kingdom Viridiplantae; phylum Streptophyta; class Magnoliopsida; order Myrtales; family Myrtaceae; genus Eucalyptus; species Eucalyptus brandiana. The sequence continues at coordinate 32,652,979 of CM024675.1, forward strand.
CTGAACTGATCCGAGCTTGAAGCTGACGGTGGGGGAGGGGGGGTTGTGAGGCTCCGATCAGTCTCTTGACAAAGGCCAGGATTGAACGGAAGGGCGACAGCCAAGGAACACGAGCTAGATATTATGCCACCATAGTCACTCAAATTATAAGCCATAAGAGAAGAGACTACCCTTGTTTGCCGTTCGATAAGTTGGCTTCTTGCGGCGACTGTTCTTTGAAGAGGATCCCCAGAATCCAACACCACCAAGTCACCATCTATCAACAGCGTTTCTTCCTTCATATTAGCAATGACCTGCCAGATGGAATCATTTTCCTCCACAGCTGACGATGGAGATTCAGATAACAGAAACTTGATGATATTATTGTAACTAGGCAATTGCATCGATGTTCCGATTCTTCTGGAAATGCCCTTGGCGGCCTTTCCTGTGCAGCAGATAATTGTCAATTGTGCGTGCATTAATCACAGGACAATTTCCAATTGAATGCCCTCATCTTAGCAAGTCTCCAGTTTTGGCCATGAAAGTTTTCCATGAGGGCCTTCTTCTACTGATTTCCATAGAACAAAGATGTAATTTTAACCATGTTTCGCCCTGACCTGATTAGGGGTTTGGTATAATAGCTCCTAGATTCATGCCACCGGAAGATGGAAACAATTCAGAGACATTGATTCGTGATGGTGCTCGATGCCAAGTCTTTTGGAGGAGCACAAATTCAGTAGTCAATTCCAACTCCTACCTAAGGAGCATAGCAAAATGAACGAACTTGAATATAAGAGAACGAATAACTCCTCTGGCATGATGAAATCTCAAAGTCGTCTAAAATTCCTGAACTTCATGCTGGAAGCGATGAAACTCTTTGAAAAACTATCACTGCTTCCATCCCCATCTCTAGATTAGCCGGAATGCTTTGGCAGCAAATTCAGATATATCTCCAGCTTGTGACCTCAACTCAATTGTTTCTGCAATCAGAAAACAGAGGAGGACAAAGAGAATCGATTGGCGAGATTCAGTGATCGCATGACAGTCTCAAGCGTGGAAATACTCAAATGAACAAGCATGTTAGTTTCTCCCAAGCTCAGGGCAGGACACCATAAATAAGTTGCTTGGTACATTGTTCCAGAACACCAAAAGACTACTCAGAACACATCAAATGTCCATTTAGTAGATTTGGCCATCCCAACATTAACAATCGAAGAAAACGCCCACAGATCAGATGCAGTCTTGTCTATTTAAACACCTAAAACCGGATTTGGGCTACTGTAAAGATATTAAGATCCCATCAGAAAGTTGCAAAGACAGTGAAATCCTTTGGAAAAGCAAAAGGGAAATCGAATTGGCTCACGTTTCGACGGCAACGTCTAGAGGGTTGAGAAGAAAGCTTGGCATTTGGCTCCTCTAGCTCCTGAGATGCAATGCGCAAGCCGTGAAGCCGACGAGATTAGCATGCACAACTTATAAAGGCATATTCAAAACTCCCGTATAAAGGCATATTCAAGCTGATGCTTGAAAGTGAAATTCCTCTGTTTGCTCTGACCGGGGATTCTTCGAGCCGATCCCTAGATAAGCCTAGCAAAACAATCTCTGTCATCTCGCGCATTTGGCGAGAGAGAGAAGTGCGTTGACTGTCATCTAGAGAGAGAATCGATTTGAAAGCGAAGGGCGTTGACTAAATCAGCATCGGGCGATGAGCAGACATCGCCGCTCTCGTCTTCCGCTTCGCTCGGACGTTCTGCTCGCCACTCCTTACTACTGTGGGTGCGAGGAGGAGGAGGAGGAAGCAGAAGAACGGAGAAAATAAAATAATAGAAAACGAGCTGACACGTGTGTTCCTCTTTTTTCTTATTTATTTTAGAAAATCTTAGCCGTAATTAAGGTTCATCGAATGACGTCATCAAGAAAGACACCCTCGAAATCTCCAACGGTCGACAGGAGATCTTTCCTCTTCAGCGACGAAAAGATACATTAAATTTCGAACCAACGGTCGGCGCGCCGTCAGCTCTCGCTACAAACAAGAACAGTGACCGCCGTCGCCTTCTTCGACGACCTGGTCCCACAGATAGTTTGGCTCCAGATGCGTTCACTGTGCTCTGTTCTTTTCAAAGAGAAATTCCGGTCCGACCGAAGCATCATGGGTCGGGGCAAAACGCCGCACGGACTCGTGCCCAACTCGGGAGCGCGCAGAATCGCATACGAGAAGAGGAAGAACGGCCAGATGAAGAAAGCCCGGGAGTTCTCCATCCTCTGCGGTGTCGACACCAGTGTTGTCGTCTTTCCCGAGACAGCGGCGGCTGGTGGCAACCGCCCGACTGTGTTGGAGGTCTGGCCACCGGATAGCCGAGAGGCCAGGCACATTATTGAACGCTACAGATCCGCTGGCCAAAAGAAGAAGGAGAAGGAGAAGAAGCTTGACCTCGGCGGGAAGGGAGAGCGCTTGAAAGACTTGTTGGAGAGCCAACTGAGGTCGCCCCTGAGCATTCTCGGTGACAGGGTCGACCTCGCGACGCGCAAGCTCGCCACGATGACAGAGGAGAAGAGGGTCGCGATGGCGGGCACAACCTTGGGTCCGCGCAACGAAGAAGGCCTGAGCGTCGACGCGGTGCCGCAAAAGACGCTGCACTGAGCGTGCACAGCCAGTACGTCGAAGTGGGTTGCCGGTGCTTAGCTCAACAACGGTCACTGCTCGTACTTCATCGACAGCGGCTGGGACACCCTCGCAATGGAGGAGGACGATTCCACTTTCTTCCGTACTTTTCTGACGGAGATGATGGTCTTTTTGACGGGAGTTTTATGTAGAAAATTTATTCACATAAACAACTAATCAATCAAGAAGATTCGGATCTATATATGACTGTAAAACATCGAGATCAATAAGCATAGCAGAGTTAAAGTGTACCTGTTTAAGCCATTGCTTTACTTGAAAAAAATAAATCACTCTTATAATAAGAGATCTATTGGAATGCCGAATCTTTATTTTTATTAGGGGTGTGCAATGGAAACCGCCCGAACCGAGAACCGGCCAGACCGGACCAGACTGGTCGGTTTTGGGCGATTCTAGAGGGTCTTGGTCCGTCTCAGGTTCCTATTTTTGCAACCGATGACCGATTGGTCCGTTTCCCGATTTTGGGGTCAGAACCGAACCGACCATATATATATATATATATATATTAATTTCTAAACTAATCTATAGTACCCATTACCATCAATTCATTTTTTCTCTCTCGTAACTTAACTCAAAGCTAATCCCTTTTTTGCATTTCTGAACTACGCTCTACAGTAACCATCACATCAATTTTCTTTTCCAAATTTTACAATTCTCACTTTCCTTTTCCCTCTTGAAACCTAAACCTTTTTTTTTTTTTTTTTCTATTTCTGCTTTAATCCACAATAACCATCACATCAATGTTGCACACCCCTAAATTTTGCAATCCATTTGGCGGCAATTCGATTCAACTTCCATTTTCCCAAACCCTTCCTCCCCGCAGTGTCGTCATCTCTTCGCCCTCTCCCCGTCTCCCGTTGCGGCCTCGCCGATTCACAAGGCCCTCTCGTTCTTTGAGGCGAGTCTCGAGTCCCATCCTCGATAAGCTCTTTTGCTTTGTTTTCATCGTCGCGCGCGCGCTTCGTTGTTTGATCATTTATACTCTATAGTCCCATATTCGTTTGCTTGAATCAAATTGATGAGAGATCTCACCTTTCTTTCGATTCTTTGTAGCGCTTGATTGTCTAGCGTGTCTTGTTTATGATGGCTCTGGAGTGTCATTGCTGATGAGTAGAGTGAATAGATGTGTAGACTCCAGTGGAGGGTAGTCATAGTTGAGTGCCGGAATTCTTGGTCAGCTTGTCTGTTGAATCGGATGGGGTTGCTCTGTGCGTGAGTATTGCTAGTGCATAGTCGTTTTAGTGGAGGGTAGTCATAGTTGAGTGCCGGAATTCTTGGTCAGCTTGTCTGCTGAATCGGATGGGGTTGCTCTGTGCATGAGTATTGCTAGTGCATAGTTATTTTCAAGTTCGTGCGCTCGATCTAGTGTCCCCCAATTTGCTTTCGCTCGGTGATGGGGAGAACTATTGTTTTGCCAATGCTTGTCTGGCTAGTGTTGATCAAAGAGCAGCTATATTGCCTTGTGAATGAATGGGCATGCTTGTTGATGTCCGCTTGCCATGAATTTTATCTGTTCCAAACTTGATTTTGTTAATTTTTATCCGGCATAAGACCGTGCCCCATTCTTTTTCTTCGAACGTGGAGTAGATATTGATATCCATTTTGTTGGCTTGGCATGTCATATCTTGACCTTGGTTTTGATCTTGTTCCTTCCTCCCTTTTTGGAGGAAAAAGTATCACTTTGGTTGCTGGAAATCTGCTCTTGCTCGAGTTGCAACTTAATATCTGCTTAATTTTTTAGTATCTATTTTGGTAGGTACAGTTATATGATAAATATGGACATGACATTAAGAAGTAAGGCTGCAATCATATCTTTAGTATTTCTATTGATGTAAATGAATATGATGGTTTGATGGCTTATTATAATGTTTTGTTTGATTCAGACGATCTATTTATATGTCAATGGAAGTGGATCAATCAAATGATGATATGAATCCTATGATGGATTCACTAGAACATGAAGGTGAAGAAATTGAATACCTCGAAATGGCATCCAACACAAACAAGGTATCTAATACTTGTCTTCCTAGTTCTGGTAAACGAACATCAACAGTTTGGCTTCATTTTCATAAGGGCAAAATCGAGAAGGAGAAAACTATGGTGATTTGCAATTATTGTGGGGCCAAGTATATGTACTTTGTTGATAATGGTACTTCCGCTATGTTGAAGCACTTGAAAAGGTGCAATAAGCATCCTCACAACATAGATAAGAAGCAAAAAAATTTCACCCCACGTAGAGCACAAGGGATAACAATGGGGCATACTTGTACTGATGTTAGTGCAAATGTCTTATCAGCATGGGAATTCGATCAAAATCGTTGTAGACAAATGCTTGTTCGAATGATCATAACGGATGAACTACCTTTTTCGATGGTTGAGCGTGTTGGATTCCATGATTTTATTGATCAATTACAACCTCTCTTTCATCACATCTCTACAACGCTTGTTCGAATGATCATAACGAATGAACTACCTTTTTCGATGGTTGAGCATGCTGGATTTCATGATTTTATTGATCAGTTACAACCTCTCTTTCATCACATCTCAAGATTTACAGTGGCTAGAGATTGTATGAAGTTATATCTTTGTGAGAAAAAAAGTTTAAAGACTTACTTTGGCAAGCTTAAGTCTAAGATTGCACTCACGACTGATACATGAAGTTTCATCCAGAATTTGAATTATTTATGTCTCACCGCACATTTTATTGATGATGACTGGAAATTGCACAAAAGAATAATCAATTTTGTGGTGATGCCTAGTCATAAGGGCAAGGATATCGGGAAAATGATTGAGAAATGCATCTATAAGTGGGGAATAGAGAAAAAAATGTCCACAATCACTGTAGATAATGCTAGTTCTAATGATGTTGTCATTGGTTTTTTAAAAGAAAAATTATCAAGAGATATGCTATTGATCTTAGAAGGCGATGTTTTATGCACGGCTCATATTTTAAACTTGATTGTGAAGGATGGATTGACCGAGGTACGTGATTCTATTACACGTATTCGAAACGTGGTTAAGTATGTGAGAAGTTCTCCCATGAGAGCTAAAACATTTCAAGGTTGCATTGAAAGTGCAAGGATCACTTATAAGGGTTCGGTTTGTCTTGATGTTACAACTAGGTGGAACTCTACTTATCTCATGTTGGACACTGCCTTAAAATTTAGAAAAGCTTTTGAAATAATGGAAGAAGATGATCCTTCTTTCTTAAGTAAGCTTGACTTTGACAATCCTACACATGAAGATTGGGAATATGCCAGAATTCTTTGAGTATTTTTAAAGAAGTTTTATGATGCCACCAACAAGATGTTCGGGACTCTATATATCACTGCGAATGATTATTTTAATGAGATAGCAACTTTATATAGAACTTTGAAACAAGCGGAGAAGGCTTCGGATTTTAGTTTGGAAGTTATGAGTGCAAAGATGAAGGAGAAGTTTGACAAATACTATGAGATTTTTGAAAAAAGTAAATATGATGGTGTTGATTGCGGTGATATTGGATCCAAGAAGAAAGTTGAGCTATGTGCGGTATTATTATAGATTAATCTATGATGATAGTGCGAAAGTTGATGAAATGTATGATAAGGTGAGAATTGCCCTGGAAAGATTGTTTCATTTTTATGAAAAATCTTATCTTAACTCTTGTGATAGAAATTTGGGTATTAATATTGATGGTAGTTGGAATCCTGATAACCATGAGAAGGGTAAGAAAGATGATTTTGATTTGGTTGAGGATTTCAATTCAGATAAGGCATTTGATATTTTTCTTCGTGAGGAGAAAAAAGTGTCGGTAGGTAAGCTATCTGAGCTCGATAAGTATCTTAAAGACGAACATGAAGAAAGTCGTGATCTTGACCTATTGATGTGGTGGAAAACTACTGGTCAAAAGTTTGAAATCCTTTCTTTGATGGCTCGAGATATTTTATCTATTCCTATAACAACCATTGCTTCGGAGTCGACTTTCAATACATCCGGTCGTGTGCTTGATGGCTTTTGAAGTTCTTTAACTCCTACAATGGTGGAAGCTTTGATTTGCACTCGAGATTGGTTTAGAAAGGTTACCATGCCGATTAATGTTGAAGAGTGCATTGAGAATGCGAAAAGGTTTGAATGGGGTAAGTCATCGATGTATCTTTTTATCTTGTAATTCTTTTGTATATCTAATAAGTGAATGCTCTATTTAATATTTTGTTTTGTTAGATATAAATGATGTTCATTTGGAGCTTACCGGTAAATAGAGTTTGCAAATTCAAGTGGAAGAAATATATGTGGTGAGATTTTTCATTAATTATTTGAGTTCAATTAAAAGTAATTCTAATTTAAAACTAATGTTGAGTTATCATATATACTTATTGCATGACTATTAGCAAGTTCTGGGCTCTCGGCTTTGATCATATTTTGCTTGCTTGAACAAAGAATCTATTCCCCTTGGGCCATGCAATATTGAGTGATTCGGCGAGATGTATGGAGTTTGGTAGTTTAATGTTGAATGTCTTTCTCTTGTGCTAATTTTGGAATTTGATTTTGTTTTTTATTCCATGGAGGGTTTATTCTAGATTAGTTATGACCGCTAATGGATGGTATTGAACAATGGCCAAACTATGTGTTGAATTTTTGTTGAGTTTGGATTATGTTTTTCCTTTGTTTTTTGCCTCTCTAATAACATTTATGTTCATGAGAATGAAGGTGAGTCTGTGAAGTACGTTTGGAAAGAAATTGTTTTATGATATTTCAATTTTGTGTGGATCTTTAGCTTTTTTTTTTTTTTTTTTTTTTCATAACAGCGTAAAGACATAGGGTATAATGCAGGATTTTAATTTTTGTTTCCACAAAGTGGGCGTGTATTATTTAGTAGGGCATCACTTTGCTAGACACAAAGTGAATAAGAAAACTTGACTGGATCATAATCTCGTGCGTTACTTTACTAGTAATTACTATTTTTTTTTTTGTTAAATGAAATGAAAACAAGTGATGGTTCATTGGAATCGGACCGGACCGAATCGGTTGGTCCTGTCCGATTCTTGGTTCCAAGATCAGCTGGTCCGGTCCACGGTCTTGAAAAGTGGGAACCGATACTCTCGGTCCGATTCCTGGTTCTTGGGTGGAACCGGACCAAACCGGGAACTGATCACCCCTAATTTCTATTACCTATTTTAGTATAACAGTTTTCAATGGGATTAAAGCAACTGATAGGTATAACCTACCATTTTATAGGCTAGAGATAGGACTTAGTAAATCATAATCAATAGCGTGTCAATTGGGCCACTCCTATTATGGGCTTCAATTAAACACAATTGTCTATACTTTGCTACTCAACTAGGCCCGTTATTAACAGATACCAATATCTAATTTAATAAGATCATTATAGGGTTTAACAAATATTGAAATATTCATTAACCCAATTATTTAAAATATAAAATTAATTAATTAATGTAAACCCATATTATAGGAAATTTTCAACATTTTATTGATTTTTTCTTTTGATCTGATAATACCTTAAGGTCAGGCTATTGTGGTTTGTCGCTTCTTGAGACTTAATTATTCGTTTTTTTTTTTTGTTCCGGTTGGAGATGATGATGTATAGAAAAGTTGAAATTCATATGAATAATAGGGAAACTACAACATCTTTATTGCTCTATCTGTGAGTATGAGTTGATTTTCTCGCACATTCAGAAGTCGTGGGTAAAGCAATTCTTCTCGATGCAAATGTCCTCAGGGATGCGCCTATGTGAGGATGGCATAGTTCAATCCCATTGCTTGGGACGATTTTGCAAAGGGGAATGCCATTAACCCTATGATGTATGGATGTTGTTGTTTGAAACGTTTATTGGGTTTGGGTTTGTGTTTTACAGAAAGTATTGGTGGTATCTGTTGGAAATATGATTTGATAACTTAGGAAATACCAATCCTGAGTATCAATGATTGATTCATTTAGTAATTGATTTGGTAAAATAGGAATTAGAATCGATGTATATTTTCTTTTATTTCTTTCATGTTTTACACTTTGCCCTTGTATTACAAATACTGTAATCAACGTCTACAACAAAAACATACAAAAATACAAAGCTCCAGTTTCCTCTCCACTTCATTTTCAATTTTTGTCATGGTATCAGAGCACCATATTTTGGCCTAAGCTTCCACATCTTCAAATTGCCCTTCGGTTCTTTTCTAGTCTGTTGTTGCGACCTCAACCTTGCAAAACAAACCAGCCACCGAATATGAATTTTTCTCTACTGTGCTCAGAAAAAACCTTGATAAAGTTGTCCAATGGAGAAACCTCTAACTCACCTCATCAGGTCTTAGATCCAGCACTAGTCGACCCAATAGAAGAAGGCGCAATACCTACTCGATCATCAGTTACTACTTCGTCGGTACTGCTCAACCATCCATTACGGCTCCACTTGCTTCGTTCCAAATACGGGGACTAATTAAGTGGCCTTATCTCGATTGGTACCCTATTCAAGGCCAATGGGCCGGGTCGAACAATGTATGGGCCCAACAGAATTTACTTGGAGAGGAGAATGGACTGGGCTTCGGAATTTGGCCTGAAGGACGTGGATCTTCTTAGGAGAACTACCCAAATGACAAGTTGGGCTGGACAAGAATAGGTCTTGGATGCGGATCCATCCCAACGGATCCCTACCCAGTTCTACAACTCGGTTTCCAACTCGATTTTCTGCCCTACTCATTTCTGGTCAATGGCGGTCGTCCCGAGCCCGAAGATCCCTTTCACACGTTGACGGCCGACGGACCGGAGCTTCGACTCATCAACATGTAGCTCATCAGATAGGACAACTACAATGCCTGGACTCGAGACCTCCGGCGAGCACTTGTAACGAAAGACAAGAATGGTTTCCTTGACGGCACCGTCCCCTATCTGACCAATGAACGAATGCAACGTTTTTGGAAAAAATGCAACCAATTAGTCCGTACTTGGATCGGAAATTGTCTCGGTTCGGACGTTGTAGTTGGGCTACTGCCAACTAAGGACTCGAAGACTTTTTGGGCGAACATCTGAGAGATGTATGGGCGTCTTGATCCAGCAAAGCTCTTCACTATTACTCAGGCTATCTCGGAGCTGAAGCAGAATAATCAATCTGTCACTACCTGCTTCAATCAGCTCTCGGCTCTCTAGAATGAGCTCGAGGCGACCAAGGAACGGCTCGAGGGTCCTGAAGAAACATTGAAACAGTACCAGAAAATTAAGGAATGAGAGAAAGTGACTCGGTTTCTACTTATCTTGAACGACACGTACTCACCTTTTCGATCGTAGATCTTGGTGATGGACTCATTACCTTTGCTCGACTGGATTTACCAATTGGCGATCCAAGAGGAAAGCCAACAGCAAGTCGTGACCAAGCATGGTAGAGTCGGCGAAGGAGTCACCGTTGTTGCCCTCCAAATGAGCTTCCGATCTGGAGAGATGCCGCACAGATTCCATGGCAGTCGCGGCATGGTTGGAGTCGAGGGCTTCGGGCAAGGAGGGGGTGGACGATTTGGGACAACGACTAGGGTAGGAGGAAACCCTACAATGAACGGCTGGGATGGAAGCAAATTGGACGGCTACGATTTGATTCTCCCATTAGAATCCAACGGTCAACATCAAAGGAGATCGGATGGCCTTTATTTACTTGCTAGCCCAAGTGAATTGAACGGCCCTTATTCGGTCATGACAGCACCCGCATATAGGGCATTCGGAGGCTCATGAAATGCCACGTCATCTACCAAAAATACTGGGCAAAATTCAAAAATTAAGGGCATACTATTGATATGTGCTGGAAATTATATGGAAAGCCAGGTGATAAGAAGGAAAAAGAAATTGCTGCTTACCAGGTTTCGGCACGAAAGATTGATGGGGCAAATCGGACAATTACCCAAGATTAGTATCATAATATAATGAAGGCATTAAATCTGCTGATAACAAATGATAAGGCTGCGAATTTCTCAGGTATTTCTTTATACAAGGAAAATTCAATATCAGTTGATGCATGGATAGTTGATTTGGGTGCCAGTGATCATATAGTTTGTAATGGACGGTTATTTTCTAGTATTCAAAAGATGCCACATTCTTCAATATCTGTACGCCTCCCTAATGAAAATACCACTCATGTTACCAAAATTGGTACTGTCCACCTAATGTGGCACCTCTCGACGGCCCCCAATCTGTTAGGGTTACCACAGATTACTTGTCACTCATCCTACTACATACTAATAAGGTAACTTTTAATTTAAGTGAAATCATAGTTCATAGGGGTTGATTTGTAAAATACTTTTCCATTTTTTTTTTTGTAAATGTCCCAGCGCAGTTCATCAGCGGAAGCATAAACAAGTCTCACCATCTCTCCCTCCAATAACAATAATGCAATGCACACCAACTACGCACCATAAGAAAAGATAAAACCGATTCACTTTTATTTATTTTTTCATGATGGACATTTAGGTCGATACAACAAAAAGGCCAAGATTTTTAACTATACTTGGCTATAACCAAAAGAGAACTCGATCCTATACAAAACATGTACATCCCTCTATCAACAAGTATCGGCTATCCCCAAAAAGAAAACGTCAGCTCCCACCAGTCCTATGTGCCATCACACCCAACCCGGTGCATCGGGCGGCGGCGGCGGCAACATCCCTAGCATCACCCCATTGCGTCGAACATGAACGGACAAAAACTCTTGGATGATAGGGCCATCAGCTGAACCCACGTCGTACATCACCAACACTCGAGCTCGGACATACTCCAGACCAGGTATACTAATACAGAAATGCTCGGTGCACTCCACCTCGACGTCAGTAGGTATGCCATGGAAGGTACTATGCACAATTGGTGAAAGAGACATCTTTCTAATCTGAAATGTTAATCCCCAAAGGGGGTGAGTACAACCACTCAGCAGTAAAGATCCGCCACACTACACAGAGCATCAAACGTAACAATCAAGGTATCATGAATAAAGCACATATCATTCATGCATTCAAGCATACCTTACCTTGCAGCCATGCACATATCACCATGCCATATGTGCATATATCACAATGCACTTATCATCAAGCAGTCATGTATATATCACCATGCCATATGTACACATCCACAGTCTCAATTTTTATCTTTCCAGGGACCGATGTTTGCATCCCTCAATTTATCGCTCGCATCCAACCTGACATCACGAGGAACCTCCGGCACACACCTCCGGGCATCCGGCACACACACTCCGGGCATCTCGTACCCCAACTAGCATCACGAGGTATCCCCCCTCGGCACACACCTCCGAGGCTTCCGGCACACACACTCAGGGCATCCTGAAACTCCCGAGGACATCCGGCACACACACTTCGGGCATCCCGAAACTCCCGAGGACATCCGGCACACACACTCCGGGCATCCCACACCCACACTCCGGGCATCTCGAAACTCTCGAGGCATCATCGGCTCACACCTCCGACGGTCTTGTTATTATCTCAATTTATATTCACATACGAATCTCAATTTCAATAAGGCATTTGATGCATCAATATCCAAAGTCTCAACCAGATTTTAATGCCATATAACATGCCATATGTCATCACATATGCAGCAAAATCAACCACTCAAAGCATTGCATCACATGGAAAAATTCATTTATTTTTTATAACACTTCAATTTTTAGATAAAACAGAATACACTCCTTTAGTTAAAACTATAGGAAAATTAGTAAATGGTATAAATAAATTTTGAAAAATTGAAACATTATAGATGAGACCTAAAGGTAGATATCTCATGGAGAACACCATACCAAAAGAATCCCACACAAAACAGTACGGTCCATGCATCACAGTCTTCAAAATTTTAACACTTCAGCTTGCACAGTTTCGGAAGTAATTTAAATTAAATATCCAATTGAACTATGAAAATTCTGAAATTTTGATATGTTATAGAAAAGTCCTAAAGGTAAATATCTCATGAATAAATTGAACCCCAAATCGTTCTAGATTAACAGATATAGTCGATTAATCCCCCCTGTTCTCGGTGTCATTTTTCCATATTATCTTCTTTCAAAGGAAACTCGTTTCACCAATCTACATATGTCCGTTTCTTCTAAATTTTCAGTATGTTATACCTCAGAATATTATCTACAACTTTTATTAAGGAGACACGATCAAATTTTAACTGTATGATTTTATAAAAATCACAGAATCATACTTGGTCAAGGTAGCATTTTCCCAGATCCAATTCCTTCAAAGGACAACGATTTCACCGACCTATTTTTGTTCATTTCCTCTAAATTTTTGATATGTTTTACCTTAAGAAGTAAAATACAACTTTCATTAAGAACTCAAAGTGATATTTTCGCAAGAAAGTTACTTTACAGTCCACGAAATCACTAAAGGTCAGCACAACAAATTCCAGATCTAATCTCTCCAAAGAAAAATCGTTTCACCAGGCAATCCTTGTCCGTTTTGCTTCAAATTTTAGTATGTTATTCCTCAAGATGTTATCTACAACTTTCATGAATAAATAGAAGCAAGATTCCAACTAAAAAGTCGCATTCAGCTCACAAACTCGTGAAGGGTCGGACTGGTTTTTCCAGAAAACAGCATGCTAGGCCAACGAATTTCTCCCCATAGCTTCGACCTTTCATCACATCTATTACAACCAAAATTCACCATCTTCTACACACACAACACAGCAAGCAAAGGGTAGATTTTAGGACTCTACTTGCCTCGAATTTAAGCTCAAAACAGCGACAAACGGCGGGCAAGGTGGCGAACGAACGGCGGCGAGCTAGGTGGATGATCGGCGGACGGACCTCCCTCCTTCCTCTCGAACGCACTGCCTCTCCTTTCTCTCTTCCTTTCTTCCTTTCCTTTCTCTCTTTCTCTCCTCTCTCTCTCTCTCTCCTCTTTCTCTCGCTTAATCTGCCCCCCTCACTCTCTAATTTCTTCCCCCTCATGATTAACAATCATGATCTTGCATGCCGGCGCCACTTGGCAATTGCCATGCAAGATGGGCTTGAATCCGGTTGGGCTTGGGCCAGCTTGGTCGACGGCAACTCCTCCTCTCTCTTTGGGCTTCGCGGGCCAGGCCCATATGGCCGAATGGTGGGTGATCGTGGGCTGGTCTTGGCCCACTCTTCTCTAATTTAATCTACTAATATCTTCCACTTAAATAAATTCCTAACTTACAAAAATAATATGGCCATAAAACTTGAAATCATAAATCCATAAACTCCAATTTATAACACACATGGCCAATGATAAAATTTTTTTTCTTATCAAATAATTATCCATTAAAAGCTTGGCCATAAATCTCATTGCAAATCATGGATCAAACGGCTACAATATAACTTGATGGTACTTCCACCAGCTATTCATAGATTTTAATGCTTCTAGAGATTGCCATGAAATTTTGGGATGCCACACCTAAGTCCAGATATTATTCTAAAAAATGTCCTATTCATTCTTGATTTTGAGTTCAATCTCTTATCAGTCTCAAAAGCTTGTAAGGATAATTCTTGTCGTGCCATATTCAATCGCAATGATTGATTCTTTCAAGACCTTTTGACTGGTAGACTGATGGGCTTGGGCAGTGTTTCAGAAGGGTTATATTTTTGGATTGATCTCCAAAGGAATTTTGAATTATTCAATAAAAGCATTTCTTGTAATGCCATTGCTAGTAATAAAAATCTTATTTTCCATCAACGCTTGGGTCATACGACAAAATTCCTTTATCCTAAATGTCCAATTTGCCCATTGGCAAAACAGTCTCGGACACATTTTCCAGTTAGCACATCTAGATCCACCAGTGCATTCTCCTTACTTCATATGGATATTTGGGGACCCTACCACACTCCACATTGTGATGGGTCTCGTTTTTTCTTGACCATTATTGATGACTATACTCGAGCTACTTGGGTTTTCCTTATGCAATCCAAGAGTAGACTTTTTCAATACCATCGAATTTTCTATCTCTCATTAAAAATCAATTCGACAAACCTGTCCAGAAGATTCGTATGGACAATGGATGTGAGTTCTTTTTTGCGGAATGTGACTCTTTCTTGTCTTCTCGAGGTATTCTACATGAGAGTTCATGTAATTATACACCCCAAAAAAATGGGATTGTCAAAAGAGAACATTGTCACCTCTTAGAGGTAGCTCGAGCCCTAAAATATCAATCTTCCATACCTGAAGATTTTTGGGGTGATTGTGTAGTCACGAAACCTTATTTGATCAATTGCATGCCAACTAGAATTCTCAATGGGCAAACTCCTTTTGAATTGCTTTATGGAAAGCAACCAGTGATTGATCATCTTCGAGTTTTTGGATGTTTATGTTATGCGGCGAATCTGGGCCACCGAAGTAAAATGGATCCTCGTGCCATTCGGTGTGTTTTTTATGGGATATCCTACACTGCAAAAAGGCTATCGGGTCATGGAGATCTCTACAGGGCATTTTTTTGTTAGCAAGGATGTTGTCTTCCATGAAGATATTTTTCCTTTTCAAGAAATTGCGTCGATGTCTTCCACTCCAGAGTTAGATCATCGACCTTTCTTATCAGAAGAAGATCTCACTGTTCAAAATAAGTATGTATTTATTACACCAGAATAGCATATGCCCATTATGACAAATGATTCAAATTGAGCCATCGACTCACCAATTTCTTCACCTGAGAAAGATACTTCATCAAATTCTTCAGCAACCTCCTCGCCGATGATTCACTAGAGTCTGTCCCCTGTATTATCGAAGAAACCGAGAATTGAGCAGCCTCGGCGTTTTGGACGTCACACTCGACCTCCTACGTGGACACAAGATTATATATGTCCTACGTTGGATTGTCCAGGTATGCAGTACCCCATATCATCTTATGTTTCATTTAATAGACCATCATCAGAACACATGTGTTGCATTAGTAGAATTTCGGAAGAATAGGAACCGTCATCGTACTCTGAAGCAGCGCATGATCCTAAATGGCAGCATGCTATGGAAGCTGAACTCAAGGCTCTCAATGAGAATCACACTTGGGACATTATTCCATTACCGGCAGGATGAAAACCTATTGGCTACAAATGGGTTTATAAAATCAAATTTAAAGCAGATGGATCCATTGAACAATACAAGGCCCGTTAGTTGCGAAAGGGTTCACGCAATGAGAAGGCTTTGATTATCATGAAACATTCTCTCTGTAGCCAAAGAAGTCACTGTTTGCTCTTTCTTATCCATTACTGCTTTTCGCAATTGGCCACTACATCAAATGGATGTCAATAATGCTTTCTTACATGGAGCTTCCACAAGGATTACGCAGATAGGGGGAGTCTCGTGTGTGTCGTCTCTGCAAATCCCTGTATGGACTCAAACAGGCTTCTAGGCAATGGTATGCCAAGTTTGTTGCTGCTTTAACCAACACATGTTTTCAGCATTCCAGACACAATTATGCCTTGTTCACATGGAATGAAGGTACTTCATCAATTTATCTTTTAATATATGTTGATGACATTCTTATCATGGGGAACAATGAACTGTCTATTGCAAAGTTCAAAAGCTATATGCATTCCACTTTCCATATCAAAGACTTGGGATCTCCTAAGTATTTTCAAGGCATTGAGATAGCTCGGTCTGACAGAGCAATATCTCTCAGTCAAAGAAAGTTCATTTTGGAAATAGTCTCTGAAGCAAGATTATCAGGATGTAAACCGGCAGTTATCCTGATTGAGTAGAATACAAAGTTAACGACACATGAGTATGATTTGACCTCATCTTCTCGCATTGAGGATTTGTTGCTTGAAGATCCATTAGTATACCAACGACTTGTTGGGAAACTGATTTATCTCACAACAGAAAGACTAGATATATGCTATGCTATGCAAATACTCAATCAATTCATGCACAAACCGAAGCAATCCCACATGAATGCAGCCTTGAAAGTAGTGAAATACTTGAAGGGATGCCCAGGACTTGGCATTTTTCTATCTCGAGATTGCGACATGAAAATGATGGCATATTATGATACGGATTATGCCACTTGTCTGATGACGAGAAGGTCCATCACTGGTTTTTGTATCAAATTTGGAAAGTCTCTTATCTCATGGAAAACAAAGAAGCAGTCAACCGTATCACTAGCATCAGCAGAATCATAATATTGGGCTATGGTAAAGACTATTTGCAAAATAATATGGATACAAGGATTACTTGTGGATCTTGGAGTACAAGTGGATGGACCTAGTAAATTATTCTCGTGACAATGATGTTGCACTCAAGTTAGCAGCCAATCCAGTGTTTCACGAGAGGACTAAGCATATAGAGGTCGATTGTCATTTCACTCAAGACAAGATTCGAGAAGGGATCATCACAACGAGAGGAATGGGAACTACAGAGCAACCTGCAGACATTTTTACCAAGCCATTATGCCAAAGACAACATACATATCTATTAAGCAAGCTTGGTGTCCTCGATATATATAGGCCACCAGCTTGAGGGGGAGAGTTGGAAATATGATTTGATAACTTAGGAAATGCCAACCTTGGGTATCGATGATTGATTCATTTAGTTGGTAATTGACTTGGTAAAATAGGAATTAGAATCAATGTATATTTTCTTTTATTTCTTTCCTATTTTACACTTTGCCCTTGTATTACAAATAGTGTAATCAACGTGTACAACAAAAACATACAGAAATACAAAGCTCCAATTTGTCCCCTTCATTTTCAATCTCTATCAGTATCTCGTCTATTCCGATGTGGGCAAACCCTAGAAAGATAGCTTAAGGGCAATCAAACAAACACTCATTCTTTATCAAAAGCACCCATAAACATAAAGCAAGCAACAAGAAAAAGGCAAAGAGTCGAGCATTTTGTCCTAGATCCGCAGCTTAGTACTTGCGCTTCAGACATGGAGAGAACCAAAAGTGCCCTCAACAAGTTTAGCTTTGCCTATGTAAGTTTTGAGAGTTGCCTCCTCGTCAAGTTGAGCTTTGCCTTTGTAAGTTCCAAGAGTTGCCATAGGAAACAGTTGAATATGATAGAATCTACCATCCGAACCCTACCCAACTAATTATACCACAAGTAGAAACACTCAAAAACCCATTTTTAAAGCTTTTGAATTCCCAAAAAATCTTAGCCCAAAGTTTGCCAAAACCATAGAACAAAAGAAAAGACTTTTAGGGAAATCAAAACTAGAACTTGCTCTTATACTAGACACCCCTAAATTCCAAGGATTAACTATAAGGGATACTCTAGACCAACCCACTATTAGTACTTTGACAAAACCCTCTAGTGACTCTGATAATGAATCAGTCGCTGAGGTAAACAGACTTAATTAGAAATAACCCCAAAAACTTTATTATAGTAGAGCCACCCCACCAGACATCGGTCAAGAAGAATCATCACAAAAGATACAGAATAAATACTCTTCAGATGTCATTTACGAATGGAATATAGATGGTGTAACTGAAAGCAATATTATGAACATTCTAAACAACATGGTAATGCTTGCTAATGCTTACAAAACATAGCGAGATGTTTCGACCATGCCGTTGCTAATCTTTTAGTAGCGGGATTCACCGGACAGCTAAAAGGTTGGTGGGATAACTATTTAACCGATGAATAGAGGATACAAATTCTAACTACTTATAAAATAGACGACTTTGGACAATGCATGGATGATGAACAAGGACATCTCATCCAAGATGCAGTGAATACACTCATTTATTCTATTTCACAACACTTCATAGGAGATCCTTCACATGTTAGAGAAAGAAACCAAGATCTTCTATCCAACATGAGATGCAAATCCTTAGGGAGATTTAGAGAATACAAAGAACTTTTCCTTCAAAGGGTCCTTGTTAGACCAGATTGCAATCAACCCTTTTGGAAAAGAAAATTCTTAATAGGTTTACCCCAAATAATAGGTGACCAAGTTAGAGATAGAATTAAAGAATACTACAGTGGCCAGATACCTTATGATCTACTTTCATACGGAGAAATAGTCTCCTACGTTTACAGGCAAGGAACACAAATGTGTAATACAATCAAATTACAAAGACAACTCAAGAAAGAACAATCTCTCATCAACATAAGTTTGGGAGACTTCTGTGCCAAATATGACCCCTCTTATAATGAAAAAACAAAATCAAATGCAAAGGAACTTGCTCTTCTGAAAAAGGTGGAAACGAACGAAGAAACACCGCAACAAATCACAACCTTATAAAAATAAACGAGACACAATAATAGACTACGATGATAAAAAGAATTTTAAAGACATTAATTGTTACTCATGCGATAGAAAAGGACATATATCAAAATATTTTTGAATTAATAAAATTCTAAATGAACTATCTTTAGATGATAATACTTTATACCAGTTAAACAACATCCTTGTAGAAACGAATGATACTTCTTTTGATGAACTTATTGAAGAAGAAGGTCTTCAAATAAATGAAATAGAAACCTCTTCGAATCAAAATATAAAGACGCCTCTCTGAAAAACCTATCCCCGAAATAAATATGTTAACAAAAGAAGAAGAATTCCACCTCAAGACCGCCGATAAAATAACCGACCCAAAATAAAAAAAAAAAATACTTAGATAGACTACAATCTTCAATGAGTATTACTTCTAAGATCAATACTTCTTACAATCTAAAAGATATTCTAAATAGAAATAATAAAAAAACCTAGTCCAGGCTAATAAATATTAATGATCTCCAAAATGAAATAAAACAACAAAAATTAGAAATACAAGCCTTGAAGTCAACACAAATGGAAATGAAACAAGAAATCTCTGATATAAAATCTCTTGTCACAAAGGGAAAAGCAAAATTAGAATATTAAAATGAAATCACTAATACTTCCGATACTTCGACCCAGCTTCCTCATGTTATTAACAAAAATAACCTCTAGGAAATGGATAATAAATATAATGGTAAAAATCAATAATGAATTTATTATTGAAACAACAACACTCTTTGATACAGGGGCAGATCTCAATTGTATCAAAGAAGGCCTTGTTCCAACAAGATACTTCGATAAAACTTCCGAATCCTTAAAATTAGCCTCAGGAGATAAATCAAATATCCAATACAAATTGCTAGAAGCCTTAATAATAAAAAAAAAACCAAATGTCCTACAAAACCTCTTTTCTTTTAGTCAAAAATATGAGACAAGAGGTAATCCTTGGAACACTTTTCATACAATTAATTCAACCTTTTGTAGTAACAAATGAAGGAATTGTAATTCATGCTTCAAATAGAAAAATCACATTTGACTCCATAACAAAACCTCAAAAGAGAAGCTTAAATAACTGACAAGAACATTCTATTTCAGAAATAAATTGCCTTATAAAAGATAAAGAAAACCAGCTTGAATTCTTAAAAGAAGACTTAGATTTCAAAAGAATAGAAGAAAATCTTGTAAAACCAAATATCATAGAGAAAATAGCATCTTTACAAAAACACATAGAGAAAACTATATGCTCTACTTTACCTAATGCTTTTTGGGAAAGAAAGAAACATATTATTGATTTACCTTATGAACAAGATTTTTCTAAAAACAAAATACCTACAAAAGCTCATCCTACACAAATGAACCAAGAAGTTCTAAAGTTTTGCTAAACAGAAATACAAGACCTCTTAAATAAAAAAACTCATAAGGAAAAGTCAATCACCATGGAGCTGTTCTGCTTTCTATGTCAACAAAAATGCTGAACTAGAAAGAGGAGTTCCTAGGTTAGTTATTAATTATAAACTTTTAAATACAACTCTTAGATGGATAAGATATCCAATACCCAATAAAAAAGACTTGCTAAACAGATTATGTAGATCAAAAATATTTTTAAAATTTGACATGAAATTAGGATTTTGGCAAATAGAAATAAATGAAAAAGATAAATATAAAACATCTTTTACTGTCCCTTTCGGCCAATACGAATGGAATGTTATGCCATTTGGTCTCAAGAATGTTCCTTTAGAATTCCAGAGAATCATGAATGAAATTTTCAATCCTTACTCATATTACGTTATAGTCTATATAGATGATGTATTGGTCTTCTCTTCTAACATAGAACAACATTTAAAATTTTTATCTACTTTCATAAAAATAATCATACAAAATGGTTTAGCAGTTTCTCCTACTAAAATTGCACTCTTCCAGAACAAAATTAGATTCCTAGGTCACTATATCCATTTAGGCACCATAACTCCCATAGAAAGATCAATCTCATTCACTGATAAATTCCCAGATGAGATTAATGACAAAACTCAATTACAAAGGTTCTTAGGTAGCTTCATTTATATTATAGTATATTATGGATTTCTTTCCCAATATAAATATTCTTTGTAAACCCTTACACCAAAGGTTACAAAAGGATCCTCCGCCATGGACTTCAATGCATACAAACATTGTCAAACAAATAAAGATTCATGTTAAAGAAATACCATGCTTACACCTAGCTGACCCATCTACTTTCAAAATAGTTGAAATAGATGCCTTAGAAATAGGATATGGTGGCATTATTAAACAGGTAAAAAATAGCATAGAACAAGTTGTTCAGTTTATTTCAAAACATTGAAATTCCACCCATCAAAATTATTCAACAATAAAAAAAGAAATACTTGCTATAATTTTTGAATTGATCATGGGATGATTTTGCAAAATATTTTGATTCGACGAACGAGGAGCGTGGACACTTATTGAGTGTTGGTTTACGTTGTCGAGTCGGCTTGGCAAGGTCCTAAAGATGTGCACATGAGAAAGTCCCTTCCTCTTCTTCCCCTTTCTTTTTCTTTCTTTCCCTTCTTTTCTTCATTTCCTCTCTTTCCTTTCTATTCTACGAGCTCTCGGCCTGTTGAAGCATCCACTTATCATCTTCTTTATCGACTTTTCGACCTTATTTTCCCTTTTTTCTGTGGATAAGCATTCTCGATTTGTTCATTCTTTCGAAACAATCATCTTGACTCCTACCTTAATGTCACCTTCTCTAGATTGATTCTATTATTCAAATTGAAATGATATTTTTGCCACGCAATTTGGTTGATAACTATTGATGTTGCATGGGAATGTAAATAGTCAATGTGCGGCTTTATAATATACTCCTGGCTATTTACCTATCGACGATGAAGCTTATCCCCCATTATCGGTTTCTAAAGCATTATTCATGCACGTATCTCCTCAAAAAGTTTTGACGACGTGAAAGCAAATGGTTCCTTAAATTCTACGTGAAGAGTTCATGAACATAGGTAGTTCAATTCGGGCTAGATTTGTTTTCTTTCATCTAACTCGATTGTTGAAAATATGTGGTATCGAGAACTGTAGTTTTTACTAGTGAACAATGAATGCACAGAAGAAGGAATAGGAGAGGCAATTTTTATGAACACAGTTTGACTTGGCCACAATTCTCAAAATTACAAAGCCGTAGAAATACCAATTCCATCATAAGTAGTCCCCACCAATAAAATACACTAAACTACACAGAATTCATTCTTCATGAGTTGAATTGTTACTTTTCCCTTAAAGATAATTGCTAGCCACACAAAGAAGCCGCTTGTTACCTATTGAAAACATGTCTCGAGTTTCACCCCTTGAATAAGACCCAACCTGAGAAATTGTTATTTCTGGATGTCCGAATGTATGCGGTGGAAATCTAGATATTCTTTGCGATATTAGAGTCCAAATTGGAGGAAGATTTCTCATTTTGTCTTGATATCAAATGACTAAGGACATACAAAAAAAATTATGAGATGGCCATTAAATTACGAAAGGGTTGGTGTGGTTTGAATTGATATGGAGTAATTCATACTCCAGTTATTTCGCAAAAAAATGATTCATTTGAAAAACATCTTCCTAGAAATGATCGCTCGTATTGCTAACGAAAATGAGCGAAACACAAAATATTTTCATCGTTCACGAAAATATGTAGATATAAATCATCGACCAATCACTTCATGGGACTATTTTTAAGAAAATGTTTTTCATAGCATTCATTTTTAATGAAATAAATGCGCCATTAGTGAGGTAATTTTTGACATCATAAATGACATCGTGACTTGCTTCTCTAGTATTTTTGCAAATATTGAAAGAAAAACTGGGGTTGACCCCCCAAAAAAAAAATAGTAATAACAAAAAGAAGTAAACCAAATATGTCCTCGTTTCTTGATAGCAAAGTTGGTGGAATTTTTTTTTTCCGAACACTGTAGACATAACATAAGAAGAAGGGAATCGTAAGGGCACACGCCTTTCACCAAAATACAAATAGCAAACTGATCAGAACCAAACTTTAAGATGTAACTCAACTACAATTATTGAGGATGTTGCCAACTTTCCATCATAATTCTCACATGGCAACATCAAACTTTCGTTATTGATGGAGCTTTAGCAGGAAGAAAATGAAGATCCGATTAGCTTGATACGAGCCGCCGGTTGATCAGTCGGTGAACAAGTATTGTTCATACCTCACCTTGCAATCTTGGAGGTTTAATCGCACCCTGATGCTCATATGACACTCGTCAAGCACATGTTTGCGTGCATAATAGAGGCATGCGGAGCAGTCATCAAAGGAAAGCACTGGATTGTAGGTTGTGTGGCCATAGGCAACCGCCTCTTGATAAGGAGACTTTGTGTAATAATTGTAATTTGGCTGGGAGGGTGTCCACTGTTCTAAGGCCGAAAGAAGCCACATTAAGCTAAAGGCGAAAGCATCACTGTTTTGGTACGTAGCTAGGTTATAGGCTAAGAACGTTGGGCTCGTGTCGGGAGCGCCACTTGTGACGTTGCCAATCCAAAGGAACACAAATGTGAGACCTACAATCCTCTGTGAAGTGGCCATTAACTCTCTATGTCTATTCTCTTCTTTTGTTCTCTCTTCAACTGCTGCTTAGAACTTCAGAATATTTGTGTATTTAAAGGGATTCTTTTTGTATGTTTGCAATTTCTTCTATCACACCCCAAATCCTTGTTGGGATAGGAATGACATGGCTGTCCTTCCAACGTGGCCTCCAACCACCACTTTTCGAACTCCTAAAAATCCCCGTCAACAATGCTCTCACTCTATTAGTCGCTGATTGAGGGACCTGAAAAAGATTTGGAAATAGAGGGGTGAGTAACCACAAGCTCAATGAGTAGTACGTATCTTCTAACTGGATCAAGCAATCACTAAACATATATGTAAGTACAAAGCGTAACCAGTAACTCACAATCCAACTCATTAATATACATATCAAATCAAGTACAAGTCGTTCATTTCAACAAAACTTTGTACAAGTCAGAAATACACATTAAAATTCACCGTCACGATTTACATATTAATGGTCAAGTCCATTTATTAATCTCTATCAAAAACTACGTCAATGATCCATCCATTGATCTATATCATATCAAAACTTACGCTGATGGTCTATCCATTGACCACTCTTTTGCTCAATATCAAACTATGGTCACGACACAACGCCTTGTGACAAGATGGCCAAGATTTCGCCTTGGTCAGGTCTCCAACTACAAAGCCGGTAGCTCGGCCCAGAAGGATATCATCAACCTAGTATGCATACCCCTTAACCTCTCATAGGGTTCACAATCCTATTGAGCATAAACAACCGCCCTCCAATATCAGAAATCCAATCCAAAAATCAATTTCATAAACAAAACAAATAACTTCTCGCTGCAACATAACCATCCGCCATTTCTCAAATCATTCATAATTATTTTCGTAAACCAGTTGCAAAGTAGTCGCGCACACACACATGCATATTATATATATATATTTCTTTGCAATATTTTGCAAACACACTTTCTAAATATCCGCAAACCACCAAAGAGTAGTAAATGCTCAATCTGGCTTTTATGCCCCAAATATGTCATTTCGAAATTCGTACTATATATGATTCGCAGCACTCTCGGAACATGATTTTTACAAATTCAAATAAGATATAGTATTACTCCCCTGGATATGCCCTAAACTAAATAAAGGCTTATTCAATCCAACGAACTTGCATTCCTATCATAGAAGCGATAAATAGCATCAACACCAAGTAAAATGCTATCTCAACTACGGTTAAGCTAAATTACGCTTAAATGCTAACAAAATAGCTCCTACGCATTAACAAATCACTCACTCAAAGCAATTATCCAAACCTAAACACAAAATGGAACTTGCCTGTAAAACTCTAAAATCTCGCTTCGACAAAACCATTGCTCTAAAACAGTTCTTGACTAACCCCACAGCCCCATGACACCATAAACCTCCATTTCCATGAAATTCTGGAGCTCCACAGCTAAAAAATCGGACTTCGCGGCTCGATATTCCCAAAATTTCAAATTTGAGCCATAAACCCAAAAAGTATTTCGTTTGGAAGAACGAGTAGTGTGGACACTTACCAAGTGCTATGTTATGTAGTCTAGTCATCTTTGCGAAGTTCCAAAGGTGCGCACATAAGAAACTCCCTTCCTCTTCTTCCCCTTTCTTCTTCTTTTTTTCCCTTCTTTTCTTCTTCTCTTCTCTTTCCTTTCTATTCTACGAGCTCTTGGCCAGCTGTTGCTAGGGGTGAGCATGATCTGGGTTGGGCCGGTCCACCCCCTAACCCTAGGACCAACCCGCATAGTGCCGGTCCTCAATTTTTGGGACCGATGACCGACCCTATTGAGCTTGGGATCAAGGACCAGAAAGACCTAATGGGTTCGGTCCAGTTCTAGGGTCAACCCGGGACCAACCGATAATTTTTTTATTTCATTTTTTGTACTCCTTAAAAAAGCGATTGAGGACCGGACTGACTCAATAGGTTCGGTCCGATTTCAAAGTCAACCTAGAACCAACTAATAATTTTTTATTTCATTTTGTGTACTTCTTGAAAGGGCAACCGAGGATCGTATCGACCCAATGGGTTCAATGTAGAGTGAGCTTAGCTAAGGAAGGCAAGCAGTGAGGGTCAAGTGGGGTGAGTGTCGAATAGAATGAGCATTGAATGTCAAGCGAGAAGCAACAAGCCAAGTGAGCATCAAGTAGCGAGCGGCACGAGTGACCCAAAGCAAGTGAGGCGAGTGTCGAGTGGCGATCTTTTAATTTTGGCAAATTGAAGACTAAGAGGACAAATAAGACAGAAGAGAACCAATAATAGAGAAGGATACCATAAGGTGCCTTTTTGGACGCCGTGAGGACTCCTCACAAAATCATTTTCCTCCGTAAATTATGACTATTGATGTCGTAAAAAACATTAAAAACCTAAGTTATTAAATAATAATATAAAATTACTTGAATTTCTCACTAAAGTGCTGTTTAATGTTATTGACGTTGTTTATTTTAAGATTTTCTCTATATAAAAAAATTATAAATAAAATTATATATATATAGAGTTAGGGTTGGTCCGGGTTGGATTGACTCGGAACTCTCAGGACCGAGAACCGACCCGCACAATGCTAATCCAGGAATTCTAGGATCGAGGACCGACTCGTTTTCCTTGGGAACTAGACCAGGACCGGCAGGGTTGGGCCGATCCAGGGTCGGTCTAAGGTTGACCCTGGACCGATGCTCACCCCTAGCTGTTGTATCCATTTATCTTTTTCTTTATTGACTTTTCAATCGTACTTTCCTTTTCTTTTTTTTTTTTATGTGGGCCCCACCTTTGAAAAGTCAAAGTAATACATCTTCGACAATGATTAATTATGTCTGATTCGAGTACTTATCTTATTGCAAAACACTTTGATTGGACGAACAAGGCCTGGACAGTTATCGGGTCTTGCGTTACGATGTCAAGTTGGCTCGGCAAGGTCTCAAAGGCGTGCACATGAGAAATCCCCTTTCTCTTCTTCCCTTTTCTTCTTCTCTCTTTCCATTCTATTCTACGAGCTCTCAGCCTGGTAAAGCATCCACTTATCCTCTTCTTTATTGACTTTTCAAACTTATTTTCCTTTTCTTCTATTGGCCCCACCTTTAAAAAGTCGGAATATTACATCTTCTACAATGATTAATTGTGTTTGATTCGAGTACTTATCCTACTACAAAATACTTCGATTGGAGAAAATACTTCGATTGGACGAACGAGGAGCGTGAGCACTTATCGGGTGTTGTGTTACGTAGTCAAGCCGGCCTGCGGAAGCAACCACTTATCCTCTTCTACAATGATTAACTGTGTTTGATTCGAGTACTTATCCTACTACAAAATACTTCGATTGGAGAAAATACTTGATTGGACGAACGAGGAGCGTGAGCACTTACCGGGTGTTGTGTTACGTAGTCAAGCCGGCTGCGGAAGCAACCACTTATCCTCTTCTTTATTCACTTTTCATCCTTATTTTCCTTCCTTTTTCTTTTTTTTTTTTTTTTTTTTTTTTGGGCCCCACCTTTGAAAAGTCAAAATATTACATCTTCTATAATGATTAATTATGTTTGATTCGAGTACTTATCCTGTTGCAAACTACTTCAAATGGACAAACGAGGAGCATGGACACTTACCGAGTGTTGTGTTATGTAGTTGAGTCGGTTTGGTGAGATCTCAAAGGCGTGCACATGAGAACTCCTTTTCTTCTTCTCTTTTTCCCTTCTTTTATGCCTTTCCTCTCTTTCCCTTCTATTCTACGAGCTCTTGGCCAGCTGTTGCTAGGGGTGAGCATGATCCGGGTTGGGCCGGTCCACCCCCTAACCCTAGGACCAACCCGCATAGTGCCGGTCCTCAATTTTTGGACCGATGACCGACCCTATTGAGCTTGGGATCAAGGACCAGACCGACCTAATGGGTTCGGTCCAATTCCAGGTCAACCCGGACCAACCGATAATTTTTTTATTTCATTTTTTGTACTCCTTAAAAAAGCGATTGAGGACCGGCCTGACTCAATAGGTTCCGTCCGATTTCAAAGTCAACCTAGAACCAACTAATAATTTTTTATTTCATTTTGTGTACTTCTTGAAAGGGCAACCGAGGATCGTACCGACCCAATGGGTTCAATGTAGAGTGAGCTTAGCTAAGGAAGGCAAGCAGTGAGGGTCAAGTGGGGTGAGTGTCGAATAGAATGAGCATTGAATGTCAAGCGAGAAGCAACAAGCCAAGTGAGCATCAAGCAGCGAGCGGCACGAGTGACCCAAAGCAAGTGAGGCGAGTGTCGAGTGGCGATCTTTTAATTTTGGCAAATTGAAGGCTAAGAGGACAAATAAGACAGAAGAGAACCAATATTACAGAATGATACCATAAGGTGTCTTTTTGGACGCTGTGAGGACTCCTCACAAAATCATTTTCCTCCGTAAATTATGACTATTGATGTCGTAAAAAACATTAAAAACCTAAGTTATTAAATAATAATATAAAATTACTTGAATTCCTCACTAAAGTGCTGTTTAATGTTATTGACGTTGTTTATTTTAAGATTTTCTCTATATAAAAAAATTATAAATAATATTATATATATAGAGTTAGGGTTGGTCCGGGTTGGACTGACTCGGAACTCTTAGGACCGAGGACCGACCTGCACAATGCTAATCCAGGAATTCTAGAACCGAGGACCGACTCGTTCTCCTTGGGAACTAGACCAGGACCGGCAGGGTTGGGCCGATCCAGGATCGGTCTAAGGTTGACCTTGGACCGATGCTCACCCCTACCTGTTGTATCCATTTATCTTTTTCTTTATTTACTTTTCAATCGTACTTTCCTTTTCTTTTTTCTTTTTTATGTGGGCCCCACCTTTGAAAAGTCAAAGTAATACATCTTCTACAATGATTAATTATGTCTGATTCGAGTACTTATCTTATTGCAAAACACTTTGATTGGACGAACAAGGCCCGGACGATTCTTACGAGTCTTGCGTTACGAAGTCAAGTTGGCTCGGCAAGGTCTCAAAGGCGTGCACATGAGAAATCCCCTTTCTCTTCTTCCCTTTTCTTCTTCTCTCTTTCCCTTCTATTCTACGAGCTCTCGGCTGGTAAAGCATCCACTTATCCTCTTCTTTATTGACTTTTCAAACTTATTTTCCTTTTCTTCTATTGGCCCCACCTTTAAAAAGTCGGAATATTACATCTTCTACAATGATTAATTGTGTTTGATTCGAGTACTTATCCTACTACAAAATACTTCGATTGGAGAAAATACTTCGATTGGACGAACGAGGAGCGTGAGCACTTACCGGGTGTTGTGTTACGTAGTCAAGCCGTCCTGCGGAAGCAACCACTTATCCTCTTCTACAATGATTAACTGTGTTTGATTCGAGTACTTATCCTACTACAAAATACTTCGATTGGAGAAAATACTTCGATTGGACGAACGAGGAGCGTGAGCACTTACCGGGTGTTGTGTTACGTAGTCAAGCCGGCCTGCGGAAGCAACCACTTATCCTCTTCTTTATTCACTTTTCATCCTTATTTTCCTTCCTTTTTCTTTTTTTCTTTTTTTTTTGGGCCCCACCTTTGAAAAGTCAAAATATTACATCTTCTATAATGATTAATTATGTTTGATTCGAGTACTTATCCTGTTGCAAACTACTTCAAATGGACAAACGAGGAGCATGGACACTTACCGAGTGTTGTGTTATGTAGTTGAGTCGGTTTGGTGAGATCTCAAAGGCGTGCACATGAGAACTCCCTTTCTTCTTCTCTCTTTCCCTTCTTTTATGCCTTTCCTCTCTTTCCCTTCTATTCTACGAGCTCTTGGCCAGCTGTTGCTAGGGGTGAGCATGATCCGGGTTGGGCCGGTCCACCCCCTAACCCTAGGACCAACCCGCATAGTGCCGGTCCTCAATTTTGGGACCGATGACCGACCCTATTGAGCTTGGGATCAAGGACCAGATCGACCTAATGGGTTCGGTTCAGTTCTAGGGTCAACCCGGGACCAACCGATAATTTTTTTATTTCATTTTTCGTACTCCTTAAAAAAGCGATTGAGGACCGGCCTGACTCAATAGGTTCCGTCCGATTTCAAAGTCAACCTAGAACCAACTAATAATTTTTTATTTCATTTTGTGTACTTCTTGAAAGGGCAACCGAGGATCGTACCGACCCAATGGGTTCAATGTAGAGTGAGCTTAGCTAAGGAAGGCAAGCAGTGAGGGTCAAGTGGGGTGAGTGTCGAATAGAATGAGCATTGAATGTCAAGCGAGAAGCAACAAGCCAAGTGAGCATCAAGCAGCGAGCGGCACGAGTGACCCAAAGCAAGTGAGGCGAGTGTCGAGTGGCGATCTTTTAATTTTGGCAAATTGAAGGCTAAGAGGACAAATAAGACCGAAGAGAACCAATATTAGAGAATGATACCATAAGGTGCCCTTTTGGACGCCGTGAGGACTCCTCACAAAATCATTTTCCTCCGTAAATTATGACTATTGATGTCGTAAAAAACATTAAAAACCTAAGTTATTAAATAATAATATAAAATTACTTGAATTCCTCACTAAAGTGCTGTTTAATGTTATTGACGTTGTTTATTTTAAGATTTTCTCTATATAAAAAAATTATAAATAATATTATATATATAGAGTTAGGGTTGGTCCGGGTTGGACTGACTCGGAACTCTTAGGACCAAGGACCAACCTGCACAATGCTAATCCAGGAATTCTAGAACCGAGGACCGACTCGTTCTCCTTGGGAACTAGACCGGGGGCCGCGGGGTTGGGCCGATCCAGGATCGGTCTAAGGTTGACCTTGGACCGATGCTCACCCCTAGCTGTTGTATCCATTTATCTTTTTCTTTATTGACTTTTCAATCGTACTTTCCTTTTCTTTCTTTTTTTATGTGGGCCCCACCTTTGAAAAGTCAAAGTAATACATCTTCTACAATGATTAATTATGTCTGATACGAGTACTTATCTTATTGCAAAACACTTTGATTGGACGAACAAGGCACTGGGATTCTGGGTCTTGCGTTACGAAGTCAAGTTGGCTCGGCAAGGTCTCAAAGGCGTGCACATGAGAAATCCCCTTTCTCTTCTTCCCTTTTCATCTTCTCTCTTTCCCTTCTATTCTACGAGCTCTCGGCTGGTAAAGCATCCACTTATCCTCTTCTTTATTGACTTTTCAAACTTATTTTCCTTTTCTTCTATTGGCCCCACCTTTAAAAAGTCGGAATATTACATCTTCTACAATGATTAATTGTGTTTGATTCGAGTACTTATCCTACTACAAAATACTTCGATTGGAGAAAATACTTCGATTGGACGAACGAGGAGCGTGAGCACTTACCGGGTGTTGTGTTACGTAGTCAAGCCGGCCTGCGGAAGCAACCACTTATCCTCTTCTACAATGATTAACTGTGTTTGATTCGAGTACTTATCCTACTACAAAATACTTCGATTGGAGAAAATACTTCGATTGGACGAACGAGGAGCGTGAGCACTTACCGGGTGTTGTGTTACGTAGTCAAGCCGGCCTGCGGAAGCAACCACTTGTCCTCTTCTTTATTCACTTTTCATCCTTATTTTCCTTCCTTTTTCTTTTTTTCTTTTTTTTTTTTGGGCCCCACCTTTGAAAAGTCAAAATATTACATCTTCTATAATGATTAATTATGTTTGATTCGAGTACTTATCCTGTTGCAAACTACTTCAAATGGACAAACGAGGAGCATGGACACTTACCGAGTGTTGTGTTATGTAGTTGAGTCGGTTTGGTGAGATCTCAAAGGCGTGCACATGAGAACTCCCTTTCTTCTTCTCTCTTTCCCTTCTTTTATGCCTTTCCTCTCTTTCCCTTCTATTCTACGAGCTCTTGGCCAGCTGTTGCTAGGGGTGAGCATGATCCGGGTTGGGCCGGTCCACCCCCTAACCCTAGGACCAACCCGCATAGTGCCGGTCCTCAATTTTTGGGACCGATGACCGACCCTATTGAGCTTGGGATCAAGGACCAGATCGACCTAATGGGTTCGGTTCAGTTCTAGGGTCAACCCGGGACCAACCGATAATTTTTTTATTTCATTTTTCGTACTCCTTAAAAAAGCGATTGAGGACCGGCCTGACTCAATAGGTTCCGTCCGATTTCAAAGTCAACCTAGAACCAACTAATAATTTTTTATTTCCTTTTGTGTACTTCTTGAAAGGGCAACCGAGGATCGTACCGACCCAATGGGTTCAATGTAGAGTGAGCTTAGCTAAGGAAGGCAAGCAGTGAGGGTCAAGTGGGGTGAGTGTCGAATAGAATGAGCATTGAATGTCAAGCGAGAAGCAACAAGCCAAGTGAGCATCAAGCAGCGAGCGGCACGAGTGACCCAAAGCAAGTGAGGCGAGTGTCGAGTGGCGATCTTTTAATTTTGGCAAATTGAAGGCTAAGAGGACAAATAAGACAGAAGAGAACCAATATTAGAGAATGATACCATAAGGTGCCTTTTTGGACGCCGTGAGGACTTCTCACAAAATCATTTTCCTCCGTAAATTATGACTATTGATGTCGTAAAAAACATTAAAAACCTAAGTTATTAAATAATAATATAAAATTACTTGAATTCCTCACTAAAGTGCTGTTTAATGTTATTGACGTTGTTTATTTTAAGATTTTCTTTATATAAAAAAATTATAAATAATATTATATATATAGAGTTAGGGTTGGTCCGGGTTGGACTAACTCGGAACTCTCAGGACCGAGGACCGACCCGCACAATGCTAATCCAGGGAATTCTAGGAGGCGAGGACCGACTCGTTCTCCTTGGGAACTAGACCAGGACCGGCAGGGTTGGGCCGATCCAGGGTCGGTCTAAGGTTGACCCTGGACCGATGCTCACCCCTAGCTGTTGTATCCATTTATCTTTTTCTTTATTGACTTTTCAATCGTACTTTCCTTTTCTTTCTTTTTTTATGTGGGCCCCACCTTTGAAAAGTCAAAGTAATACATCTTCTACAATGATTAATTATGTCTGATTCGAGTACTTATCTTATTGCAAAACACTTTGATTGGACGAACAAGGCACGGGACGGATTCTTACCGGGTCTTGCGTTACGAAGTCAAGTTGGCTCGGCAAGGTCTCAAAGGCGTGCACATGAGAAATCCCCTTTCTCTTCTTCCCTTTTCTTCTTCTCTCTTTCCCTTCTATTCTACGAGCTCTCAGCCTGGTAAAGCATCCACTTATCCTCTTCTTTATTGACTTTTCAAACTTATTTTCCTTTTCTTCTATTGGCCCCACCTTTAAAAAGTCGGAATATTACATCTTCTACAATGATTAATTGTGTTTGATTCGAGTACTTATCCTACTACAAAATACTTCGATTGGAGAAAATACTTCGATTGGACGAACGAGGAGCGTGAGCACTTACCGGGTGTTGTGTTACGTAGTCAAGCCGGCCTGCGAAAGCAACCACTTTTCCTCTTCTTTATTCACTTTTCATCCTTATTTTCCTCTTTTTTTTCTGAGGGCCCCATCTTTGAAAAGTCAAACTATTACATCTTCTACCATGATTATTTGTGTCTGATTCGAGCACTCATGGACAATAGAATAGTCATTTGCCTCACTGAAGACATTTTGAAATGGCAATATCTGAAACAATTATTCTATTTGACTCTACAAATTTTTGGGATAGAAATCTAACTTTCAAATGCGAATACATAAGTCATTATTGTTGCAATGTGTAAGTTTTCGTCTGGTAAAATCTCACTTCCTAAAAATAAAAAATCCACCAACTTTTACATAAGAGACAAAAATACCCTAACATTTGAAGTGATCCAAACATAAAGAAATTGCAGACTTTAATTTGATGGAAGAAAGTTCCACCGATACAACTGATGTGGTAAATGACGAGGCTAACTAGACTAACATGTACAAAAGTACACCTTAGCTCGATCTAAAAAGATACCATTGGCATGATAGTAAAAGCCTGAAGACATCATTTATCTAAGCTATTGCCATTTATGATTCTTCTTGATTATGATCTATTTGCTTATAGACATTTCTTGAGATCGATGCGGCTCTTTTTCCTACTAATTTGTTTTTCTAAAACGTCTTCTTTATTCACATCATGACTCATATCATCTTGTTTGGGCAGAAAATTTAATGGTGAGTTTTTACCCATTGAATAAAAAAGTTGGTGGAAGTTGTTCGGTCATATGAAAAGTCAATGGAATTTTCACTCCACACGCCGAAAGTTGTTTGGCCATGGCACCATAACAAAAAGATTGGTAAAATGGTAAGATAATTGAGCAAAGTATGCCGAAACTTTTGACAAGGACAATAGAGCAGTCATTTGCCTCACTAAAGACATTTGGAAATGGCAATATCCGAGACAATTATTCTATTCGACTTAGGGGTGAGCAGCGGTCTAGGGTTGACCTTGGACCGGCCCAACCTTGCCGGTCCTGGTCCGGTTCCCAAGGGGACTGGGTCGGTCCTTGATCCTAAAATTCCAGGACCAACACTGTGCGGGTTGGTCCTTGGTCCTAAGAGTTTTGGGTCTGTCCAACCCTGAACCCACCATGTATATTATATTATATTATATTATATTATATTATATTATTTATAATTCTTTTATATATTCAAACCTAAGTAAAATGTATGTTATATTATATTATATTGGGATGTTCTATCAATAGCACTAATAGTAATTTCAATTTAAAACTTTTATTGAGTATCAATTATGTGTCGTTTGTTTTGTTTTTAGGTTTTTAGAAGTTCAAGTGAATTAACAAGATGTGAAGTTATATATTCATGGTTTATATTAAGTATTTTGAACTTTTTATGGTTTAATTGAATTTTACTAATGAATTTCAGTTGCACTTTGCTTTTCAATTTGTATCAAATGGTAGAAATTTTTGAAGAGTAGAGTAGTACTGCAGTTACTACGATGATTTGCTAGTCAAGTGGTGTGAAGCTCATTTTTTGGTTGAGTGGACTTTACATGATCAAACGCAGGAAAACACTATTGCATATGGTGTTATGAATATTAAAGATAGATGATTATAAGAACTTTCCATCTTGTCCCATATCTCGATGAGTGGTTAGCAGGTACGAAATTTATATTATTGTGTCATCTTAAATTTGCTAAATATGTATTTGTATTTATAGTTTAGTTGCACAATGCCGCATTGTCGATGGATGTATAATTTGAATTTGTAGGTTTGCTTTTTTAGGGAGTATAAAAAATAAGACGAAAAAAAATTATTGATCGGTCCCGGGTTGACCCTGGAACCGGACCGAACCCATTGGGTTGGTCCAGTCCTTAGTCCCAAGCTCAATAGGGTCGGTCCTCGGTCCTAAAAATTGAGGACCAACATTGTACGGGTTGGTCCTAGGGTTAGGGGGTGGCCCAGACCAACCCGGACCATGCTCACCCTAATTTGACTCTACAAATTTTCAGGACAGAAATTTGACTTTCAAAAGCAAACGCAAAAGTCATTTGAATGTGTATGTATGATTAAATCTCACTTCCTAAAAATAAAAATAAAAATAAAAAACCACCAACTTTTACACAAGAGACAAAAATACCCTAACATTTCAAGTGATCCAAATAGAAAGAAATCACGGACTTTAATTTGATGGACAAAAATATCCACCGATACAACGATGTGGTAAATGACGAGGCTAGCTAAACTAACGTGTACAAAAATACACCTTCGCTCAAGCTAAAAAGACATTTGTGGGCATGACAGTAGAAGCCTAAAGACATTGTTTATCTAAGCCATCGCCATTTATGATTCTTCTTGATTATTACCTATTTGCTTACATACATTTCTTGAGATCGATGCGGCTCTTTGTCCTACTAATTTGTTTTTGTAAAACTCCTTGTTTATTCACGTCATGTCTCACATCATCTTGCTTGGATGAAAAATTTAATGGTGAGTTTTGATCTCTTGAATAAAAAAGTTGGTGGAAATTGTTTAGTCATTTGAAAAGTCAATGGAATTTTTATTTTGCATGCCGCAAATTGTTTGGCCACAATTTGATATACCAATAAATAACTTTTTAAACTTTAATTATGGACGGCAGACCCTCCACGATCCAAATGGATGCATTGGCTTGGGGGGAAGGGGGGTTGGACATGAACATGGGCCTACTCCATATTTAATTGTTGCGTGTGCAGAAACTTGCAGGCCCTGATCATATGCAATTTGCTTGTTCATGGCACCATAACCAAAAAGATTGGTAAAATGGTAAGATAATTGAGCAAAGTATTCTGAAACTGTTGACAAGGACAATAGAGCAGTCATTTTCCTCACTAAAGATGTTTGGAAATGGCAATATTTGAGACAATTATGCTATTTTGACTCTACAAATTTTCAGGACAGAAATTTGACTTTCAAAAGCAAATACATAAGTCATTTGTAATGTGTAAGTTTTCGTCTAGATTAAATCTTACTTCCTAAAAAAAAAAAAAAAAAAAACCACCAACTTTTACCCAAGAGACAAGAATACCTTAACATTTCAAGTGATCCAAATAGAAAGAAATCGCGGACTTTAATTTGATGGACAAAAATAGCCACCGATACAACTGATGTGGTAAATGGCGAGGTTAGCTAGACTAACGTGCACAAAAATACACCTTAGCTCAAGCTAAAATGACACCATGGGCATGACATCAAAAGCTCGAAGACATCGTTCATCTAAGCCGTCGCCATTTATGACTTCTTGATTATGACTTATTTGCTTACCTACATTTCTTGAGATCGATGTGGCTCTTTTTCCTACTAATTTGTTTTTCTAAAACATCTTTTTTATTCACGTTATGTGTCACATCATCATCTCGATACATCTGTGATACATTCACTATAAACTAATTTTTAGGATCATTAAAAGCCCCAAATCGATACACTCGTGATATATTTACACTCTATTAACTTCTGTCAAATTTTATTGTAAAATTGCTGAGCTGAATGACAACTAGTAATAACTCAATTGACATGGCAAGTCCAAGTGAAAATTGACATTAGTTTAAGGTAAATTTGTCATAGTTTTATCAATTTTGAGGTTTTTGATGACCTAAAAATTTATTTGGGATAAGTTCGTCACACATGTACTAATTTAAATTTTTGTGTGGTGCTAATCCAAATAAAAAAGATAAGCATGTTTAGAAGGCGAATTCGTTCATCGTTGGCTTTTTAGGAATATAATAAGTGAAATAAACAACTCCTCTTGTGCTAGGATGTTCGAGGCATGTGAGACTTTAAAAAGCGAGGGGGGATTGGAATGGGAGCAGCGCAACCCTGGATACGGTGGAGGGCATACACTCTCAGTGAAAATCAGTGCGGGCGCAAGAGGACGAGGCCAATGTTGCTGTTTACAGATAAGCGGGCGACCGGGTGTAGCCGAAGAGAGAAACAAAAAGCCCTCACAGGAAGCTTCTCAAAGGCCATTATGGATTGTGGCACGAGCAGTTGTAGCGGTTGTCGTGGGCGTTCTTCCTCCTTCAAGATCTCCCTGTCGCAGTCGCCAATCATTCCCATTTTTGTGCTCTTCCTCCTTGTCCCTTCTCTCTTCTTTTGTGAGGCTCGTTCGTTGGAAACCGCCACCCTCCACGCTACGAATCAGACTTTCCGACCTAGGGATGAATTGCAGAAGCTGAAGATGATAAGGGCTCATCTCAAGAACATCAACAAGCCTGCCCTCAAAACAATTCAGGCAAACCCACTTTTAGAATATTTAAATAACAAACCACACATTCATATAATAGTTTAAGCTTTTAGAATAGTTGGCAGTAATCCCACAGAATCTCATATAGTATCAAAGCTGGAGATCCTTGGTTCAAATCTTACCGGATCCCATTTGCCTCCCTAATTAAATTTCCGCGCTTAGTTTCATATCCACCTCTCTTTTTGCTTTTGCTTTTGAGAAAAGAGAATGTTGCTTCTTTATTCCCCTAAATTTGCTCTTATTTAGAAACCTTGGACACTAGACTGTCCACATCATCACGAGAAAAGGAAAAAAAAAAAAAAAAAACCTTGGACTAGCGCTCCTGATTCTATTGATCGCATGTTGCACTAATCATACAACTAATTTCATCTCTCTTTGTTTCTATTTTTTTTTTCTTATTTGCAGAGTCCTGATGGAGATTTAATAGACTGCGTTCTGTCTCACCAGCAACCGGCCTTTGATCATCCTCTATTAAAGGGACAAAAGCCATTGGTATCACCCCAGTTTCTTTGACCTATGACAAGAAAATCAATTCTGTGACTTTTGAAGCCCTCGATTTTTACCCTTTTTTTTTTTTTTTTTTTTTTTTTTCACAAAACTCGCAGGATCCGCCAAAGAGGCCGAACGGGCGAAATTCGAGTGTTGCGGCCACAGAGTTGTTCCAACTGTGGAGAATGTCGGGCGAGGTGTGCCCAGAAGGGACGGTGCCGATACGAAGGACGAGCGAAGAAGATGTGTTGAGGGCTTCTTCAATTCAAACGTTTGGGAAAAAACTGGGAAGTCATGTCCTTATAGACGCTTCAAACGCTGTTCATGAGGTAAAGAGAAAAGACCTTCCCATTGAAGTTGAGCAAAGATAAGTGCATCCTAAGCATTTTCTTTATTTTCTGAGTAACTTAAGAGAAATCATAATAATCTCATTTCAAATTGAAAAATTATTATCTAAGTTTAAATAAATTTTAGGGATAAGTGTACTAGAAGTCTTAAAACTTATTACGAAATAATAATTGAGTCCTAAAATTTTCAAAAAGTGTAATTTCGTTCTAAAACTTGTCATGAAAGTGTAATTAAGTTCTAAAACTTTCAAAAAATGCAATCGAGTCCTAAAATTTTAAAAAATGTAATCAACGAAAAGACTTGATTTAACCAGTATGACAAGATTTATAACTCAATTGCACTTTTTGAAAGTTTTAGGACTAAAATGCACTTTGATGACAAGTTTTAGGATTTTAAATGCACTTATCCCTAAATTTTATATCTGAAAATAAGTCTCTTTGCCTATTTCTGTCTCGAAAGAAGAGGATAAAATTCAGACATAATTGGCTCTTTGTTCCCTCCTTCCTTATGTTGGTGTTTTATCTCTCTACTTCTTTCCCTTTTTTTAACTTTTCATTTTTTTAGTTGGTCAAATATAGCTTGGAGAAAAAAGTCATAACATGAAGACAGGAAACTGCTTTTCATTTTCGGCTTGTACCTTTCAGACTGTGGTTTTTAATTTTGACATTATGTTCGCTTGCGCTTTCCTCCAATTTTTGCGGGTTATTTATTATCAAGCAAGCAAAACATATTCATTCACTTTGTACCAAAAACATCTTTTCATGTTTTTCATTTTTTTTTTAAAAGAAGAAGAAAAACATATGCTACTTGCTAGTTTGGAACTCAATTAAGCCAAACCCGATTTACCAACTCAATGTTTATTAAATTTAGAAATTCCTCGGTAGATTGTTCTCTTTTATGCATATGTGCCAATCTTCCAAAGTGGCAACAAGTGTAAACGGAATCTTACATAATTTCACCGTAAGACAATTACCGAAATTCAATTTCAATCCAGGATAGTGAGAAAAGTCACCTCTTTTTATCTTTTAAATTTATATTATAAATCGTGTTTTTCTTCTGTAATGGTTGATTTCATTATATATATATATATATTATATTGTGCAGTATGCGATAGGGAGAGTGACTCCAGGTCCATTCTATGGAGCCGGAGCAACCATAAATGTGTGGGCACCATTTACTGAAGATGATGGTTCAAGCATCGCCCAGCTTTGGGTAACTGATGACTCTAACTTTGTCTTGAACACCATTGAAGTTGGCTGGCAGGTACTCTTTCATCCTTTTCTTCTCCTCCTCTTCCCCCCAAATAATAATAATAATAATAATAATAATCTGTTTATACATTTCCTAATAATAATTAGCTTTGACCAGTCCTCATGTTCTCGCCCCCTTTTTCAGCAACAAAATAAATTTAGGGTTTTAATTCATAATCTCAACAGGTCAGAGAAAACAACTAGATTTTCACATGTATTTCTTGATTTGCGAATGGTCCTTGGGTCACGGATGAGTAGTTTTTTTTAGGTCAACCCATCTCTTGATTACGAAGTACTAAGGTACCATTTTTTTTTTTGTCAGTCTTACTCAATTCCTACTTTACACTCACGCTCAGACTTTTGCCCTGCCTCTTGCAAGGCGTGGGAGTCGAAACCCACTCCTTAAACTTACGCGTCCCCACCCCATCCCCCCCTGAGAAAGTGGAGATTTGAACCCCTCACCTCCCCCTTCCATGTTGGAAGGGTGGCCACTGGGGCGAATCCCAGTGGTTCTAAGATACCAATTGAAACGTTTGAATTTTTTTTTCTTTTCTTAAATGGAAATTTGCTCTTAATGTTTGGTTAATTTTGAGTTGAGAAATTTTGAATTTTTTCCCCAGAGTTGGGTTTTTTAATCAAGTTCTTGTCTTTCTTTCTCTCTTTGGTAGGGGATAGTGCCAAATTCAAATACACTCAACCAATCTAAAATATATACTAACGTGTTTTTATAACAAAGTGCCAAAAACTTGAAATAGAAACTAGAATATTATCTGCCTCTGCCACGGTTGGGGAAATTAAGGAAAGCAAAGGGTTGTCATAATTGGATGGTCCAATCCAAGAAGCAAAAAGTTTATGTCTATGTGAAGCAAAAAATTTATGTCTATCTTCAGCAAAATCATTGAAAACCCTGTGTTTCTCGGGTCAATTTATTCTGGCATGCAATTATTGTGTAGTTGGCAAGTCACTGACTATATAATATCAACACATTAAAGACCAAATTTAGTTTCCCAACTGATTACATTAACGGTTAGTTGACATTGTTGCCAAGTCTTTCCGCCATGTTTACAATTTGTGTCGAACGGGGTTACTAATTAGATAATAAATTTATTTTTGTTCCTTCAGATTCAACAAATATTATTTGGGGACAGAAATCCGAGGTTCTTCGTTTATTGGACTGTAAGTAACAAAAATAAAGTAAAATAATTTTCCTACATATATAGTTTTTTTAAACTAATGAGATTAATGTTTTTTGCAACTTTAATTGCATGCAGGCTGACGGATACCAAACAACAGGATGTTACAACTTGTTGTGCTATGGATTTGTCCAGACCAACAATGCGATTGTACTTGGGGGATCACTTGCTCCGTCCACCCCCGATGGTACTCAAAGTGAAATGACCATGCTGGTTTGGAGGGTAATAATTTAGAGCCCTAATTTTTCTGCTTAATTAAGGAAAAAAAAAGATATTATGGATTCAAGGTCCATGCCTATGCATACATGTTCTCATTTTTTCTTTTTATGAATCACCCATCATCCAAAAGCTACTCAAAATTGAATGAAAAGGATGTAATTCTTGTTGCCAAAATGTAGAATAAAAGTAACCTTGCTCATAACGGAAAAAGAACTACTTTCCGCTTCAAGATAAATGAAAACTGCTTTTTTATTTACAAAATTAGAATTGTCCTAATGCTCGAATTTATATAAGATGATCTCGAGACTGGCATCTTTGATGTCATTTGATCCTCGAATTCAGTAGCTTATGTTTATTATTTATGCAAAATCACATTTGGATATTAATTAGGCAATGCCAATTGTCGGAATATACTAATATTGAGGGAAATATTTTTAGCTTTTGTGGTTATAAACTTGGAATGGAACTATACAAACAACCAAGAATTACTAACTATAGAATAGGTGAGGGCTATGCTTTTTCAGAGGGAAACACTAGGGAGTGCTTAAAATGTTAAACCTAAGAGGGTCTTCAACCTTAAATGTGGCATTGAACCCCCCATGATCTGACGGCAGAGATTTAGAGGGGCCCTACCTTCGCGACTGACGATGGATAGAAGTTGTTGGTCTTGGAAGCTAAGAAAAACTTGGACCATCTGATGTCAACACCATTTGCCTTAATCAGACATAAAAAGAAATCGTTTTAGAGGCTCCACAAGGTGTTGAATTTAGGTGGAAAAAAGAGAGTAAAATTACCCTCTAAAATTTTAAAAATTAAAATAAATTAAGATTGATGGTCACCCTACAAAGGCTTATAGCTACAGCTTTGAAATGTATATTCACGCGTGCTCTGGAAACTTGGAACAATGACTGTGATAGCCCTATTGCTTTGTGCTCCAACATTCTCCCCACTTTTTCCTCTATTTTTTTTTTCTTCAATCACTTTGGCTTGCTTTGATATCAATTTTGGAAATGGAATTTTCAGTACTTCCAAGTCAAGTTTGAAATTTTGTAAGTCTCTTAGAAGATCAAATTTGACGAAAATGCAAATTTTTTCTCTACCTTGTGATGGAGTATTAGCAGGTGGAATTCTCACAACTTATTTAGTAAGTTCAAGGTTTTAAATAGTGTCATGAAAATTGGATACTGTAGTGTCATTCACTAAATGGATACGAGGATAGGGAAAAATTGATTTATTTTTATTGTGATTGCGATGATTTTTTTCTTTTATTATATTCTTCTTCTTCTTTTACTCTTGATTTTGTTTAATAAACACATCTCTAATCTTTGAAAATAGAAATTCCAAATATTTAAAGTCATTTGAAGTAATGTGTGAATTTTTCTATGGGTTTATCTTGAAAAACAAAAGAATAATCTCTTTGTTTTGACAGGGAAGTAAATAAAGACATTTCTGAATTGTTTTATGTCGATCTGATGGACCGCAATGCACTTGGGATTCCATTTGTGTGCATTGATTCATTTGTATGCAACAAGGTGCTTGAAATAAAGAAGTTATTAGGTGGACCGAATGCATACACTAAAATTCTATGTAGTTGTTAAATTTAGTGGGTTTGGAAAAGTTGATGAGATCCGCTTAATATAACATCCTCATCTGATCCAATGAAATGTCTCCATGAAAAGAGAGTTTGGTGAGCGTGAGCTTGATTTCCTTGGACATCAAGTACTCATATGGTCCTTCTTTCTCACCTTGCATAGGATCTGGACGCTGGGGATTGGTGGCTCGAATTCTCAGGCATCCTGGTCGGGTACTGGCAATCGTCGCTGTTCAATGGCCTCAGGGACAGCGCGAGCATGGTGGACTTCGGTGGGGAGATCGTGGACGCGATCCCCGGGGAGCCCCATACGTTAACCGGGATGGGGAGCGGGCAATTCCCTGACGAAGGGTACGGAAAAGCCGGCTATTTCCATAATTTGGAATTGGTGGATATTAACAGGGACGGTTTCCCTTGCCCAGACCTCCATCTCATTGTGACTAACTCAAATTGCTACAACATCCAAGGAGGGAGCAATGGAGATCCAGCTTGGGGGAACTATTTCTATTATGGAGGACCCGGAAGGAACCCGGCGTGTCCCTAAAAAGTTGGTTTTGTGGGTAAAACCAAAGAAGAAAAAGGGAAAAGAAAATGGTGGAATAAATTGTTTTTTCTTTTCTGGTTTGTAATTTTTTTTTTTCTCATCAGGGATGGTTTGTTTTCTCGTGTCGAGATTATTAAAATGAATGGGGTCTTTTCTTTATCTTAAAATTTTCATATTTCGATATACGGTTCATCTAGTTACATCGCCTTGAAGGGGCTGATGGTGCATCCTTGGAAAATAAAGTAGAGAATAAATCGTTGTTTGGTGAGGGTTTCTCTCTCTACGATTTATGATGTTTCATGAATACATAAGGGAAAAAACTACACAAAGAATCCTTAAAAATACATATTGGGCATCTAAAATGTCAAAATTCAAATTCAAAATCTAAAAAATA
Organism: Eucalyptus brandiana; assembly: GCA_014182725.1. Lineage (NCBI taxonomy): Eukaryota > Viridiplantae > Streptophyta > Magnoliopsida > Myrtales > Myrtaceae > Eucalyptus > Eucalyptus brandiana. The sequence goes on from CM024675.1 coordinate 32,696,135, forward strand.
ATCAAACTGTATAATTTAGCCAACTTCAACGGGACCGAAGAAAATTTTCATGAAAAGGTTATAAATCCTTAGTATATATGAAAATGCAAAATGTGATTATGGCGTAGGGCCAGCGAATCATCCATGAAGAAGCACGTCATGGGGAACAACCATGATTAGTCTCACCTTGAGACGATAAAAAATTAACAAAGATTTGTTTAACTTTCCTCGAATCGTGCCCCAAGACAAATTTCCAATTTTTTTTTTGAAATTCATGTGGAGAGAATTTATTGAGTTGACGAGCGGTTTGACACGAGAACTTCCTCATGGCCACACATTGGGCTTTCCGCTCGTCGAGTTTCAAGTTCAGCTCGGGATTAGGTTGGGGAGGGGCTCCTCGGAACTTGGCTGGCAAATAGAAGCTGACCCAGTATGATCTAAAGGACCCTTGAGAAGATTGCGTGATGCTCATCACAACAGAAGCGGTCATATCGATTTCGGAGAGGTCGAGATTTGCTCCACGAATGAATCGGTACAGCCTGTGAACATTAAAAGGATCACAACTGCGTGGTCGTTAACTACACCAAGCAATCTCACATCCTACAAGATCAATGAAAGAATCGAACTTCAAAACCTATGAAGTCCTTCTTTTGTGGACTTCTTGAAGGAGGTTCCCCGGATAGGAGCAGCTATCCAAGTGGAATTTTTGTACAGTTTTGTCACAACCTAACCTTAGCGTCCCCACGCATGGAGTGACCTTGGCACCCCCACGCATGGGGTGGGAAGGTAGGGTTTAGAGGTGAGTGACCACGAGATCATCCTCACGAGACCTAACTCCAGGAATGCCATCACCTCATCCTTTAGGATCAATGCCACGAGGTCTCTCAGGTTGACTTTTTGGTCAACTCTTTGATTAAAAGTCAATCTTAAGTCAAAAATTGGTTTTTCATCTAAAAAGATTCCATATAGCTCTAATTTCACTTTTATCAAATCAATTTTTCGAAAATTCAAAGATTTACCCAGAGTGGACTTCAGACCCTCTTGACATCAAACCATATATCCACTTACTGTAAAACACAGCTAGGAAAGCTACTTGCAGACCTCGGCTTCATCATAGTGTACTAAGGGAACACAAGCAGGAAAGCCATCTTTCAACAACTGGATCCATCATGATAGCTCTTTTGCCCTAAAAAACTTGGATGCTACGAGTTTAGCCTTAAAGAGAGAGCCCAGCACAAACGGAACACCAGAAATGAGAATCGAAGGAAGTCATACAGGAAACTATTTAGTAATCCATTCAAAAGATAGCTTAACGGCAATAAACTGCCACCACTGCAAAGCATGGTTTCTTAACAACAAACAAACACTCATTCTTTCTCAAAAGCACCCATAAACATAAAGCAAGTAACAAGGAAAAGGCAAAGAGTCGAGCATTTTGTCTTAGATCCGCAGTTACTATTTGCAGTTTCAGACATGGAGAGACCCGGAAGTGACCTTGACAAGTTCAGCTTTGCCTTGTAAGTTCTGAGAATCGCCTCCTCGTCAAATTGAGCTTTGCCTTTGTAAGTTCCAAGAGCCGCCTGCAAGTTTGCCTTGCATCTACAGAGGAATGCGGCCTGTGCCTTAGTAATGTTCTCTTTATTCCAGCCCAGGTCTTCAGGATGCTTTGCTGTGTGGCCTGACCGAAGGAGAAGGAGAGGCTCCATGGCTTCTTGCCAATGAGCTTGCTTGTGGCATTGCGAGTTTGGCTTTTCCTTGGCTTCTTGCCCTTTTGCTTGTTCGTGGCATTGAAGTTGAGGACGGCGTCCCCCTCACTCTGCCCACCGGACAAGAACATGATGGCTGGAGCAACAGCAGGCACAGTTCGCAGCATGGTGCGGACAGTGTACTCAGCAATGACGTCAAGAACGACCTTGGGGAATTCTGATCCAGGGGTGACCACGTTGGACTTCAACAAGGTTCCCCTCGACAAGCACATGGTGGTCATTTAGGTCCTTGTAGCAAGCGACAAGGACATGCTCGGTCACCTCAGCGCACTTGTCAATGCTGTGGGAACCATCAACCAAGATATCAGGCTCCACAATGGGGACTAGACCGTTCTCCTGACAGATAATGCCGAACCTCACCAGTCCATTTGCATTCTCATTGACACCAAGCTGAGATAGCTCATTTGGGCCGATCTTGAACACAGCACGCCATATGGCAAAGCGAGCATCGGCTGTGTAGTATTGCTGGCATCACTGAGCAAGGCCATTGAGAACCTTAGTAATGATCTCGCCCTTTGTGCCAGCGAGCACAACTGGGCCCTTGTCATCCTTAATGCCAGGAAGTACTGCACCTTCCTTCAGGATATCGACAAAGGGGTTACCTGCATAAATACAATCAATCAGTGAATGAGAAAATTACATGATAACCATAAACATGAACGTGTCTGCACAACATCACGATGAGGTTCTCGTCTACTCATTTCAAGACAACTGAATCTTGCGTGCTTTATAATTGGATCCAAGGGTGATAAATAGCTAAAGATCAGCTACGAAAAAATTATAATTGAGAACACTGGCCATCAGGGGTTTTCTGATAGAGAGTTTCTGCTCCAGAAGTGGTAAAGAAGAGTTTGCGGAAGGCACGCCACTATCACTTGACATCTTCAACGTTGATGCTCGGCAACACCATGCTGATGGTGCCAGTCGATTCATCAGCATTGACAATACCCTTTCCAGGGGTACTGAGGAGATCAGCATTGGTGATGAGCTCATCTACATAAATCCAAAAATTCCTCACACATTAACTAATTACATGAATAGACTTTCCAATAATCACCAAAGCTAACTTTATCTAAAAAAAAAAAAAAAAAAAAAAAAGACGATGAGCAAAATACGCTCTAATTCAAAGTGAGCTCCCATCCACATTATATTTGCTGGAAACCACTCTCAACCTCAGAGCTCAACATGGCAACTAAGCAAAAATTGCAACTAATGGACTCGATTCCTTGCTATCAGAGTAATATAAACAGGAACACACAGCAAGTTCCATGTACTTTCATTGAAGATCTGATCATTGTAGACAAACACTCATGAAAGTCAGAACAAATCACAAAAACTTAAGGATGGCCAAACATAGTACAAAAAATTCACAATGCTCCGCATGCAAGTATCGCACCAAGTTCTTTTACTTTCCTTCTCCCAAGAGCCTGCGTGTCGGATCTCAAAGAAATTTCCACATCAACGGAAACTTCTGAAACCTTAAAACAGACAGACCCAAAACAACTCTCGGGACCCCAAAACATCTGCCTGGGAAAATCCATGGTGTTTTCTACCTTTTATTTATTTATTTTTTTCCGGGTTCTTTGATAAAGCTCAATCACCTCAGGAGTTCAGGAAATCAAATCACCAACCCGTCAGAGGTCCGCAGAAACAAGCACACGATCATGAGGGCTGGACAGATTTGAGCTTGAAGAAGGGAGGAGAGGTGGGGGGGGGTGGTTGAGGCTGCAATCGGTCTCTTCGCAAAGGCCAGGATTGAATGGAAGGGCAACAGCCAAGGAACACGAGCTATATAATGTGCCACCATAGTCACTCAAATTATTAGCCATAAGGAAGAGACTGCCCTTGTCTCCCGCTCGATAAGTTGGCCTCTTGCGGCGACTGTTCTTTGACGAGTATCCCCAGAATCTGACACCAGTAAGTCACCAACTACCGACAGTGTTTCTTCCTCTATATCAGCAATGACCCGCCAGATGGAATCATTTTCCTCCACAGCTGATGATGGAGATTCGGATAACAGAAACTTGATGATATTATCGTAACTAGGTGATTGCATCGATGTTCCGATTCTTCTGGAAATGCCCCTTGGCGGCCTTTCCCCTGCAGCAGATAATTGTCAATTGCGCGTGCACTAATCACAGGACAATTTCCAATTAAATGCCCTCATCTTAGCAAGTCTCCGGTTTTGGCCATGAAAGTTTTCCATGAGGGCCTTCTTCTCCGTGCTTTCCATAGAACATAGATGTACTTTTAACCATGTTTCACTCTGACCAGATTAAAGCCTCTAAAAAATCGCCTTTCTTGCCATCGTGAGTTTAAGACAAGGCAAATGTATGAACAACATCCTCAAGTTCTTCCATGAAACTGAAAGTTCAAATTTTGATGACAGATTCCAAGAAAGAGAAAACCAGAAATCAAACCGGAGTGATACATGAAACATGAAAAATGACTGACAAGCGAGCTCAAATCCTTATCCAAACAGCAGATTCTGATGAACTTCAACTGAGGAGCTATCTCATAAAGCTAGGGGGTTTGGTAATAGCTCCTAGATTCATGCATCAGGAAGATGGAAACAATTCAGAGACATTGATTTTATGAGAGTGCTCGATGCCAAGTTTATTGGAGGAGCACAAATTCAGTACTCAATGCCGACTCCTACCTACAGAACATAGCAAAATGAACGAACTTGAGTCCACGAGAACGAAGAACTCCTCTGGCATGCTGAAATCTCAACAGTCATCGTCTAAAAATCCTGAACTTCATGCTGGAAGCGATGAAACTCTCCAAAAAACTATCACCGCTTCCATCCCCAACTCTAGATTACCTGAAATGCTTTCACAGCGAATTCAGATATGTCTCCAGCTCGTGACCTAGACTCAATTGTTTCTGCAATTAGAAAACAGAAGAGGACGAAGAGAATCGACCAGCGAGATTCAGTGATCGCTCAACAATCTCAAGCGTGGAAATACTCAAATGAACAAGCATGTAAGTTTCTTCCAAAGCTCGGGGCAGGACACCATAAATAAGTTGCTTGGTATATTGTTCCAGAACACCACAAAACTAATCAGAACACATCAAATGTCCATTAAGCAGATTTTGATATCCCAACATTAACAGTCGAAGAAAACACCCACAGATCAGATGCAGTCTTGTCTATTTAAACACTTAAAACCAGCTTTGGGCTACTGTAAAGATATTAAGATCCCATCAGAAAGTTGCAAAAGACAGTGAAATCCTTTGGAAAAGCAAAAGGGAAATCGAGTTGGCTCGCCTTTCGACGGCAACGTCTAGAGGGTTGAGAAGAAAGCTTGGCATTTGGCTCCTCTAGCTCCTGAGATGCAATGCGCAAGCCGTGAAACCGACGAGATTAGCATGCACATCTTTATAAAAGGCATATTCAAAACTCCCGTATAAAGGCATATTCAAGCTGATGCTTGAAAGTGAAATTCCTCTGTTTGCTCTGACCGGGGATTCTTCGAGCCGATCCCTAGATAAGCCTAGCAAAACAATCTCTGTCATCTCGCGCATTTGGCGAGAGAGAGAAGTGCGTTGACTGTCATCTAGAGAGAGAATCGATTTGAAAGCGAAGGGCGTTGACTAAATCAGCATCGGGCGATGAGCAGACATCGCCGCTCTCGTCTTCCGCTTCGCTCGGACGTTCTGCTCGCCACTCCTTACTACTGTGGGTGCGAGGAGGAGGAGGAAGCGGAAGAACGGAGAAAATAAAATAATAGAAAACGAGCTGACACGTGTGTTCCTCTTTTTTCTTATTTATTTTAGAAAATCTTAGCCGTAATTAAGGTTCATCGAATGACGTCATCAAGAAAGACACCCTCGAAATCTCCAACGGTCGACAGGAGATCTTTCCTCTTCAGCGACGAAAAGATACATTAAATTTCGAACCAACGGTCGGCGCGCCGTCAGCTCTCGCTACAAACAAGAACAGTGACCGCCACCGCCTTCTTCGACGACCTGGTCCCACAGATAGTTTGACTCCAGATGCGTTCACTATGCTCTGTTCTTTTCAAAGAGAAATTCCGGTCCGACCGAAGCATCATGGGTCGGGGCAAAACGCCGCACGGACTCGTGCCCAACTCAGGAGCGCGCAGACTCGCATACGAGAAGAGGAAGAACGGCCTGATGAAGAAAGCCCGGGAGTTCTCCATCCTCTGTGGTGTCAACACCTGTGTTGTCGTCTTTCCCGAGACAGCGGCGGCTGGCGGCAACCGCCCGACTGTGTTGGAGGTCTGGCCACCGGATAGCCGGGAGGCCAGGCACATCATTGAACGCTACAGATCTGCTAGCCAGAAGAAGAAGGAGAAGGAGAAGAAGCTTGACCTCGGCGGGAAGGGAGAGCGCTTGAAAGACTTGTCGGAGAGCCAACTGAGGTCGCTCTTGAGCATTCTCGGTGACAGGGTCGACCTCGCAACGCGCGAGCTCGCCGCAATGACAGAGGAGAAGAGGGTCGTGATGGCGGGCACAACCTTGGGTCCGCGCAACGAAGAAGGCTTGAGCATCGACGCGGTGCCGCAAAAGACGCTGCACTGAGTGTGCACAGCCAGTACATCGAAGTGGGTTGCCGGTGCTTAGCTCAACAACGGTCACTGCTCGTACTTCATCGACAGCGGCTGGGACACCCTCGCAATGGAGGAGGACGATTCCACTTTTTTCCGTACTTTTCTGACGGAGATGATGGTTTTTTTGACGGGAGTCTTATGTAGAAAATTTATTCACATAAACAACTAATCAATCAAGAAGATTCGAATCTATATATAACTGTAAAACATCGAGATCAATAAGCATAGCAAAGTTAAAGTGTACCTGTTTAAGCCATTGCTTTACTTGAAAAAAATAAATCACTCTTATAATCAGAGATCTATTGGAATGCCGAATCTTTATTTTTATTAGGGGTGTGCAATGGAAACCGCCCGAACCGAGAACCGGCCAGACCGGACCAGACTGGTCGGTTTTGGGCGATTCTAGAGGGTCTCGGTCCGTCTCAGGTTCCTATTTTTGCAACCGATGACCGATTGGTCCGTTTCCCGATTTTGGGGTCAGAACCGAACCGACCATATATATATATATTAATTTCTAAACTAATCTATAGTACCCATTACCATCAATTCATTTTTTCTCTCTCGTAACTTAACTCAAAGCTAATCCCTTTTTTGCATTTCTGAACTACGCTCTACAGTAACCATCACATCAATTTTCTTTTCCAAATTTTACAATTCTCACTTTCCTTTTCCCTCTTGAAACCTAAACCTTTTTTTTTTTTTTTTTTTCTGTTTCTGCTTTAATCCACAATAACCATCACATCAATGTTGCACACCCCTAAATTTTGCAATCCATTTGGCGGCAATTCGATTCAACTTCCATTTTCCCAAACCCTTCCTCCCCGCAGTGTCGTCATCTCTTCGCCCTCTCCTGTCTCCCGTTGCGGCCTCAGCGATTCACAAGGCCCTCTCGTTCTTTGAGGCGAGTCTCGAGTCCCATCCTCGATAAGCTCTTTTGCTTTGTTTTCATCGTCGCGCGGCTTCGTTGTTTGATCATTTATACTCTATAGTCCCATATTCGTTTGCTTGAATCAAATTGATGAGAGATCTCACCTTTCTTTCGATTCTTTGTAGAGCTTGATTGTCTAGCGTGTCTTATTTATGATGGCTCTGGAGTGTCATTGCTGATGAGTAGAGTGAATAGATGTGTAGACTCCAGTGGAGGGTAGTCATAGTTGAGTGCCGGAATTCTTGGTCAGCTTGTCTATTGAATCGGATGGGGTTGCTCTGTGCGTGAGTATCGCTAGTGCATAGTCGTTTTAGTGGAGGGTAGTCATAGTTGAGTGCCGGAATTCTTGGTCAGCTTGTCTGCTGAATCGGATGGGGTTGCTCTGTGCATGAGTATTGCTAGTGCATAGTTATTTTCAAGTTCGTGCGCTCGATCTAGTGTCCCCCAATTTGCTTTCGCTCATTGATGGGGAGAACTATTGTTTTGCCAATGCTCGTCTGGCTAGTGTTGATCAAAGAGCAGCTATATTGCCTTGTGAATGAATGGGCATGCTTGTTGATGTCCGCTTGCCATGAATTTTATCTGTTCCAAACTTGATTTTGTTAATTTTTATCGGCATAAGACCGTGCCCCATTCTTTTTCTTCGAACGTGGAGTAGATATTGATATCCATTTTGTTGGCTTGGCATGTCATATCTTGACCTTGGTTTTGATCTTGTTCCTTCCTCCCTTTTTGGAGGAAAAAGTATCACTTTGGTTGCTGGAAATTTGCTCTTGCTCGAGTTGCAACTTAATATCTGCTTAATTTTTTAGTATCTATTTTGGTTGGTACAGTTATATGATAAATATGGACATGACATTAAGAAGTAAGGCTGCAATCATATCTTTAGTATTTCTATTGATGTAAATGAATATGATGGTTTGATGGCTTATTATAATGTTTTGTTTGATTCGAGACGATCTATTTATATGTCAATGGAAGTGGATCAATCAAATGATGATATGAATCCTATGATGGATTCACTAGAACATGAAGGTGAAGAAATTGAATACCTCGAAATGGCATCCAACACAAACAAGGTATCTAATACTTGTCTTCCTAGTTCTGGTAAACGAACATCAACAGTCTGGCTTCATTTTCATAAGGGCAAAATCGAGAAGGAGAAAACTATGGTGATTTGCAATTATTGTGGGGCCAAGTATATGTACTTTGTTGATAATGGTACTTCCGCTATGTTGAAGCACTTGAAAATGTGCAATAAGCATCCTCACAACATAGATAAGAAGCAAAAAAATTTCACCCCACGTGAGCACAAGGGATAACAATTGGGCATACTAATACTGATGTTAGTGCAAATGTCTTATCAGCATGGGAATCCGATCAAAATCGTTGTAGACAAATGCTTGTTCGAATGATCATAACGGATGAACTACCTTTTTCGATGGTTGAGCGTGTTGGATTCCATGATTTTATTGATCAATTACAACCTCTCTTTCATCACATCTCTACAACGCTTGTTCGAATGATCATAACGAATGAACTACCTTTTTCGATGGTTGAGCATGCTGGATTTCATGATTTTATTGATAAGTTACAACCTCTCTTTCATCATATCTCAAGATTTACAGTGGCTAGAGATTGTATGAAGTTATATCTTTGTGAGAAAAAAAGTTTAAAGACTTACTTTGGCAAGCTTAAGTCTAAGATTGCACTTACGACTGATACATGAAGTTTCATCCAGAATTTGAATTATTTATGTCTCACCGCACATTTTATTGATGATGACTGGAAATTGCACAAAAGAATAATCAATTTTGTGGTGATGCCTAGTCATAAGGGCAAGGATATCGGGAAAATGATTGAGAAATGCATCTATGAGTGGGGAATAGAGAAAAAAATGTCCACAATAACTGTAGATAATGCTAGTTCTAATGATGTTGTCATTGGTTTTTTAAAAGAAAAATTATCAAGAGATATGTTATTGATCTTAGAAGGTGATGTTTTACACATGAAATGCACGGCTCATATTTTAAACTTGATTGTGAAGGATGGATTGACCGAGGTACGTGATTCTATTACACGTATTCGAAACGTGGTTAAGTATGTGAGAAGTTCTCCCATGAGAGCTAAAACATTTCAAGGTTGCATTGAAAGTGCGAGGATCACTTATAAGGGTTCGGTTTGTCTTGATGTTACAACTAGGTGGAACTCTACTTATCTCGTGTTGGACACTGCCTTAAAATTTAGAAAAACTTTTGAAATAATGGAAGAAGATGATCCTTCTTTCTTAAGTAAGCTTGACTTTGACAATCCTACACATGAAGATTGGGAATATGCCAGAATTCTTTGAGTATTTTTAAAGAAGTTTTATGATGCCACCAACAAGATGTTCGGGACTCTATATATCACTGCGAATGATTATTTTAATGAGATAGCAACTTTATATAGAACTTTGAAACAAGCGGAGAAGGCTTCGGATTTTAGTTTGGAAGTTATGAGTGCAAAGATGAAGGAGAAGTTTGACAAATACTATGAGATTTTTGAAAAGGTAAATTTGATGGTGTTGATTGCGGTGATATTGGATCCAAGAAGAAAGTTGAGCTATGTGCGGTATTATTATAGATTAATCTATGATGATAGTGCGAAAGTTGATGAAATGTATGATAAGGTGAGAATTGCCCTGGAAAGATTGTTTCATTTTTATGAAAAATCTTATCTTAACTCTTGTGATAGAAATTTGGGTATTAATATTGATAGTAGTTGGAATCCTGATAACTATGAGAATGGTAAGAAAGATGATTTTGATTTGGTTGAGGATTTCAATTCAGATAAGGCATTTGATATTTTTCTTCGTGAGGAGAAAAAAGTGTCGGCAGGTAAGCTATCTGAGCTCGATAAGTATCTTAAAGACGAACATGAAGAAAGTCGTGATCTTGACCTATTGATGTGGTGGAAAACTACTGGTCAAAAGTTTGAAATCCTTTCTTTGATGGCTCGAGATATTTTATCTATTCCTATAACAACTATTGCTTCGGAGTCGACTTTCAATACATCCGGTCGTGTGCTTGATGGCTTTTGAAGTTCTTTAACTCCTACAATGGTGGAAGCTTTGATTTGCACTCGAGATTGGTTAAGAAAGGGTACCATGCCGATTAATGTTGAAGAGTGCATTGAGAATGCGAAAAGGTTTGAATGGGGTAAGTCATCGATGTATCTTTTTATCTTGTAATTCTTTTGTATATCTAATAAGTGAATGCTCTATTTAATATTTTGTTTTGTTAGATATAAATGATGTTCATTTGGAGCTTATCAGTAAATAGAGTTTGCAAATTCAAGTGGAAGAAATATATGTGGTGAGATTTTTCATTAATTATTTGAGTTCAATTAAAAGTAATTCTAATTTAAAACTAATGTTGAGTTATCATATATACTTATTGCATGACTATTAGCAAGTTCTGGGCTCTCGGCTTCGATCATATTTTGCTTGCTTGAACAAAGAATCTATTCCCCTCGGGCCATGCAACATTGAGTGATTCGGCGAGATGTATGGAGTTTGGTAGTTTAATGTTGAATGTCTTTCTCTTGTGCTAATTTTGGAATTTGATTTTGTTTTTTATTCCATGGAGGGTTTATTCTAGATTAGTTATGACCGCTAATGGATGGTATTGAACAATGGCCAAACTATGTGTTGAATTTTTGTTGAGTTTGGATTATGTTTTTCCTTTGTTTTTTGCCTCTCTAATAACATTTATGTTCATGAGAATGAAGGTGAGTCTGTGAAGTACGTTTGGAAAGAAATTGTTTTATGATATTTCAATTTTGTGTGGATCTTTAGCTTTTTTTTTTTTTTTTTTTTTTTTTGTTTCATAACAGCGCAAAGACATAGGGTATAATGCAGGATTTTAATTTTTGTTTCCACAAAGTGGGCTTGTATTATTTAGTAGGGCATCACTTTGCTAGACACAAAGTGAATAAGAAAACTTGACTGGATCATAATCTCGTGCGTTACTTTACTAGTAATTACTATTTTTTTTTTTGTTAAATGAAATGAAAACAAGTGATGGTTCATTGGAATCGGACCGGACCGAATCGGTTGGTCCTGTCCGATTCTCGGTTCCAAGATCAGCTGGTCCGGTCCACGGTCTTGAAAAGTGGGAACCGATACTCTCGGTCCGATTCCTGGTTCTTGGGTGGAACCGGACCAAACCGGGAACCGATCACCTCTAATTTCTATTACCTATTTTAGTATAACAGTTTTCAATGGGATTAAAGCAACTGATAGGTATAATCTACCATTTTATAGGCTAGAGATAGGACTTAGTAAATCCTAATCAATAGCGTGTCAATTGAGCACTCCTATTATGGGCTTCAATTAAACACAATTGTCTATACTTTGCTGCTCAACTAGGCCCGTTATTAACAGATACCAATTTCTAATTTAATAAGATCATTATAGGGTTTAACAAATATTGAAATATTCATTAACCCAATTATTTAAAATATAAAATTAATTAATTAATGTAAACCCATATTATAGGAAATTTTCAACATTTTATTGATTTTTTTCTTTTGATCTGATAATACCTTAAGGTCAGGCTATTGTGGTTTGTCGCTTCTTGAGACTTAATTATTCATTTTTTTTGTTCCGGTTGGAGATGATGATGTATAGAAAAGTTGAAATTCATATGAATAATAGGGAAACTACAACATCTTTATTGCTCTGTCTGTGAGTATGAGTTGATTTTCTCGCACATTCAGAAGTCGTGGGTAAAGCAATTCTTCTCGATGCAAATGTCCTCAGGGATGCGCCTATGTGAGGATGGCATAGTTCAATCCCATTGCTTGGGACGATTTTGCAAAGGGGAATGCCATTAGCCCTATGATGTATGGATGTTGTCGTTTGAAACGTTTATTGGGTTTGGGTTTGGGTTTGTGTTTTACAGAAAGTATTGGTGGTATCTGTTGGAAATATGATTTGATAACTTAGGAAATACCAATCCTGAGTATCAATGATTGATTCATTTAGTAATTGATTTGGTAAAATAGGAATTAGAATCGATGTATATTTTCTTTTATTTCTTTCATGTTTTACACTTTGCCCTTGTATTACAAATACTGTAATCAACGTCTACAACAAAAACATACAAAAATACAAAGCTCCAGTTTCCTCTCCACTTCATTTTCAATTTTTGTCATGGTATCAGAGCACCATATTTTGGCCTAAGCTTCCACATCTTCAAATTGCCCTTCGGTTCTTTTCTAGTATGTTGTTGCGACCTCAACCCTGCAAAACAAACCAGCCACCGAATATGAATTTTTCTCTACTGTACTCAGAAAAAACCTTGATAAAGTTGTCTAATGGAGAAACCTCTAACTCACCTCATCAGGTCTTAGATCCAGCACTAGTCGACCCAATAGAAGAAGGCGCAATACCTACTCGATCATCAGTTACTACTTCATCGGTACCTGCTCAACCATCTGTTACGGCTCCACTTGCTTCGTTCCAAATACAGGGACTAATTAAGTGGCCTTATCTCGATTGGTACCCTATTCAAGGCCAATGGGCCGCTGGGTCGAACAATGTATGGACCCAACAGAATTTACTTGGAGAGGAGAATGGACTGGGCTTCGGAATTTGGCCTGAAGGACGTGGATCTTCTTAGGAGAACTACCCAAATGACAGGTTGGGCTGGACAAGAATAGGTCTTGGATGCGGATCCATCCCAACGGATCCCTACCCAGTTCTACAACCCGATTTCCAACTCGATTTTCTGCCCTACGCGTTTCTGATCAATGGCGGTCGTCCCGAGCCCGAAGATCCCTTTCACACGTTGACGGCCGACGGACCGGAGCTTCGACTCATCAACATGCAGCTCATCAGACAGGACAACTACAATGCCTGGACTCGAGACCTCCGGCGAGCACTTGTAACGAAGGACAAGAATGGTTTCCTTGACGGCACCGTCCCCTATCTGACCAATGAACGAATACAACATTTTTGGAAAAAATGCAACCAATTAGTCCGTACTTGGATCGGAAATTGTCTCGGTTCGGACGTTGTAGCTGGGCTACTGCCAACTAAGGACTCGAAGACTTTTTGGGCGAACATCTGAGAGATGTATGGGCGTCTTGATCCAGCAAAGCTCTTCACTATTACTCAGGCTATCTCGGAGCTGAAGCAGAATAATCAATCTGTCACTACCTGCTTCAATCAGCTCTCGGCTCTCTAGAATGAGCTCGAGGCAACCAAGGAACGGCTCGAGGGTCCTGAAGAAACGTTGAAACAGTACCAGAAAATTAACGAATGAGAGAAAGTGACTCGGTTTCTACTTATCTTGAACGACACGTACTCACCTTTTTGATCGTAGATCTTGGTGATGGACTCATTACCTTCGCTCGACTGGATTTACCAATTGGCGATCCAAGAGGAAAGCCAACAGCAAGTCGTGACCAAGCATGGTAGAGTCAGCGAAGGAGTCACCGTTGTTGCCCTCTGTTGACACCTATTTTTAGCAAATCTAGGAAAATAAGGAAAATAAAAATTGCATTTTTGGACAAATAAAAAGAAAAAAATGAAATTGGGGGAAATTGATTTGATTGAAGTATGCGGGGAAATTTGAAATTCGATGAGCATTCATTTCGATAAATGCAGAAACAATTAAAAATCAAGTGAACAAAGGGCAAGAATTTTTATAAAACGGAATAAATCGGAGCAAAATCGAGTTGATTGCGAAATCTCGCTTTGATTTGTAGCCTTGATTTAATGCGACGGAAGATGGAAGCTCGGAAAATACCATACAAAGTGGCCGTCTGGAATCACTATAAAAGAGAGCTACATTTTTCGTGATTGAGGGAGGAATTTCAAAAAAATTCGGGAGGAATTTCAAAAAAAATTCGGGAGGAATTGAAAAAAATTTCAGAGGTGCGAAAAAGCTGAGAGGATTCGCGAAAGTAACAAAAAAAGAGAGAGGAAATCCCATTTTCTTGTCCAAGGTCATTTCTTTTTTTTTCTTTCGACAACCTGCAGAAGAAGAGAAAAGGAAAAGTCAGCAAAAGAAAGAAAAAAAGGCGCAGAGAAGTGACGTGCGGCCAGAAAGAAAAAGAAAAAGGAGTAGCGGGAGCTACTGTTCGTCTTCTTCGCGTGGAAGCCCCTGCTCACGCTCGCGCCGCACCTCCTCCGTCCGTGAAACACTTGCACCAGCACCATCCGCGACGCCACCGAAGCCCGCTCGCCGTCGCGCCGCTGCAACAACCTCCCCCTCCGCCCGCGACGCCGCCCATCGATCTTCGAGCTCCGCCGCGCCTCCGTCCGCTCCTCACTTGCGTTTGCACCGGCCCCGCGCCACCGCGAGCCCGTACCCCCGCCGCGTCTCCGCTCACCACCACGTCTCACCCGAGACCGCCCGTTCATTCCACGCTCACCAACGCGCTACCAGTCCCCTCATTTAGGTGGTTTAGTTTATTCCTTTTTTTATTATGTTATTTCTTCTTATTTTATTTGATAGCATCTTTAAGCTTAGTTAGCTAAATTGCAATATTGAGCGTTATTATTCATGAATTTTGTAATCATTATCCGTAGGTATTTTGTCTGAAATTAATATAATTATTAATTTGATCCGAGAGACATCGAATCATTTTTCTAATTATTTTTAATTTTTGGGCTTTTTGGTAGAATCTCAATTGTTAAATTATAATAATTATTTAATTTGGTCCGTAAGACTTCGGACCAGATTTTTAATTATTCTAAGTTGTTGTGATGATTAGGGTTAGAATAATTGTTAATTTAACTTTGTGAGACGTCGGGTTATTTTTTCAATTATTTTGATCCTTTATTTAGTGATTATATTAATTGTTTAGATTTAACCCTTATTTAACAATTATTCAACTAAAAAAAAAAAACTAAAAAGAAACTAAAAAATCAAAAATCAAAACATTCAAAAAATCTGCATGAGCATATAGGACATTAAGGTTTAATATAATAAACACGTAGGTTTAATTAATCAAATTTTTAGGATTATATTTCTAGGATTGCATTTTTAGATAATATTTTTAGGACTGCATTTTTAGATATTTTAAAAGAAATACGTTAGGATTAGACTTAAATAGCCTTATTAGAGTCTTAGATAAAATCGCCACATTTTCATATTCTCATCCTCTTTTCAAAATAAAAAATAAAAAATAGTTTTCTAAGATAGGATAGGATTTAAGTCAAATTTAATAAATTAGAAAATTATCCCTTTTTAGATAGATTAATTAGGATTTTTATAAATTCTGAATTTCAATAAAAAAAATACAAAAATACTAGGTGCATTTTAACTAGTTTGCATAATAGGATTATTTAAATCGAGCTTGTTAATTAGTGAAATTAGGTCATGAGGTGCATAATAATTAGTTTGCATAATAGGCCCATTTAATTAAAATTTGCATATTAATAAGATTAAGTCATTTATTTTAAAAGAGCATTTTCATAAAAGAACTCCAATTTTTAAGAAAATCCAAAAAAAAAATGATTGCTTGCTTTGTGTGATGCGATTGCAATTTATTTATTTGAATGTTTTAAATAATGGATGAGCACCCGTGTGGTCACCACATTTGCATGATAGTAATTTGGGTTAAAATAAATTAGCTGCTTGCAAAAATATTTTGAAAAATTAAAAAGAAATGGTACCGAAAGGGCATTAGAAAATTCTAGTGTAACCAAGTCCCCGTACCCTTAGTCTCGGTTCGTAGGAGTAAAATAAATCTCCCTTTATTTTACTTAGGTGTCTAATCGACCTACCATAAACCGATTAGTGGCGACTCCTAATTAATAACATTTTACATGTTTAAAAATTAAACCTTAAGTCGCGATTTGGTATGGGCTTGGGAGAGCCCGAGCTAAGTGTAAAAACTTAGCAGTCCATTAACCTAGTTTTAGGTGGCGCACCCGAAAAATTAGGTCGCGACAGCTTGGCGACTCACTGGGGACTTGTGTTAAAGCACTTAGTAGACTTAGGCCAATTTTTCTTTTCTTTCAAAATAAAAAAAAATGTTTTGTTTGGCGCAAGGACACCGGGTATGTCCCTAACATTTCTAAGGTGTTAAATGTTTTTGCGGATGGGAGGTATAAGGGGAGTAGTCTATGCTAACATTTGTCTTGCAGGTTGGAGAGTGGGATTAATGATTTATTTTTCCATGATTAGAAGTGTTGTTTGCATTTGAACTGTTGTGCATGTTTTATTGTTTTTAGCACTACACTATTGCACACACAACCTGTGGCCGGACCTGGGCTGCGATAAGATTTCTAGGATGGTGTTGAGAAGGATACTTCCTCTAAAGCGAGACTGCTATATAGAGGTTGACCTTCTCTTCCCCGAAAGTCTTTTCATGGTGTCGAATGTGTTTGTCCATATCCGCGAGACTGCGTGACTATTGGACATTCCATTCGACGAGCCGGAGTTAGGGGACCCGACACGTTAATGCGAGACCGCAACGGTCGATCATCCTCTTAGCTCCACTTTGTTAAGCCTTCTAGAGTAGAAGTCGAGCCTCACATCTCATGTGCATGTCTATGTGATTGCCATCGATTTTCCTTGGTGAAGTAAGTCTTCTATTCCCATATTAATGCAATTTATTTACTTTGTCATACTCTTGGTCGGTCCATGACAATCTAGGTCAATCATTGATTTAATTCCTTTGTCAATTAGAAATGAAATGAATTGCCATACAATGAATCATTTGGAAAATAAAAAAATTGGAAATTTGTTTTCAATTTATGTCTTGGCTTTTCCTAGTTCATGTTTAGGAAATTTCGTCCCTACTGGGGCATCCCATGTCTTTATTTTCCTAGTCCATTTTTAAGAAATCATTTTCATTATGGACTATTCTTAACTAAAAAAAATAGATTGTTGTCATGGATTGGTTTTCTCAGTATACCTTGTTCTTCCATATTTCCATTTTCATTTAGGCGATCAAGAACTAGAATGGCTGACCAAACCGAAATGCGTGATCGTATCTCCGCTATGGAAGACCAACTCCGACAGTTGCTCGCCTCTATGCAATTCATGATAGCTCAAATCCAATCACTCCGAATGGATTTGACTCCTGCACCTGCTCTCCCGAGACAATAGTCTGAAGCGATCGAGGCAAGACCCAAATGAGCAATGGCGACATGCCTGAACTGGAAGATAACCCACTAGTCATTGCCGAACTTGACAATGTCCCTAAGACAAAGCAAGATGAAGTGGAAGTGATAGACACTCTGGGGCAGCCTAGTGGCAAGTTCGATTACCTGGTGAAGTATTCGGCTCCTCCCAGCTTTTACTTTGACTCCCGCAACATAGTTCCAAGTGGATGGGATGACATGGATGATCCGACACCCCTGAAGACGGAAAACCCTAATGATGAGCTAGAAGGAGTTGCAAGCTTATTCGATGACCTCATAATTGGAACCATTGATGAAGGATCTCCTGAAGAGATGGGCCTTGGCCCACAAGAGTAACTCTTTTCTTTTTTTTGCACATTCCCCTGCGTGGGAATTTTTATTGTTTTCGAGAGATGTTTTCAGTTTTCTTTTAATTCTTGAGTGTTGCATTTTTCCATTCAATAAATGTAATTCATTTGATTATATGAAATTACAATTTTATTTCAAATTTTGAGGACATGATGGAGTATACCAAACTAGTCCGGTGACGATATCCAACAATGAAAAAAAATATCATCCAAGGAGAATTCTGAGGACTGGGCTTTTTCATGCTTCCTCATAAAAGAAATAAAAAAAAAAATCATTTTTGAAGCCATTTCCAAAAGCATGCATTAGCCCTTTTAATTTTTCTGACTCATTTACTTCATGTTTCGAGCATTACTTTTTCTGCCTAGTGAGAAAGCATCCGAAAAAGGCACACCAAGTTGCAACTGGTCCAATTGTCAAGGACACATTTCTAAAGAGTTAATGTGACAGATTGGAGGCATGACAGATTTTGGTAGTGACCCGACTGAGATAAAATCTTGACCCAAGCCAAAATTGGATATTCCATTTGCTTTTACTCTGATGTTGCATAGTATCATATTCATGCACGTTCTCTTGTGCAGGGGCAAAAGCGGATAGGGACAATCCAAAGACATCAATTGCCGAGGCAATCCCATTGTAGATGAATCCTTGAATGAATGCTTAAAATCATTTTGCAGTGTGGAAAACTGTTTGTTTTGGAGTTGATAATTTTTCGTGCCTAAAGTCACATTTAAGCTCTTTTTTTTTTTTTAAAAAAAAAAAGGACTTTGCATGATGACTCTCTTAGCCATCAATTCCACTAAAGAACATCAAGATGGACTAATTTAATGAATGATGTGGAATTGATTGAGCATGCTAAATGAGATGAGTCGGGATGATGAAAGGCAAACCCTATCCTATACACAGTCCCATATTCATACACTTGTGAGATGAGTGTAGGAAGGTTCATATTCATAAGGTAAAGAGTTCTCTCGCAAGAAGTACGACAACTGAAATGATGAGAGGCAATTCATTTTTCTATCCCAAACACTACAGGTGATCCATTGCTTAACCCTTTGAGCCTCATACACTTATGGAGATTCTTTTAAAATTACTCTGTCAAGAATCACCCCACATCGGGGCAACTAAGAGATCAAATGGCATCATGAGGTGAGGAAAATGAGTTGAAATTTTCTTGCTTTGACTTGTATCAATCTTCAAGTAGTGCTATTACATTGAATTCATACGTTAATTCAAATGCCTTAGGATGATGAAGAGCATTTCTTTCTCTATCCCATACACTTATATCCTTTGCATAGCCCACTTGAGCCTGCAATTTCATTTCTTTAAACCCGTTGGTGATCATCCCCTACACTGGGGCAAGGCAAAAGGCAGATGAGGATCTTTGAAAGTTCCAAGTGTCATTCAAAGTAAGAATTGAATTCAAAATAAAACTAAAGGGGCATGAAAAAGTAGTGTGCCTGGTAAAAGCAAGGCCAATGCTCATGAAAAAAAAAAAGTGAAAAAAAAAAAATGAATAAGAACCGAGGGCATGAAAAAGCGGTGTGCACGGTAAAAGCAAGGCCGATGCCCATAAATGAAGAAGAGAGTCAAGATAAGGACTATCGGTTGCAAAAGATTGTATCTCCAATGGAGTAATACTCAAAGAACTCAAATGGTGAGTTTTTACAATCAATAGGGGCATTTCATGAAGACAATCCCCAATGATGAAAAAGAAAACTGATGGCAATGCCAAGATGATCACCAACTTTTACCATCTACACACATTTTGAGCCTAATGATCCTTTCATTTCTCAACCCATGAACCCAACCTACGTTACGTCCCTTACAAAGTCTCTTCAGATTAGGGCATTTGAATTAACGTAGGAGTTCATATGTTTATAAGCATCGCTCGAAGAAGTGCGAGCAAGATTATTTCTTTCTCATTTTGCAGGGTTCTTGACTTGTAAACCCGAAGATGATTACAAGACTGTTCATTCAATAGCCTTGACTCAAAGAGTCCCTTTGTTAAGCCGTTGACCAAGCCTACATTATGGTCTCTATTAAAGACCTCTCAGATTGGTAAGATCGTACCGCTTGCGAGAATACTCGGACCCATGTCGATATGATGAAATTGAGTGATTCGCATAAAATAGACATTCTAAATGAGAGTGAGTGAAAGTCCTTTCTAACCGAAAGTCTCTCATTTAGTATTATTAAGAAATCCATGTCATGAGTGAAGATTGTCTTGAATGATAATTCTCTCCAATGGAAATTTGGGTGATGCAAAGGTCATTATGCATAAACCCCGATTGAGTTGATGAAAACCTCACCAATTTTTGAAATGTGCATTCTAGAGTAACTCGTTGTCTATCTCTTTGATGAATGCATATAAGTTTTTGCTCTAAATCATGTCGACGGGTAATTCAAGTTCCTTTCAAAATGTTTCATGATATTAGGAGATGAGAAACCTCCGCCATGAGATGAAAGACCTCCACAAGATATCTAAATTTCAAAAGACATATCCCCAAGAATCAGAGATGTCATCAGGTAAGTCTATCTCTATCCATACCTTAAATACTTGTCATTGTACGGTATTCCTTTCCAAGCACCGGCGCTCGATGGAGTCACCCCCCAAAGATTTTTTTTCCCCAGTTCAATCGATTAAGGCGACCGAAGAATGGTTCGGGTCCCGGGTCGGATGATTTCGTCGCAAGGCCGGGCGACCGAAGAATGGTTCGGGTCCTAGCCAAGCAAAACCTCGCTAGGCGACCGTAGAATGGTAAGGGTCCTAGACAACATTAAAGATTTTTCCTCCAGATTCAATCGATTAAGGCGACCGAAGAATGGTTCGGGTCCTGGTCGGATGATTTCGTCGCAAGACCGGGGCGACCGAAGAATGGTTCGGGTCCTAGCCAAGCAAAACCTTAGTCTAGACGACCGTAGAATGGTACGGGTCCTAGACAACATTTATTGCTCTAACAGGCGACCGTAGAATGGTACGGGTCTGGAAAATAGATCCCCGTTTAGGCGACCGTAGAATGGTACGAGTCCTAGACAACCTCAGTTCAGGCGACCGTAGAATGGTACAGGTCCTGAAAAACCATTTTTTCGTTAAGGCGACCGTAGAATGGTACGAGTCCTAGACAACCTCAGTTCAGGCGACCGTAGAATGGTACGGGTCCCGAAAAACCATTTTTCATTAAGGCGACCGTAGAATGGTATGAGTCCTAGACAACCTCAGTTCAGGCGACCGTAGAATGGTACGGGTCCTGAAAAACCATTTTTTCGTTAAGGCGACCGTAGAACGGTACGGGTCCTAGACAACCTCAGTTCAGGCGACCGTAGAATGGTACGGGTCCTAAAAAATCATTTTTTCGTCAAGGCGACCGTAGAATGGTACGGGTCCTAGACACAACCAAACAATGCCATACTAGGCGACCGTAGAATGGTACGGGTCCTGGGAAAGCAGTCACTTTGTGAAGTCATGTTACTATCTTTGGGCGACCGTAAAATGGTACGGGTCCCGGATGTGTAACACCAATCTATCTTGAGTTACTCTACCATCCCCAAAGGTAAGTAATTCCAAGTAAGTCCATTTATCATTTGCATTAGCATTCCCATGCATCATATAAATTTCATTTCAAAATGGGACTCATTTTCCAAAAAAATGTTTGCATTAGCATTTCCATGCATCATATAAATTTCATTTCAAAATGGGACTCATCTTCCCAAAAAAAAAAAAAGTCACTTAGTACATGTGCATGATTAACAATTAGGTCTCAACTTGTCTTTGAAGGCAACCTCTACGAGCTCACCTCCAAAGAGGGGCATTGTGACACCTATTTTTAGCAAATCTAGGAAAATAAGGAAAATAAAAATTGCATTTTTGGACAAATAAAAAGAAAAAAATGAAATTGGGGGAAATTGATTTGATTGAAGTATGCAGGGAAATTTGAAATTCTGATGAGCATTCAGATTTCGATAAATGCAGAAACAATTAAAAATCAAGTGAACAAAGGGCAAGAATTTTTATAAAACGGAATAAATCGGAGCAAAATCGAGTTGATTGCGAAATCTCGCTTTGATTTGTAGCCTTGATTTAATGCGACGGAAGATGGAAGCTCGGAAAATACCATACAAAGTGGCCGTATGGAATCACTATAAAAGAGAGCTACATTTTTCGTGATTGAGGGAGGAATTTCAAAAAAATTCGGGAGGAATTTCAAAAAAAATTCGGGAGGAATTGAAAAAAATTTCAGAGGTGCGAAAAAGCTGAGAGGATTCGCGAAAGTAACAAAAAAGAGAGAGGAAATCCCATTTTCTTGTCCAAGGTCATTTCTTTTTTTTTTCTTTCGACAACCTGCGAGAAGAAGAGAAAAGGAAAAGTCAGCAAAAGAAAGAAAAAGGCGCAGAGAAGTGACGTGCGGCCGGAAAGAAAAAGAAAAAGGAGTAGCGGGAGCTACTGTTCGTCTTCTTCGCGTGGAAGCCCCTGCTCACGCTCGCGCCGCACCTCCTCCGTCCGTGAAACACTGCACCAGCACCATCCGCGACGCCACCGAAGCCCGCTCGCCGTCGCGCCGCTGCAACAACCTCCCCCTCCGCCCGCGACGCCGCCCATCGATCTTCGAGCTCCGCCGCGCCTCCGTCCGCTCCTCACTTGCGTTTGCACCGGCCCCGCGCCACCGCGAGCCCGTACCCCCGCCGCGTCTCCGCTCACCACCACGTCTCACCCGAGACCGCCCGTTCATTCCACGCTCACCAACGCGCTACCAGTCCCCTCATTTAGGTGGTTTAGTTTATTCCTTTTTTTATTATGTTATTTCTTCTTATTTTATTTGATAGCATCTTTAAGCTTAGTTAGCTAAATTGCAATATTGAGCGTTATTATTCATGAATTTTGTAATCATTATCCGTAGGTATTTTGTCTGAAATTAATATAATTATTAATTTGATCCGAGAGACATCGAATCATTTTTCTAATTATTTTTAATTTTTGGGCTTTTGGTAGAATCTCAATTGTTAAATTATAATAATTATTTAATTTGGTCCGTAAGACTTCGGACCAGATTTTTAATTATTCTAAGTTGTTGTGATGATTAGGGTTAGAATAATTGTTAATTTAACTTTGTGAGACGTCGTCGGTTATTTTTTCAATTATTTTGATCCTTTATTTAGTGATTATATTAATTGTTTAGATTTAACCCTTATTTAACAATTATTCAACTAAAAAAAAAACTAAAAAGAAACTAAAAAATCAAAAATCAAAACATTCAAAAAATCTGCATGAGCATATAGGACATTAAGGTTTAATATAATAAACACGTAGGTTTAATTAATCAAATTTTTAGGATTATATTTCTAGGATTGCATTTTTAGATAATATTTTTAGGACTGCATTTTTAGATATTTTAAAAGAAATACGTTAGGATTAGACTTAAATAGCCTTATTAGAGTCTTAGATAAAATCGCCACATTTTCATATTCTCATCCTCTTTTCAAAATAAAAAATAAAAAATAGTTTTCTAAGATAGGATATGATTTAAGTCAAATTTAATAAATTAGAAAATTATCCCTTTTTAGATAGATTAATTAGGATTTTTATAAATTCTGAATTTCAATAAAAAAAAATACAAAAATACTAGGTGCATTTTAACTAGTTTGCATAATAGGATTATTTAAATCAGAGCTTGTTAATTAGTGAAATTAGGTCATGAGGTGCATAATAATTAGTTTGCATAATAGGCCCATTTAATTAAAATTTGCATATTAATAAGATTAAGTCATTTATTTTAAAAGAGCATTTTCATAAAAGAACTCCAATTTTTAAGAAAATCCAAAAAAAAAATGATTGCTTGCTTTGTGTGATGCGATTGCAATTTATTTATTTGAATGTTTTAAATAATGGATGAGCACCCGTGTGGTCACCACATTTGCATGATAGTAATTTGGGTTAAAATAAATTAGCTGCTTGCAAAAATATTTTGAAAAATTAAAAAGAAATGGTACCGAAAGGGCATTAGAAAATTCTAGTGTAACCAAGTCCCCGTACCCTTAGTCTCTGGTTCGTAGGAGTAAAATAAATCTCCCTTTATTTTACTTAGGTGTCTAATCGACCTACCATAAACCGATTAGTGGCGACTCCTAATTAATAACATTTTACATGTTTAAAAATTAAACCTTAAGTCGCGATTTGGTATGGGCTTGGGAGAGCCCGAGCTAAGTGTAAAAACTTAGCAGTCCATTAACCTAGTTTTAGGTGGCGCACCCGAAAAATTAGGTCGCGACAGCTTGGCGACTCCGCTGGGGACTTGTGTTAAAGCACTTAGTAGACTTAGGCCAATTTTTCTTTTCTTTCAAAATAAAAAAAAATGTTTTGTTTGGCAGCAAGGACACCAGGTATGTCCCTAACATTTCTAAGGTGTTAAATGTTTTTGCAGATGGGAGGTATAAGGGGAGTAGTCTATGCTAACATTTGTCTTGCAGGTTGGAGAGTGGGATTAATGATTTATTTTTCCATGATTAGAAGTGTTGTTTGCATTTGAACTGTTGTGCATGTTTTATTGTTTTTAGCACTACACTATTGCACACACAACCCGTGGCCGGACACAGGCTGCGATAAGATTTCTAGGATGGTGTTGAGAAGGATACTTCCTCTAAAGCGAGACTGCTATATAGAGGTTGACCTTCTCTTTCCCGAAAGTCTTTTCATGGTGTCGAATGTGTTTGTCCATATCCGCGAGACTGCGTGACTATTGGACATTCCATTCGACTGAGCCGGAGTTAGGGGGACCTGACACGTTAATGCGAGACTGCAACGGTCAGATCATCCTCTTAGCTCCACTTTGTTAAGCCTGTCTAGAGTAGAAGTCGAGCCTCACATCTCATGTGCATGTCTATGTGATTGCCATCGATTTTCCTTGGTGAAGTAAGTCTTCTATTCCCATATTAATGCAATTTATTTACTTTGTCATACTCTTGGTCGGTCCATGACAATCTAGGTCAATCATTGATTTAATTCCTTTGTCAATTAGAAATGAAATGAATTGCCATACAATGAATCATTTGGAAAATAAAAAAATTGGAAATTTGTTTTCAATTTATGTCTTGGCTTTTCCTAGTTCATGTTTAGGAAATTTCGTCCCTACTGGGGCATCCCATGTCTTTATTTTCCTAGTCCATTTTTAAGAAATCATTTTCATTATGGACTATTCTTAACTAAAAAAATAGATTGTTGTCATGGATTGGTTTTCTCAGTATACCTTGTTCTTCCATATTTCCATTTTCATTTAGGCGATCAAGAACTAGAATGGCTGACCAAACCGAAATGCGTGATCGTATCTCCGCTATGGAAGACCAACTCCGACAGTTGCTCGCCTCTATGCAATTCATGATAGCTCAAATCCAATCACTCCGAATGGATTTGACTCCTGCACCTGCTCTCCCTGAGACAATAGTCCTGAAGCAGTCAGGCAAGACCCAAATGAGCAATGGCGACATGCCTGAACTGGAAGATAACCCACTAGTCATTGCCGAACTTGACAATGTCCCTAAGACAAAGCAAGATGAAGTGGAAGTGATAGACACTCTGGGGCAGCCTAGTGGCAAGTTCGATTACACTGTGAAGTATTCGGCTCCTCCCGGCTTTTACTTTGACTCCCGCAACATAGTTCCAAGTGGATGGGATGACATGGATGATCCGACACCCCTGAAGACGGAAAACCCTAATGATGAGCTAGAAGGAGTTGCAAGCTTATTCGATGACCTCATAATTGGAACCATTGATGAAGGATCTCCTGAAGAGATGGGCCTTGGCCCACAAGAGTAACTCTTTTACTGCTTTTGCACATTCCCCTGCGTGGGAATTTTTATTGTTTTCTGAGAGATGTTTTCAGTTTTCTTTTAATTCTTGAGTGTTGCATTTTTCCATTCAATAAATGTAATTCATTTGATTATATGAAATTACAATTTTATTTCAAATTTTGAGGACATGATGGAGTATACCAAACTAGTCCGGTGACGATATCCAACAATGAAAAAAAATATCATCCAAGGAGAATTCTGAGGACTGGGCTTTTTCATGCTTCCTCATAAAAGAAATAAAAAAAAAAAAAAAAGTCATTTTTGAAGCCATTTCCAAAAGCATGCATTAGCCCTGTTTAATTTTCTGACTCATTTACTTCATGTTTCAGAGCATTACTTTTTCTGCCTAGTGAGAAAGCATCCGAAAAAGGCACACCAAGTTGCAACTGGTCCAATTGTCAAGGACACATTTCTAAAGAGTTAATGTGACAGATTGGAGGCATGACAGATTTTGGTAGTGACCCGACTGAGATAAAATCTTGACCCAAGCCAAAATTGGATATTCCATTTGCTTTTACTCTGATGTTGCATAGTATCATATTCATGCACGTTCTCTTGTGCGGGGGCAAAAGCGGATAGGGACAATCCAAAGACATCAATTGCCGAGGCAATCCCATTGTAGATGAATCCTTGAATGAATGCTTAAAATCATTTTGCAGTGTGGAAAACTGTTTGTTTTGGAGTTGATAATTTTTCGTGCCTAAAGCTGTTAAGCTCTTTTTTTTTAAAAAAAAAAAAAAAGGGACTTTGCATGATGACTCTTAGCCATCAATTCCACTAAAGAACATCAAGATGGACTAATTTAATGAATGATGTGGAATTGATTGAGCATGCTAAATGAGATGAGTCGGGATGATGAAAGGCAAACCCTATCCTATACACAAAGTCCCATATTCATACACTTGTGAGATGAGTGTAGGAAGGTTCATATTCATAAGGTAAAGAGTTCTCTCGCAAGAAGTACGACAACTGAAATGATGAGAGGCAATTCATTTTTCTATCCCAAACACTACAGGTGATCCATTGCTTAACCCTTTGAGCCTCATACACTTATGGAGATTCTTTTAAAATTACTCCTGTCAAGAATCACCCCACATCGGGGCAACTAAGAGATCAAATGGCATCATGAGGTGAGGAAAATGAGTTGAAATTTTCTTGCTTTGACTTGTATCAATCTTCAAGTAGTGCTATTACATTGAATTCATACGTTAATTCAAATGCCTTAGGATGATGAAGAGCATTTCTTTCTCTATCCCATACACTTATATCCTTTGCATAGCCCACTTGAGCCTGCAATTTCATTTCTTTAAACCCAGTTGGTGATCATCCCCTACACTGGGGCAAGGCAAAAGGCAGATGAGGATCTTTGAAAGTTCCAAGTGTCATTCAAAGTAAGAATTGAATTCAAAATAAAACTAAAGGGGCATGAAAAAGTAGTGTGCCTGGTAAAAGCAAGGCCAATGCTCATGAAAAAAAAAAGTGAAAAAAAATGAATAAGAACTGAGGGCATGAAAAAGCAGTGTGCCTGGTAAAAGCAAGGCCGATGCCCATAAATGAAGAAGAGAGTCAAGATAAGGACTATCAGTTGCAAAAGATTGTATCTCCAATGGAGTAATACTCAAAGAACTCAAATGGTGAGTTTTTACAATCAATAGGGGCATTTCATGAAGACAATCCCCAATGATGAAAAAGAAAACTGATGGCAATGCCAAGATGATCACCAACTTTTACCATCTACACACATTTTGAGCCTAATGATCCTTTCATTTCTCAACCCATGAACCCAACCTACGTTACGTCCCTTACAAAGTCTCTTCAGATTAGGGCATTTGAATTAACGTAGGAGTTCATATGTTTATAAGCATCGCTCGAAGAAGTGCGAGCAAGATTATTTCTTTCTCATTTTGCAGGGTTCTTGACTTGTAAACCCGAAGATGATTACAAGACTGTTCATTCAATAGCCTTGACTCAAAGAGTCCCTTTGTTAAGCCGTTGACCAAGCCTACATTATGGTCTCTATTAAAGACCTCTCAGATTGGTAAGATCGTACCGCTTGCGAGAATACTCGGACCCATGTCGATATGATGAAATTGAGTGATTCGCATAAAATAGACATTCTAAATGAGAGTGAGTGAAAGTCCTTTCTAACCGAAAGTCTCTCATTTAGTATTATTAAGAAATCCATGTCATGAGTGAAGATTGTCTTGAATGATAATTCTCTCCAATGGAAATTTGGGTGATGCAAAGGTCATTATGCATAAACCCCGATTGAGTTGATGAAAACCTCACCAATTTTTGAAATGTGCATTCTAGAGTAACTCAGATTGTCTATCTCTTTGATGAATGCATATAAGTTTTTGCTCTAAATCATGTCTGACGGGTAATTCAAGTTCCTTTCAAAATGTTTCATGATATTAGGAGATGAGAAACCTCCGCCATGAGATGAAAGACCTCCACAAGATATCTAAATTTCAAAAGACATATCCCCAAGAATCGTAGATGTCATCAGGTAAGTCTATCTCTATCCATACCTTAAATACTTGTCATTGTACAGGTATTCCTTTCCAAGCACTGGCGCTCGATGGAGTCACCCCCCCAAAGATTTTTTTCCCCCAGATTCAATCTGATTAAGGCGACCGAAGAATGGTTCGGGTCCTGGTCGGATGATTTCTGTCGCAAGGCTGGGCGACCGAAGAATGGTTCGGGTCCTAGCCAAGCAAAACCTCAGTCTAGGCGACCGTAGAATGGTAAGGGTCCTAGACAACATTAAAGATTTTTCCTCCAGATTCAATCTGATTAAGGCGACCGAAGAATGGTTCGGGTCCTGGTCGGATGATTTCTGTCGCAAGACTGGGCGACCGAAGAATGGTTCGGGTCCTAGCCAAGCAAAACCTTAGTCTAGACGACCGTAGAATGGTACGGGTCCTAGACAACATTTATTGCTCTAACAGGCGACCGTAGAATGGTACGGGTCCTGGAAAATAGATCCCCGTTTAGGCGACCGTAGAATGGTACGAGTCCTAGACAACCTCAGTTCAGGCGACCGTAGAATGGTACAGGTCCTGAAAAACCATTTTTTCGTTAAGGCGACCGTAGAATGGTACGAGTCCTAGACAACCTCAGTTCAGGCGACCGTAGAATGGTACGGGTCCTGAAAAACCATTTTTTCATTAAGGCGACCGTAGAATGGTATGAGTCCTAGACAACCTCAGTTCAGGCGACCGTAGAATGGTACGGGTCCTGAAAAACCATTTTTTCGTTAAGGCGACCGTAGAACGGTACGGGTCCTAGACAACCTCAGTTCAGGCGACCGTAGAATGGTACGGGTCCTAAAAAATCATTTTTTCGTCAAGGCGACCGTAGAATGGTACGGGTCCTAGACACAACCAAACAATGCCATACTAGGCGACTGTAGAATGGTACGGGTCCTGGGAAAGCAGTCACTTTGTGAAGTCATGTTACTATGCTGGGCGACCGTAAAATGGTACGGGTCCTGGATGTGTAACACCAATCTATCTTGAGTTACTCTACCATCCCCAAAGGTAAGTAATTCCAAGTAAGTCCATTTATCATTTGCATTAGCATTCCCATGCATCATATAAATTTCATTTCAAAATGGGACTCATTTTCCAAAAAATGTTTGCATTAGCATTTCCATGCATCATATAAATTTCATTTCAAAATGGGACTCATCTTCCCAAAAAAAAAAAAAGTCACTTAGTACATGTGCATGATTAACAATTAGGTCTCAACTTGTCTTTGAAGGCAACCTCTACGAGCTCACCTCCAAAGAGGGGCAGGTGACACCTATTTTTAGCAAATCTAGGAAAATAAGGAAAATAAAAATTGCATTTTTGGACAAATAAAAAGAAAAAAATGAAATTGGGGGAAATTGATTTGATTGAAGTATGCGGGAAATTTGAAATTCTGATGAGCATTCAGATTTCGATAAATGCAGAAACAATTAAAAATCAAGTGAACAAAGGGCAAGAATTTTTATAAAACGGAATAAATCGGAGCAAAATCGAGTTGATTGCGAAATCTCGCTTTGATTTGTAGCCTTGATTTAATGCGACGGAAGATGGAAGCTCGGAAAATACCATACAAAGTGGCCGTCCTGGAATCACTATAAAAGAGAGCTACATTTTTCGTGATTGAGGGAGGAATTTCAAAAAATTCGGGAGGAATTTCAAAAAAATTCGGGAGGAATTGAAAAAATTTCAGAGGTGCGAAAAGCTGAGAGGATTCGCGAAAGTAACAAAAAAGAGAGAGGAAATCCCATTTTCTTGTCCAAGGTCATTTCTTTTTTTTTTTTTTCGACAACCTGCGAAGAAGAGAAAAGGAAAAGTCAGCAAAAGAAAGAAAAAAGGCGCAGAGAAGTGACGTGCGGCCGAAAGAAAAAGAAAAAGGAGTAGCAGGAGCTACTGTTCGTCTTCTTCGCGTGGAAGCCCCGCTCACGCTCGCGCCGCACCTCCTCCGTCCGTGAAACACTGCACCAGCACCATCCGCGACGCCACCGAAGCCCGCTCGCCGTCGCGCCGCTGCAACAACCTCCCCCTCCGCCCGCGACGCCGCCCATCGATCTTCGAGCTCCGCCGCGCCTCCGTCCGCTCCTCACTTGCGTTTGCACCGGCCCCGCGCCACCGCGAGCCCGTACCCCCGCCGCGTCTCCGCTCACCACCACGTCTCACCCGAGACCGCCCGTTCATTCCACGCTCACCAACGCCGCTACCAGTCCCCCTCATTTAGGTGGTTTAGTTTATTCCTTTTTTTTTATTATGTTATTTCTTCTTATTTTATTTGATAGCATCTTTAAGCTTAGTTAGCTAAATTGCAATATTGAGCGTTATTATTCATGAATTTTGTAATCATTATCCGTAGGTATTTTGTCTGAAATTAATATAATTATTAATTTGATCCGAGAGACATCGAATCATTTTTCTAATTATTTTTAATTTTTGGGCTTTTTGGTAGAATCTCAATTGTTAAATTATAATAATTATTTAATTTGGTCCGTAAGACTTCGGACCAGATTTTTAATTATTCTAAGTTGTTGTGATGATTAGGGTTAGAATAATTGTTAATTTAACCTGTGAGACGTCAGGTTATTTTTTCAATTATTTTGATCCTTTATTTAGTGATTATATTAATTGTTTAGATTTAACCCTTATTTAACAATTATTCAACTAAAAAAAAAACTAAAAAGAAACTAAAAAATCAAAAATCAAAACATTCAAAAAATCTGCATGAGCATATAGGACATTAAGGTTTAATATAATAAACACGTAGGTTTAATTAATCAAATTTTTAGGATTATATTTCTAGGATTGCATTTTTAGATAATATTTTTAGGACTGCATTTTTAGATATTTTAAAAGAAATACGTTAGGATTAGACTTAAATAGCCTTATTAGAGTCTTAGATAAAATCGCCACATTTTCATATTCTCATCCTCTTTTCAAAATAAAAAATAAAAAATAGTTTTCTAAGATAGGATAGGATTTAAGTCAAATTTAATAAATTAGAAAATTATCCCTTTTTAGATAGATTAATTAGGATTTTTATAAATTCTGAATTTCAATAAAAAAATACAAAAATACTAGGTGCATTTTAACTAGTTTGCATAATAGGATTATTTAAATCGAGCTTGTTAATTAGTGAAATTAGGTCATGAGGTGCATAATAATTAGTTTGCATAATAGGCCCATTTAATTAAAATTTGCATATTAATAAGATTAAGTCATTTATTTTAAAAGAGCATTTTCATAAAAGAACTCCAATTTTTAAGAAAATCCAAAAAAAAAAAATGATTGCTTGCTTTGTGTGATGCGATTGCAATTTATTTATTTGAATGTTTTAAATAATGGATGAGCACCCGTGTGGTCACCACATTTGCATGATAGTAATTTGGGTTAAAATAAATTAGCTGCTTGCAAAAATATTTTGAAAAATTAAAAAGAAATGGTACCGAAAGGGCATTAGAAAATTCTAGTGTAACCAAAAAGTCCCCGTACCCTTAGTCTCTCAGTTCGTAGGAGTAAAATAAATCTCCCTTTATTTTACTTAGGTGTCTAATCGACCTACCATAAACCGATTAGTGGCGACTCCTAATTAATAACATTTTACATGTTTAAAAATTAAACCTTAAGTCGCGATTTGGTATGGGCTTGGGAGAGCCCGAGCTAAGTGTAAAAACTTAGCAGTCCATTAACCTAGTTTTAGGTGGCGCACCCGAAAAATTAGGTCGCGACACCCTCCAAATGAGCTTCCGATATGGAGAGATGCCGCACAGAGTCCATGGCAGTCGCGGCATGGTTGGAGTCGAGGGCTTCGGGCAAGGAGGGGGTGGACAATTTGGGACAACGACTAGGGTAGGAGGAAACCCTACAATGAACGGCTGGGATGGAAGCAAATTGGACGGCTACGATTTGATTCGCCCATTAGAATCCAACGGTCAACATCAAAGGAGATCGGATGGCCTTTATTTACTTGCTAGCACAAGTGAATTGAACGGCCCAAGTGAATTGAACGGCCCTTATTCGGTCATGACAGCACCCGCAAATAGGGCATTCGGAGGCTCATGAAATGCCACGTCATCTACCAAAAATACTGGGCAAAATTCAAAAATTAAGGGCATACTATTGATATGTGCTGGAAATTATATGGAAAGCCAGGTGATAAGAAGGAAAAAGAAATTGCTGCTTACCAGGTTTCGGCACGAAAGATTGATGGGGCAAATCGGACAATTACCCAAGATTAGTATCATAATATAATGAAGGCATTAAATCTGCTGATAACAAATGATAAGGCTGCGAATTTCTCAGGTATTTCTTTATACAAGGAAAATTCAATATCAGTTGATGCATGGATAGTTGATTTGGGTGCCAGTGATCATATAGTTTGTAATCGACGGTTATTTTCTAGTATTCAAAAGATGCCACATTCTTCAATATATGTACGCCTCCCTAATGAAAATACCACTCATGTTACCAAAATTGGTACTGTCCACCTAATGTGGCACCCCTCGACGGCCCCCAATCCGTTAGGGTCACCACAGATTACTTGTCACTCATCCTACTACATACTAATAAGGTAACTTTTAATTTAAGTGAAACCATAGTTCATAGGGGTTGATTTGTAAAATACTTTTCCATTTTTTTTTTGTAAATGTCCCAGCGCAGTTCATCAGCGGAAGCATAAACAAGTCTCACCATCTCTCCCTCCAATAACAATAATGCAATGCACACCAACTACGCACCATAAGAAAAGATAAAGCCGATTCACTTTTATTTATATTTTCATGATGGACATTTAGGTTGATACAACAAAAAGGCCAAGATTTTTAACTATACTTGGCTATAACCAAAAGAGAACTCGACCCTATACAAAACATGTACATCCCTCTATCAACAAGTATCGACTATCCCCAAAAAGAAAACGTCAGCTCCCACCAGTCCTATGTGCCATCACACCCAACCCGGTGCATCGGGCGGCGGCGGCGGCAACATCCCTAGCATCACCCCATTGCGTCGAACGTGAACGGACAAAAACTCTTGGATGATAGGGCCATCAGCTGAACCCACGTCGTACATCACCAATACTCGAGCTCGGACATACTCCAGACCAGGTATACTAATTCAGAAATGCTCGGTGCACTCCACCTCGACGTTAGTAGGTATGCCATGGAAGGTACTATGCACAATTGGTGAAAGAGACATCTTTCTAATATGAAATGTTAATCCCCAAAGGGGGTGAGTACAACCACTCAGCAGTAAAGATCCGCCACACTACACAGTGCATCAAACAGAACAATCAAGGTATCATGAATAAAGCACATATCATTCATGCATTCAAGCATACCTTACCTTGTAGCCATGCACATATCACCATGCCATATGTGCATATATCACAATGCACTTATCATCAAGCAGTCATGTATATATCACCATGCCATATGTACACATCCATAGTCTCAATTTTTATCTTTCCAGGGACCGGTGTTTGCATCCCTCAATTTATCGCTCACATCCAACCTGACATCACGAGGAACCTCCGGCACACACTTCCGGGCATCCGGCACACACACTCCGGGCATCTCGTACCCCAACTAGCATCACGAGGTATCCCCCCTCGGCACACACCTCCGAGGCTTCCGGCACACACACTCAGGGCATCCTGAAACTCCCGAGGACATCCGGCACACACACTTCGGGCATCCCGAAACTCCCGAGGACATCCGGCACACACACTCCGGGCATCCGACACCCACACTCCGGGCATCTCGAAACTCCCGAGGCATCGTCGGCTCACACCTCCGACGGTCTTGTTATGATCTCAATTTATATTCACATACGAATCTCAATTTCAATAAGGCATTTGATGCATCAATATCCAAAGTCTCAACCAGATTTTAATGCCATATAACATGCCATATGTCATCACATATGCAGCAAAATCAACCACTCAAAGCATTGCATCACATGGAAAAATTCATTTATTTTTGATAACACATCAATTTTTAGATAAAACAAAATACACTCCTTTAGTTAAAACTATTGGAAAATTAGTAAATGGTATAAATAAATTCTGAAAAATTGACACATTATAGATGAGACCTAAAGGTAGATATCTCATGGAGAACACCATACCAAAAGAATCCCACACAAAACAGTACGGTCCATGCATCACATTCTTCAAAATTTTAACACTTCAGCTTGCACAGTTTCGGAAGTAATTTAAATTAAATATCCAATTGAACTATGAAAATTCTGAAATTCTGATATGTTATAGAAAAGTCCTAAAGGTAAATATCTCATGAAGAAATTGAACCCTAAATCGTTCTACATTAACAGATATAGTCGATTAATTCCCCCTGTTCTCGGTGTCATTTTTCCATATTATCTTCTTTCAAAGGAAACTCGTTTCACCAATCTACATATGTCAGTTTCTTCTAAATTTTCAGTATGTTATACCTCAGAATATTATCTACAACTTTTATTAAGGAGACACGATCAAATTTTAACTGTATGATTTTATAAAAATCACAGAATCATACTTGGTCAAGGTAGCATTTTCCCAGATCCAGTTCCTTCAAAGGACAACGATTTCACCGACCTATTTTTGTTCATTTCCTCTAAATTTTTGATATGTTTTACCTTAAGAAGTAAAATACAACTTTCATTAAGAACTCAAAGTGATATTTTCGCAAGAAAGTTACTTTACAGTCCACGAAATCACTAAAGGTCAGCACAACAAATTCCAGATCTAATCTCTCCAAAGAAAAATCGTTTCACCAGGCAATCCTTGTCCGTTTTGCCTCAAATTTTAGTATGTTATTCCTCAAGATGTTATCTACAACTTTCATGAAGAAATCGAAGCAAGATTCCAACTAAAAAGTCACATTCAGCTCACAAACTCGTGAAGGGTCGGACTGGTTTTTCCAGAAAACAGCATGCTAGGCCAACGAATTTCTCCCCATAGCTTCGACCTTTCATCACATCCATCACAACCAAAATTCACCATCTTCTACACACACAACACAGCAAGCAAAGGGTAGGTTTTAGGACTCTACTTGCCTCGAATTTAAGCTCAAAACAGCGATAAACGGCGGGCAAGGTGGCGAACGAACGGCGGCGAGCTAGGTGGATGATCGGCGGACGGACCTCCCTCCTTCCTCTCGAACGCACTGCCTCTCCTTTCTCTCTTCCTTTCTTCCTTTCCTTTCTCTCTTTCTCTCCTCTCTCTCTCTCTCTCTCCTCTTTCTCTCGCTTAATCTGCCCCCCTCACTCTCTAATTTCTTCCCCCTCATGATTAACAATCATGATCTTGCATGCCGGCGCCACTTGGCAATTGCCATGCAAGATGGGCTTGAATCCGGTTGGGCTTGGGCCAGCTTGGTCGACGGCAACTCCTCCTCTCTCTTTGGGCTTCGTGGGCCAGGCCCATATGGCCGAATGGTGGGTGATCGTGGGCTGGTCTTGGCCCACTCTTCTCTAATTTAATCTACTAATATCTTCCACTTAAATAAATTCCTAACTTACAAAAATAATATGGCCATAAAACTTGAAATCATAAATCCATAAACTCCAATTTATAACACATATGGCCAATGATAAAATTTTATTTCCTATCAAATAATTATCCATTAAAAGCTTGGCCATAAATCTCATTGCAAATTATGGATCAAACGGCTACAATATAACTTGATGTTACTTCCACCACCTATTCATAGATTTTAATGCTTCTAGAGATTGCCATGAAATTTTGGGATGCCACACCTAAGTCCAGATATTATTCTAAAAAATGTCCTATTCATTCTTGATTTTGAGTTCAATCTCTTATCAGTCTCAAAAGCTTGTAAGGATAATTCTTGTCGTGCCATATTCAATCGCAATGATTGATTCTTTCAAGACCTTTTGACTGGTAGACTGATGGGCTTGGGTAGTGTTTCAGAAGGGTTATATTTTTGGATTGATCCCCAAAGGAATTTTGAATTATTCAATAAAAGCATTTCTTGTAATGCCATTGCTAATAATAAAAATCTTATTTTCCATCAACGCTTGGGTCATACGACAAAATTCCTTTATCCTAAATGTCCAATTTGCCCATTGGCAAAACAGTCTCGGACATATTTTCCAGTTAGCACATCTAGATCCACCAGTGCATTCTCCTTACTTCATATGGATATTTGGGGACCCTACCACACTCCACATTGTGATGGGTCTCGTTTTTTCTTGACTATACTCAAGCTACTTGGGTTTTCCTTATGCAATCCAAGAGTAGACTTTTTCAATACCATCGAATTTTCTATCTCTCATTAAAAATCAATTCGACAAACCTGTCCAGAAGATTCGTATGGACAATGAATGTGAGTTCTTTTTTGCGGAATGTGACTCTTTCTTGTCTTCTCGAGGTATTCTACATGAGAGTTCATGTAATTATACACCCCAAAAAAATGGGATTGTCAAAAGAAAACATCGTCACCTCTTAGAGGTCGCTCGAGCCCTAAAATATCAATCTTCCATACCTGAAGATTTTTGGGGTGATTGTGTAGTCACGAAACCTTATTTGATCAATTGCATGCCAACTAGAATTCTCAATGGGCAAACTCCTTTTGAATTGCTTTATGGAAAGCAACCAGTGATTGATCATCTTCGAGTTTTTGGATGTTTATGTTATGCGGCGAATCTAGGCCACCGAAGTAAAATGGATCCTCGTGCCATTCGGTGTGTTTTTATGGGATATCCTTCACTGCAGAAAGGCTACCGTGTCATGGAGATCTCTATAGGGCATTTTTTTATTAGCAGGATGTCATCTTCCACGAAGATAGTTTTCCTTTTCAAGAAACTGCGTTGATGTCTTCCACTTCAGAGTCAAATCATCGACCCTTCTTATCAGAAGATGATCTCACTGTTCAGCATCAGTATGTATTTATTGCACCAGAACAGCATATGCCCATTATGACAAATGATTCAAATTGAGCCATCAACTCACCAATTTCTTCACCTGAGAAAGATACTTCATCAAATTCTTCAGCAACCTCCTCGCCGATGATTCACTAGAGTCTGTCCCCTGTATTATCAGAAGAAACCAGAATTGAGCAGCCTCGGCGTTTTGGACGTCACACTCGACCTCCTACGTGGACACAAGATTATATATGTCCTACGTTGGATTGTCCAGGTATGCAGTACCCCATATCATCTTATGTTTCATTTAATAGACCATCATCAGAACATATGTGCTGCATTAGTAGAATTTCGGAAGAATAGGAACCGTCATCGTACTCTGAAGCAGCGCATGATCCTAAATGGCAGCATGCTATGGAAGCTGAACTCAAGGCTCTCAATGAGAATCACACTTGGGACATTATTCCATTACCGGCAGGACGAAAACCTATTGGCTACAAATGGGTTTATAAAATCAAATTTAAAGCAGATGGATCCATTGAACAATACAAGGCCCGTTTAGTTGCGAAAGGGTTCACGCAATGAGAAGGCTTTGATTATCATGAAACATTCTCTCTGTAGCCAAAGAAGTCACTGTTTGCTCTTTCTTATCCATTACTGCTTTTTGCAATTGGCCACTACATCAAATGGATGTCAATAATGCTTTCTTACATGGAGATCTAGATGAAGAGAATTACATGGAGCTTCCACAAGGATTACGCAGATAGGGGGAGTCTTGTGTGTGTCGTCTCTGCAAATCCCTGTATGGACTCAAACAAGCTTCTAGGCAATGGTATGCCAAGTTTGTTGCTGCTTTAACCAACACATGTTTTCAGCATTCCAGACACAATTATGCCTTGTTCACATGGAATGAAGGTACTTCATCAATTTATCTTTTAATATATGTTGATGACATTCTTATCATGGGGAATAATGAACTGTCTATTGCAAAGTTCAAAAGCTATATGCATTCCACTTTCCATATCAAAGACTTGGGATCTCCTAAGTATTTTCTAGGCATTGAGATAGCTCGGTCTGACAGAGCAATATCTCTTAGTCAAAGAAAGTTCATTTTGGAAATAGTCTCTGAAGCAGGATTATCAGGATGTAAACCGGCAGTTATCCCGATTGAGTAGAATACAAAGTTAACGACACATGAGTATGATTTGACCTCATCTTCTCCCATTGAGGATTTGTTGCTTGAAGATCCATTAGTATACCAACGACTTGTTGGGAAACTGATTTATCTCACAACAGAAAGACTAGATATATGCTATGCTATGCAAATACTCAATCAATTCATGCACAAACCGAAGCAATCCCACATGAATGCAGCCTTGAAAGTAGTGAAATACTTGAAGGGATGCCCAGGACTTGGTATTTTTCTATCTCGAGATTGCGACATGAAAATGATGGCATATTATGATACGGATTATGCCACTTGTCTGATGACGAGAAGGTCCATCATTGGTTTTTGTATCAAATTTGGAAAGTCTCTTATCTCATGGAAAACAAAGAAGCAGTCAATCGTATCACTAGCATCAGCAGAATCATAATATTGGGCTATGGTAAAGACTATTTGCAAAATAATATGGATACAAGGATTACTTGTGGATCTTGGAGTACAAGTGGATGGACCTAGTAAATTATTCTGTGACAATGATGTTGCACTCAAGTTAGCAGCCAATCCAGTGTTTCACAAGAGGACTAAGCATATAGAGGTCGATTGTCATTTCACTCAAGACAAGATTCGAGAAGGGATCATCACAACGAGAGGAATGGGAACTACGGAGCAACCTGCAGACATTTTTACCAAGCCATTATGCCAAAGACAACATACATATCTATTAAGCAAGCTTGGTGTCCTCGATATATATAGGCCACCAGCTTGAGGGGGAGAGTTGGAAATATGATTTGATAACTTAGGAAATGCCAACATTGGGTATCGATGATTGATTCATTTAGTTGGTAATTGACTTGGTAAAATAGGAATTAGAATCAATGTATATTTTCTTTTATTTCTTTCCTATTTTACACTTTGCCCTTGTATTACAAATAGTGTAATCAACGTGTACAACAAAAACATACAAGAAATACAAAGCTCCAATTTGTCCCCTTCATTTTCAATCTCTATCAGTATCTCGTCTATTCTGATGTGGGCAAACCCTAGAAAGATAGCTTAAGGGCAATCAAACAAACACTCATTCTTTATCAAAAGCACCCATAAACATAAAGCAAGCAACAAGAAAAAGGCAAAGAGTCGAGCATTTTGTCCTAGATCCGCAGTTAGTACTTGCAGTTTCAGACATGGAGAGAACCAAAAGTGCCCTCAACAAGTTTAGCTTTGCCTATGTAAGTTTTGAGAGTTGCCTCCTCGTCAAGTTGAGCTTTGCCTTTGTAAGTTCCAAGAGTTGCCATAGGAAACAGTTGAATATGATAGAATCTACCATCCAGAATCCTACCCAACTAATTATACCACAAGTAGAAACACTCAAAAAACCCATTTTTAAAGCTTTTGAATTCCCAAAAAATCTTAGCCCAAAGTTTGCCAAAACCATAGAACAAAAGAAAAGACTTTTAGGGAAATCAAAACTAGAACTTGCTCTTATACTAGACACCCCTAAATTCCAAGGATTAACTATAAGGGATACTCACTATTAGTACTTTGACAAAACCCTCTAGTGACTCTGATAATGAATCAGTCGCTGAGGTAAACAGACTTAATTAGAAATAACCTCAAAAACTTTATTATAGTAGAGCCACCCCACCAGACATCGGTCAAGAAGAATCATCACAAAAGATACAGAATAAATACTCTTCAGATGCCATTTACGAATGGAATATAGATGGTGTAACTGAAAGCAATATTATGAACATTCTAAACAACATGGTAATGCTTGCTAATGCTTACAAAACATAGCGAGATGTTTCAGACCGTGCCGTTGCTAATCTTTTAGTAGCAGGATTCACCGGACAGCTAAAAGGTTGGTGGGATAACTATTTAACCGATGAATAGAGGATACAAATTCTAACTACTTATAAAA
Organism: Eucalyptus brandiana; assembly: GCA_014182725.1. NCBI lineage: Eukaryota > Viridiplantae > Streptophyta > Magnoliopsida > Myrtales > Myrtaceae > Eucalyptus > Eucalyptus brandiana. The sequence goes on from CM024675.1 coordinate 32,736,204, forward strand.
TAGACGACTTTGGACAATGCATGGATGATGAACAAGGACATCTCATCCAAGATGCAGTGAATACACTCATTTATTCTATTTCACAACACTTCATAGGAGATCCTTCACATGTTAGAGAAAGAAACCAAGATCTTCTATCCAACATGAGATGCAAATCCTTAGGGAGATTTAGAGAATACAAAGAACTTTTTCCTTCAAAGGGTCCTTGTTAGACCATATTGCAATCAACCCTTTTGGAAAAGAAAATTCTTAATAGGTTTACCCCAAATAATAGGTGACCAAGTTAGAGATAGAATTAAAGAATACTACAGTGGCCAGATATCTTATGATCTACTTTCATACGGAGAAATAGTCTCCTACGTTTACAGGCAAGGAACACAAATGTGTAATACAATCAAATTACAAAGACAACTCAAGAAAGAACAATCTCTCATCAACATAAGTTTGGGAGACTTCTGTGCCAAATACGACCCCTCTTATAATGAAAAAACAAAATCAAATGCAAAGGAACTTGCTCTTCTGAAAAAGGTGGAAAGGAACGAAGAAACACCGCAACAAATCACAACCTTATAAAAATAAACGAGACACAATAATAGACTACAGACTGATAAAAAGAATTTTAAAGACATTAATTGTTACTCATGCGATAGAAAAGGACATATATCAAAATATTTTTGAATTAATAAAATTCTAAATGAACTATCTTTAGATGATAATACTTATACCAGTTAAACAACATCCTTGTAGAAACGAATGATACTTCTTTTGATGAACTTATTGAAGAAGAAGGTCTTCAAATAAATGAAATAGAAACCTCTTCAGAATCAAAATATAAAGACGCCTCTCCTGAAAAACCTATCCCTGAAATAAATATGTTAACAAAAGAAGAAGAATTCCACCTCAGCACTGCTGATAAAATAACCAACCCAGAATCCAAAAAAAAAATACTTAGATAGACTACAATTTTCAATGAGTATTACTTCTAAGATCAATACTTCTTACAATCTAAAAGATATTCTGAATAGAAATAATAAAAAAAACCTAGTCCAGGCTAATAAATATTAATGATCTCCAAAATGAAATAAAACAACAAAAATTAGAAATACAAGCCTTGAAGTCAACACAAATGGAAATGAAACAAGAAATCTCTGATATAAAATCTCTTGTCACAAAGGGAAAAGCAAAATTAGAATATTAAAATGAAATCACTAATACTTCCGATACTTCTGACCCAGGCTTCCTCATGTTATTAACAAAAATAACCTCTAGGAAATGGATAATAAATATAATGGTAAAAATCAATAATGAATTTATTATTGAAACAACAACACTCTTTGATATAGGGGCATATCTCAATTGTATCAAAGAAGGCTTTGTTCCAACAAGATACTTCGATAAAACTTCCGAATCCTTAAAATTAGCCTCAGGAGATAAATCAAATATCCAATACAAATTGCTAGAAGCCTTAATAATAAAAAAAACCAAATGTCCTACAAAACCTCTTTTCTTTTAGTCAAAAATATGAGACAAGAGGTAATCCTTGGAACACTTTTCATACAATTAATTCAACCTTTTGTAGTAACAAATGAAGGAATTGTAATTCATGCTTCAAATAGAAAAATCACATTTGACTCCATAACAAAACCTCAAAAGAGAAGCTTAAATAACTAACAAGAACATTCTATTTCAGAAATAAATTGCCTTATAAAAGATAAAGAAAACCAGCTTGAATTCTTAAAAGAAGACTTAGATTTCAAAAGAATAGAAGAAAATCTTGTAAAACCAAAAATCATAGAGAAAATAGCATCTTTACAAAAACACATAGAGAAAACTATATGCTCTACTTTACCTAATGCTTTTTGGGAAAGAAAGAAACATATTATTGATTTACCTTATGAACAAGATTTTTCTAAAAACAAAATACCTACAAAAGCTCGTCCTACACAAATGAACCAAGAAGTTCTAAAGTTTTGCTAAACAGAAATACAAGACCTCTTAAATAAAAAAACTCATAAGGAAAAGTCAATCACCATAGAGCTGTTCTGCTTTCTATGTCAACAAAAATGCTGAACTAGAAAGAGGAGTTCCCAGGTTAGTTATTAATTATAAACTTTTAAATACAACTCTTAGATGGATAAGATATCCAATACCCAATAAAAAAGACTTGCTAAACAGATTATGTAGATCAAAAATATTTTTAAAATTTGACATGAAATTAGGATTTTGGCAAATAGAAATAAATGAAAAAGATAAATATAAAACATCTTTTACTGTCTCTTTCGGCTAATACGAATGGAATGTTATGCCATTTGGTCTCAAGGATGTTCCTTTAGAATTCCAGAGAATCATGAATGAAATTTTCAATCCTTACTCATATTACGTTATAGTCTATATAGATGATGTATTGGTCTTCTCCTCTAACATAGAACAACATTTAAATTTTTATCTACTTTCATAAAAATAATCATACAAAATGGTTTAGCAGTTTCTCCTACTAAAATTGCACTCTTCCAGAACAAAATTAGATTCCTAGGTCACTATATCCATTTAGGCACCATAACTCCCATAGAAAGATCAATCTCATTCACTGATAAATTCCCAGATGAGATTAATGACAAAACTCAATTACAAAGGTTCTTAGGTAGCCTCATTTATATTATAGATTTCTTTCCCAATATAAATATTTTTTGTAAACCCTTACATCAAAGGTTACAAAAGGATCCTTCGCCATGGACTTCAATGCATACAAACATTGTCAAACAAATAAAGATTCATGTTAAAGAAATACCATGCTTACACCTAGCTGACCCATCTACTTTCAAAATAGTTGAAATAGATGCCTTAGAAATAGGATATGGTGGCATTATTAAACAGGTAAAAAATAGCATAGAACAAGTTGTTCAGTTTATTTCAAAACATTGAAATTCCACCCATCAAAATTATTCAACAATAAAAAAAAAGAAATACTTGCTATAATTTTTGAATTGATCATGGGATGATTTTGCAAAATATTTTGATTCGACGAACGAGGAGCGTGGACACTTATCGAGTGTTGGTTTACGTTGTCGAGTCGGCTTGGCAAGGTCCTAAAGATGTGCACATGAGAAAGTCCCTTCCTCTTCTTCCCCTTTCTTTTTCTTTCTTTCCCTTCTTTTCTTCATTTCCTCTCTTTCCTTTCTATTCTACGAGCTCTCGGCCTGCTGAAGCATCCACTTATCATCTTCTTTAACGACTTTTCGACCTTATTTTCCCTTTTTTCTGTAGATAAGCATTCTCGATTTGTTCATTCTTTCGAAACAATCATCTTGACTCCTACCTTAATGTCACCTTCTCTAGATTGATTCTATTATTCAAATTGAAATGATATTTTTGCCACGCAATTTGGTTGATAACTATTGATGTTGCATGGGAATGTAAATAGTCAATGTGCGGCTTTATAATATACTCCTGGCTATTTACCTATCGACGATGAAGCTTATCCCCCATTATCGGTTTCTAAAGCATTATTCATGCACGTATCTCCTCAAAAGTTTTGATGACGTGAAAGCAAATGGTTCCTTAAATTCTACGTGAAGAGTTCATGAACATAGGTAGTTCAATTCGGGCTAGATTTGTTTTCTTTCATCTAACTCGATTGTTGAAAATATGTGGTATCGAGAACTGTAGTTTTTACTAGTGAACAATGAATGCACAGAAGAAGGAATAGGAGAGGCAATTTTTATGAACACAGTTTGACTTGGCCACAATTCTCAAAATTACAAAGCCGTAGAAATACCAATTCCATCATAAGTAGTCCCCACCAATAAAATACACTAAACTACACAGAATCCATTCTTCATGAGTTGAATTGTTACTTTTCCCTTAAAGATAATTGCTAGCCACACAAAGAAGCTGCTTGTTACCTATTGAAAACATGTCTCGAGTTTCACCCCTTGAATAAGACCCAACCTGAGAAATTGTTATTTCTGGATGTCCGAATGTATGCGGTGGAAATCTAGATATTCTTTGCGATATTAGAGTCCAAATTGGAGGAAGATTTCTCATTTTGTCTTGATATCAAATGACTAAGGACATAAAAAAAAAAATTATGAGATGGCCATTAAATTACGAAAGGGTTGGTGTGGTTTGAATTGATATGGAGTAATTCATACTCCGGTTATTTCGCAAAAAATGATTCATTTGAAAAACATCTTCCTAGAAATGATCGCTCGTATTGCTAACGAAAATGAGCGAAACGCAAAATATTTTCATCGTTCACGAAAATATGTAGATATAAATCATCGACCAATCACTTCATGGGACTATTTTTAAGAAAATGTTTTTCATAGCATTCATTTTTAATGAAATAAATGCGCCATTAGTGAGGTAATTTTTGACATCATAAATGACGTCGTGACTTGCTTCTCTAGTATTTTTGCAAATATTGAAAGAAAAACTGGGGTTGACCCCCAAAAAAAAAAAAATAGTAATAACAAAAAGAAGTAAACCAAATATGTCCTCGTTTCTTGATAGCAAAGTTGGTGGAATTTTTTTTTTCCGAACACTGTAGACATAACATAAGAAGAAGGGAATCGTAAGGGCACACGCCTTTCACCAAAATACAAATAGCAAACTGATCGAACCAAACTTTAAGATGTAACTCAACTACAATTATTGAGGATGTTGCCAACTTTCCATCATAATTCTCACATGGCAACATCAAACTTTCGTTATTGATGGAGCTTTAGCAGGAAGAAAATGAAGATCCGATTAGCTTGATACGAGCCGCCGGTTGATCAGTCAGTGAACAAGTATTGTTCATACCTCACCTTGCAATCTTGGAGGTTTAATCGCACCCTGATGCTCATATGACACTCGTCAAGCACATGTTTGCGTGCATAACAGAGGCATGCGGAGCAGTCATCAAAGGAAAGCACTGGATTGTAGGTTGTGTGGCCATAGGCAACCGCCTCTTGATAAGGAGACTTTGTGTAATAATTGTAATTTGGCTGGGAGGGTGTCCACTGTTCTAAGGCCGAAAGAAGCCACATTAAGCTAAAGGCGAAAGCATCACTGTTTTGGTACGTAGCTAGGTTATAGGCCAAGAACGTTGGGCTCGTGTCGGGAGCGCCACTTGTGATGTTGCCAATCCAAAGGAACACAAATGTGAGACCTACAATCCTATGTGAAGTGGCCATTAACTCTCTATGTCCATTCTCTTCTTTTGTTCTCTCTTCAACTGCTGCTTAGAACTTCAGAATGTTTGTGTATTTAAAGGGATTCTTTTTGTATGTTTGCAATTTCTTCTATCACACCCCAAATCCTTGTTGGGATAGGAATGACATGGCTGTCCTTCCGACGTGGCCTCCAACCACCACTTTTCGAACTCCTAAAAATCCCCGTCAACAATGCTCTCGCTCTATTAGTCGCTGATTGAGGGACCTGAAAAAGATTTGGAAATAGAGGGGTGAGTAACCACAAGCTCAATGAGTAGTACGTATCTTCTAATTGGATCAAGCAATCACTAAACATATATGCAAGTACAAAGCGTAACTAGTAACTCACAATCCAACTCATTAATATACATATCAAATCAAGTACAAGTCGTTCATTTCAACAAAACTTTGTACAAGTCAGAAATACACATTTAAATCCACCGTCACGATTTACATATTAATGGTCAAGTCCATTTATTAATCTCTATCAAAAACTACGTCAATGATCCATCCATTGATCTATATGATATCAAAACTTACGCTGATGGTCTATCCATTGACCACTCTTTTGCTCAATATCAAACTATGGTCACGACACAACGCCTTGTGACAAGATGGCCAAGATTTCGCCTTGGTCAGGTCTCCAACTACAAAGCCGGTAGCTCGGCCCAGAAGGATATCATCAACCTAGTATGCATACCCCTTAACCTCTCATAGGGTTCACAATCCTATTGAGCATAAACAACCGCCCTCCAATATCAGAAATCCAATCCAAAAATCAATTTCATAAACAAAACAAATAACTTCTTGCTGCAACATAACCATCCGCCATTTCTCAAATCATTCATAATTATTTTCGTAAACCAGTTGCAAAGTAGTCGCGCACACACACATGCATATTATATATATATATATATTTCTTTGCAATATTTTGCAAACACACTTTCTAAATATCCGCAAACCACCAAAGAGTAGTAAATGCTCAATCTGGCTTTTATGCCCCAAATATGTCATTTCGAAATTCGTACTATATATGATTCGCAGCACTCTCGGAACATGATTTTTACAAATTCAAATAAGATATAATATTACTCACCTGGATATGCCCTAAACTAAATAAAGGCTTATTCAATTCAACGAACTTGCATTCCTATCATAGAAGCGATAAATAGCATCAACACCAAGTAAAATGCTATCTCAACTACGGTTAAGCTAAATTACGCTTAAATGCTAACAAAATAGCTCCTACGCATTAACAAATCACTCACTCAAAGCAATTATCCAAACCTAAACACAAAATGGAACTTGCCTCGTAAAACTCTAAAATCTCGCTCCGACAAAACCATTGCTCTAAAACAGTTCTTGACTAACCCCACGGCCCCATGACACCATAAACCTCCATTTCCATGAAATTCTGGAGCTCCACAGCTAAAAAATCGGACTTCGCGGCTCGATATTCCCAAAATTTCAAATTTGAGCCATAAACCCAAAAAGTATTTCGTTTGGAAGAACGAGCAGTGTGGACACTTACCAAGTGCTATGTTACATAGTCTAGTCATCTTTGCGAAGTTCCAAAGGTGCGCACATAAGAAACTCCCTTCCTCTTCTTCCCCTTTCTTCTTCTTTTTTTCCCTTCTTTTCTTCTTCTCTTCTCTTTCCCTTCTATTCTACGAGCTCTTGGCCAGCTGTTGCTAGGGGTGAGCATGATCCGGGTTGGGCCGGTCCACCCCCTAACCCTAGGACCAACCCGCATAGTGCCGGTCCTCAATTTTTGGGACCGATGACCGACCCTATTGAGCTTGGGATCAAGGACCAGACCGACCTAATGGGTTCGGTCCAGTTCTAGGGTCAACCCGGGACCAACCGATAATTTTTTTATTTCATTTTTTGTACTCCTTAAAAAAGCGATTGAGGACCGGATTGACTCAATAGGTTCGGTCCGATTTCAAAGTCAACCTAGAACCAACTAATAATTTTTTATTTCATTTTGTGTACTTCTTGAAAGGGCAACCGAGGATCGTATCGACCCAATGGGTTCAATGTAGAGTGAGCTTAGCTAAGGAAGGCCAGCAGTGAAGGTCAAGTGGGGTGAGTGTCGAATAGAATGAGCATTGAATGTCAAGCGAGAAGCAACAAGCCAAGTGAGCATCAAGCAGCGAGCGGCACGAGTGACCCAAAGCAAGTGAGGCGAGTGTCGAGTGGTGATCTTTTAATTTTGGCAAATTGAAGACTAAGAGGACAAATAAGACAGAAGAGAACCAATAATAGAGAAGGATACCATAAGGTGCTTTTTTGGACGCCGTGAGGACTCCTCACAAAATCATTTTCCTCCGTAAATTATGACTATTGATGTCGTAAAAAACATTAAAAACCTAAGTTATTAAATAATAATATAAAATTATTTGAATTCCTCACTAAAGTGCTGTTTAATGTTATTGACGTTGTTTATTTTAAGATTTTCTCTATATAAAAAAATTATAAATAATATTATATATATATAGAGTTAGGGTTGGTCCGGGTTGGAATGACTCGGAATTCTCAGGACCGACGACCGACCCGCACAATGCTAATCCAGGAATTCTAGGACCGAGGACCGACTCGTTCTCCTTGGGAACTAGACCAAGACCGGTAGGGTTGGGCCGATCCAGGGTCGGTCTAAGGTTGACCCTGGACCGATGCTCACCCCTAGCTGTTGTATCCATTTATCTTTTTCTTTATTGACTTTTCAATCGTACTTTCCTTTTTTTTTTTTATGTGGGCCCCACCTTTGAAAAGTCAATGTAATACATCTTCTACAATGATTAATTATGTCTGATTCGAGTACTTATCTTATTGCAAAACACTTTGATTGGACGAACAAGGCCTGGACAGTTACCGGGTCTTGCGTTACGAAGTCAAGTTGGCTCGGCAAGGTCTCAAAGGCGTGCACATGAGAAATCCCCTTTCTCTTCTTCCCTTTTCTTCTTCTCTCTTTCCCTTCTATTCTACGAGATCTCAGCCTGGTAAAGCATCCACTTATCCTCTTCTTTATTGACTTTTCAAACTTATTTTCCTTTTCTTCTATTGGCCCCACCTTTAAAAAGTCGGAATATTACATCTTCTACAATGATTAATTGTGTTTGATTCAAGTACTTATCCTACTACAAAATACTTCGATTGGAGAAAATACTTCGATTGGACGAACGAGGAGCGTGAGCACTTACCGGGTGTTGTGTTACGTAGTCAAGCCGGCCTACGGAAGCAACCACTTATCCTCTTCTACAATGATTAGTTGTGTTTGATTCGAGTACTTATCCTACTACAAAATACTTCGATTGGAGAAAATACTTCGATTGGACGAACGAGGAGCGTGAGCACTTACCGGGTGTTGTGTTACGTAGTCAAGCCGGCCTGCGGAAGCAACCACTTATCCTCTTCTTTATTCACTTTTCATCCTTATTTTCCTTCCTTTTTCTTTTTTTTTTTTTCTTTTTTTTTTGGGCCCCACCTTTGAAAAGTCAAAATATTACATCTTCTATAATGATTAATTATGTTTGATTCGAGTACTTATCCTGTTGCAAACTACTTCAAATGGACAAACGAGGAGCATGGACACTTACCGAGTGTTGTGTTATGTAGTTGAGTCGGTTTGGTGAGATCTCAAAGGCGTGCACATGAGAACTCCCTTTCTTCTTCTCTCTTTCCCTTCTTTTATGCCTTTCCTCTCTTTCCCTTCTATTCTACGAGCTCTTGGCCAGCTGTTGCTGGGGGTGAGCATGATCCGGGTTGAGCCGGTCCACCCCATAACCCTAGGACCAACCCGCATAGTGCCGGTCCTCAATTTTTGGGACTGATGACCGACCCTATTGAGCTTGGGATCAAGGACCAAACCGACTTAATGGGTTCGGTCCAGTTCTAGGGTCAACCCGGGACCAACCGATAATTTTTTTATTTCATTTTTTGTACTCCTTAAAAAAGCGATTGAGGACCGGATTGACTCAATAGGTTCGGTCCGATTTCAAAGTCAACCTAGAACCAACTAATAATTTTTTATTTCATTTTGTGTACTTCTTGAAAGGGCAACCGAGGATCGTACCGACCCAATGGGTTCAATGTAGAGTGAGCTTAGCTAAGGAAGGCCAAGGCGGTGAGGGTCAAGTGGGGTGAGTGTCGAATAGAATGAGCATTGAATGTCAAGCGAGAAGCAACAAGCCAAGTGAGCATCAAGTAGCGAGCGGCACGAGTGACCCAAAGCAAGTGAGGCGAGTGTCGAGTGGCGATCTTTTAATTTTGGCAAATTGAAGACTAAGAGAACAAATAAGACAGAAGAGAACCAATATTAGAGAAGGATACCATAAGGTGCCTTTTTGGACGCCGTGAGGACTCCTCACAAAATCATTTTCCTCCGTAAATTATGACTATTGATGTCGTAAAAAACATTAAAAACCTAAGTTATTAAATAATAATATAAAATTACTTGAATTCCTCACTAAAGTGCTGTTTAATGTTATTGACGTTGTTTATTTTAAGATTTTCTCTATATAAAAAAATTATAAATAATATTATATATATAGAGTTAGGGTTGGTCCGGGTTGGACTGACTCGAAACTCTCAGGACCGAGGACCGACCCGCACAATGCTAATCCAGGAATTTTAGGACCGAGGACCGACTCGTTCTCCTTGGGAACTAGACCAGGACCGGCAGGGTTGGGCCGATCCAGGGTTGGTCTAAGGTTGACCCTGGACCGATGCTCACCCCTAGCTGTTGTATCAATTTATCTTTTTCTTTATTGACTTTTCAATCGTACTTTCCTTTTCTTTTTCTTTTTTATGTGGGCCCCACCTTTGAAAAGTCAAAGTAATACATCTTCTACAATGATTAATTATGTCTGATTCGAGTACTTATCTTATTGCAAAACACTTTGATTGGACGAACAAGGCACTGGATGATTACGGGTCTTGCGTTACGAAGTCAAGTTGGCTCGGCAAGGTCTCAAAGGCGTGCACATGAGAAATCCCCTTTCTCTTCTTCCCTTTTCTTCTTCTCTCTTTCCCTTCTATTCTACGAGCTCTCGGCTGGTAAAGCATCCACTTATCCTCTTCTTTATTGACTTTTCAAACTTATTTTCCTTTTCTTCTATTGGCCCCACCTTTAAAAAGTCGGAATATTACATCTTCTACAATGATTAATTGTGTTTGATTCGAGTACTTATCCTACTACAAAATACTTCGATTGGACGAACGAGGAGCGTGAGCACTTACCGGGTGTTGTGTTACGTAGTCAAGCCGGCCTGCGGAAGCAACCACTTATCCTCTTCTACAATGATTAGTTGTGTTTGATTCGAGTACTTATCCTACTACAAAATACTTCGATTGGACGAACGAGGAGCGTGAGCACTTACCGGGTGTTGTGTTACGTAGTCAAGCCGGCCTGCGGAAGCAACCACTTATCCTCTTCTTTATTCACTTTTCATCCTTATTTTCCTTCCTTTTTCTTTTTTTCTTTTTTTTTTGGGCCCTACCTTTGAAAAGTCAAAATATTGCATCTTCTATAATGATTAATTATGTTTGATTCGAGTACTTATCCTGTTGCAAACTACTTCAAATGGACAAACGAGGAGCATGGACACTTACCGAGTGTTGTGTTATGTAGTTGAGTCGGTTTGGTGAGATCTCAAAGGCGTGCACATGAGAACTCCCTTTCTTCTTCTCTCTTTCCCTTCTTTTATGCCTTTCCTCTCTTTCCCTTCTATTCTACGAGCTCTTGGCCAGCCGTTCTTTGAGGGGTGAGCATGATCCGGGTTGAGCCGGTCCACCCCATAACCCTAGGACCAACCCGCATAGTGCCGGTCCTCAATTTTTGGGACCGATGACCGACCCTATTGAGCTTGGGATCAAGGACCAGACCGACCTAATGGGTTCGGTCCAGTTCTAGGGTCAACCCAAGACCAACCGATAATTTTTTTATTTCATTTTTTGTACTCCTTAAAAAAGCGATTGAGGACTGGACTGACTCAATAGGTTCGGTCCGATTTCAAAGTCAACCTAGAACAACCTAATAATTTTTTATTTCATTTTGTGTACTTCTTGAAAGGGCAACCGAGGATCGTACCGACCCAATGGGTTCAATGTAGAGTGAGCTTAGCTAAGGAAGGCCAGCAGTGAAGGTCAAGTGGGGTGAGTGTCGAATAGAATGAGCATTGAATGTCAAGCGAGAAGCAACAAGCCAAGTGAGCATCAAGCAGCGAGCGGCACGAGTGACCCAAAGCAAGTGAGGCGAGTGTCGAGTGGCGATCTTTTAATTTTGGCAAATTGAAGACTAAGAGGACAAATAAGACAGAAGAGAACCAATATTAGAGAATGATACCATAAGGTGCCTTTTTGGACGCCGTGAGGACTCCTCACAAAATCATTTTCCTCCGTAAATTATGACTATTGATGTCGTAAAAAACATTAAAAACCTAAGTTATTAAATAATAATATAAAATTACTTGAATTCCTCACTAAAGTGCTGTTTAATGTTATTGACGTTGTTTATTTTAAGATTTTCTCTATATAAAAAAATTATAAATAATATTATATATATAGAGTTAGGGTTGGTTCGGGTTGGACTGACTCGAAACTCTCAGGACCGAGGACCGACCCGCACAATGCTAATCCAGGAATTCTAGGACCGAGGACCGACTCGTTCTCCTTGGGAACTAGACCAGGACCGGCAGGGTTGGGCCAATCCAGGGTCGGTCTAAGGTTGACCCTGGACCGATGCTCACCCCTAGCTGTTGTATCCATTTATCTTTTTCTTTATTGACTTTTCAATCTTACTTTCCTTTTCTTTTTTTTTTTATGTGGGCCCCACCTTTGAAAAGTGAAAGTAATACATCTTCTACAATGATTAATTATGTCTGATTCGAGTACTTATCTTATTGCAAAACACTTTGATTGGACAAACAAGGCCTGGACAGTTACTGGGTCTTGCGTTACGAAGTCAAGTTGGCTCGGCAAGGTCTCAAAGGCGTGCACATGAGAAATCCCCTTTCTCTTCTTCCCTTTTCTTCTTCTCTCTTTCCCTTCTATTCTACGAGCTCTCAGCCTGGTAAAGCATCCACTTATCCTCTTCTTTATTGACTTTTCAAACTTATTTTCCTTTTCTTCTATTGGCCCCACCTTTAAAAAGTCGGAATATTACATCTTCTACAATGATTAATTGTGTTTGATTCGAGTACTTATCCTACTACAAAATACTTCGATTGGACGAACGAGGAGCGTGAGCACTTACCGGGTGTTGTGTTACGTAGTCAAGCCGGCCTGCGAAAGCAACCACTTATCCTCTTCTTTATTCACTTTTCATCCTTATTTTCCTTTTTTTTTTTTCTGGGGGCCCCATCTTTGAAAAGTCAAACTATTACATCTTCTACCATGATTATTTGTGTCTGATTCGAGCACTCATGGACAATAGAATAGTCGTTTGCCTCATTGAAGACATTTTGAAATGGCAATATCTGAAACAATTATTCTATTTGACTCTACAAATTTTTGGGATAGAAATCTAACTTTCAAATGCGAATACATAAGTCATTATTGTTGCAATGTGTAAGTTTTCGTCTGGTAAAATCTCACTTCCTAAAAATAAAAAATCCACCAACTTTTACATAAGAGACAAAAATACCCTAACATTTGAAGTGATCCAAACATAAAGAAATTGCATATTTTAATTTGATGGAAGAAAGTTCCACCGATACAACTGATGTGGTAAATGACGAGGCTAACTAGACTAACATGTACAAAAGTACACCTTAGCTCGATCTAAAAAGATACCATTGGCATGATAGTAAAAGCCTGAAGACATCATTTATCTAAGCTATTGCCATTTATGATTCTTCTTGATTATGATCTATTTGCTTATAGACATTTCTTGAGATCGATGCGGCTCTTTTTCCTACTAATTTGTTTTTCTAAAACGTCTTCTTTATTCACGTCATGACTCATATCATCTTGTTTGGGCAGAAAATTTAATGGTGAGTTTTTACCCATTGAATAAAAAAGTTGGTGGAAGTTGTTCGGTCATATGAAAAGTCAATGGAATTTTCACTCCACACGCCGAAAGTTGTTTGGCCATGGCACCATAACAAAAAGATTGGTAAAATGGTAAGATAATTGAGCAAAGTATGCCGAAACTTTTGACAAGGACAATAGAGCAATCATTTGCCTCACTAAAGACATTTGGAAATGGCAATATCTGAGACAATTATTCTATTCGACTTAGGGGTGAGCAGCGGTCTAGGGTTGACCTTGGACCAGCCCAACCTTGCCGGTCCTGGCCCGGTTCCCAAGGGGACTGGGTCGGTCCTTGGTCCTAAAATTCCAGGACCAACACTGTGCGGGTTGATCCTTGGTCCTAAGAGTTTTAGGTCGGTCCAACCCTGAACCCACCCTGTATATTATATTATATTATATTATATTATATTATTTATAATTCTTTTATATATTCAAACCTAAGTAAAATGTATGTTATATTATATTATATTGGGATGTTCTATCAATAGCACTAATAGTAATTTCAATTTAAAACTTTTATTGAGTATCAATTATGTGTCGTTTGTTTTGTTTTTAGGTTTTTAGAAGTTCAAGTGAATTAACAAGATGTGAAGTTATATATTCATGGTTTATATTAAGTATTTTGAACTTTTTATGGTTTAATTGTATTTTACTAATGAATTTCAGTTTTACTTTGCTTTTCAATTTGTATCAAATGGTAGAAATTTTTGAAGAGTAGAGTAGTACTGCAGTTACTACGATGATTTGCTAGTCAAGTGGTGTGAAGCTCATTTTTTGGTTGAATGGACTTTACATGATCAAACGCAGGAAAACACTATTGCATATGGTGTTATGAATATTAAAGATAGATGATTATAAGAACTTTCCATCTTGTCACATATCTCGATGAGTGGTTAGCAGGTACGAAATTTATATTATTGTGTCATCTTAAATTTGCTAAATATGTATTGGTATTTATAGTTTAGTTGCACAATGCCGCATTGTCAATGAATGTATAATTTGAATTTGTAGGTTTGCTTTTTTAGGGAGTATAAAAAATAAGACGAAAAAAAATTATTGATCGGTCCCGGGTTGACCCTGGAACCGGACCGAACCCATTGGGTTGGTCCAGTCCTTGGTCCCAAGCTTAATAGGGTCGGTCCTCGGTCCTAAAAATTGAGGACCAACATTGTACGGGTTGGTCCTAGGGTTAGGGGGTGGCCCGGACCAACCCGGACCATGCTCACCCCTAATTTGACTCTACAAATTTTCAGGACAGAAATTTGACTTTCAAAAGCAAACGCAAAAGTCATTTGAATGTGTATGTATGATTAAATCTCACTTCCTAAAAATAAAAATAAAAATAAAAAACCACCAACTTTTACACAAGAGACAAAAATACCCTAACATTTCAAGTGATCCAAATAGAAAGAAATCACGGACTTTAATTTGATGGACAAAAATATCCACCGATACAACTGATGTGGTAAATGACGAGGCTAGCTAAACTAACGTGTACAAAAATACACCTTCGCTCAAGCTAAAAAGACATTTGTGGGCATGACAGTAAAAGCCTAAAGACATTGTTTATCTAAGCCATCGCCATTTATGATTCTTCTTGATTATTACCTATTTGCTTACATACGTTTCTTGAGATCGATGCGGCTCTTTGTCCTACTAATTTGTTTTTGTAAAACTCCTTTTTTATTCACGTCATGTCTCACATCATCTTGCTTGGATGAAAAATTTAATGGTGAGTTTTGATCCCTTGAATAAAAAAGTTGGTGGAAATTGTTTAGTCATTTGAAAAGTCAATGGAATTTTTATTTTGCATGCCGCAAATTGTTTGGCCACAATTTGATATACCAATAAATAACTTTTTAAACTTTAATTATGGACGGTAGACCCTCCACGATCCAAATGGATGCATTGGCTTGGGGGAAGGGGGGTTGGACATGAACATGGGCCTACTCCATATTTAATTGTTGCGTGTGTAGAAACTTGCAGGCCCTGATCATATGCAATTTGCTTGTTCATGGCACCATAACCAAAAAGATTGGTAAAATGGTAAGATAATTGAGCAAAGTATTCTGAAACTGTTGACAAGGACAATAGAGCAGTCATTTTCCTCACTAAAGATGTTTGGAAATGGCAATATTTGAGACAATTATGCTATTTTGACTCTACAAATTTTCAGGACAGAAATTTGACTTTCAAAAGCAAATACATAAGTCATTTGTAATGTGTAAGTTTTCGTCTAGATTAAATCTTACTTCCTAAAAAAAAAAAAAAAAAAAAAAAACCACCAACTTTTACCCAAGAGACAAGAATACCTTAACATTTCAAGTGATCCAAATAGAAAGAAATCGCGGACTTTAATTTGATGGACAAAAATAGCCACCGATACAACTGATGTGGTAAATGGCAAGGTTAGCTAGACTAACGTGCACAAAAATACACCTTAGCTCAAGCTAAAATGACACCATGGGCATGACATCAAAAGCTCGAAGACATCGTTCATCTAAGCCGTCGCCATTTATGACTTCTTGATTATGACTTATTTGCTTACCTACATTTCTTGAGATCGATGTGGCTCTTTTTCCTACTAATTTGTTTTTCTAAAACATCTTTTTTATTCACGTTATGTGTCACATCATCATCTCGATACATCTGTGATAAATTCACTATAAACTAATTTTTAGGATCATTAAAAGCCCCAAATCGATACACTCGTGATATATTTACACTCTATTAACTTCTGTCAAATTTTATTGTAAAATTGCTGAGCTGAATGACAACTAGTAATAACTCAATTGACATGGCAAGTCCAAGTGAAAATTGACATTAGTTTAAGGTAAATTTGTCATAATTTTATCAATTTTGAGGTTTTTGATGACCTAAAAATTTATTTGGGATAAGTTTGTCACACATGTACTAATTTAAATTTTTGTGTGGTGCTAATCCAAATAAAAAAGATAAGCATGTTTAGAAGGCGAATTCGTTCATCGTTGGCTTTTTAGGAATATAATAAGTGAAATAAACAACTCCTCTTGTGCTAGGATGTTCGAGGCATGTGAGACTTTAAAAAGCGAGGGGGGATTGGAATGGGAGCAGCGCAACCCTGGATACGGTGGAGGGCATACACTCTCAGTGAAAATCAGTGCGGGCGCAAGAGGACGAGGCCAATGTTGCTGTTTACAGATAAGCGGGCGACCGGGTGTAGCCGAAGAGAGAAACAAAAAGCCCTCACAGGAAGCTTCTCAAAGGCCATTATGGATTGTGGCACGAGCAGTTGTAGCGGTTGTCGTGGGCGTTCTTCCTCCTTCAAGATCTCCCTGTCGCAGTCGCCAATCATTCCCATTTTTGTGCTCTTCCTCCTTGTCCCTTCTCTCTTCTTTTGTGAGGCTCGTTCGTTGGAAACCGCCACCCTCCACGCTACGAATCAGACTTTCCGACCTAGGGATGAATTGCAGAAGCTGAAGATGATAAGGGCTCATCTCAAGAACATCAACAAGCCTGCCCTCAAAACAATTCAGGCAAACCCACTTTTAGAATATTTAAATAACAAACCACACATTCATATAATAGTTTAAGCTTTTAGAATAGTTGGCAGTAATCCCACAGAATCTCATATAGTATCAAAGCTGGAGATCCTTGGTTCAAATCTTACCGGATCCCATTTGCCTCCCTAATTAAATTTCCACGCTTAGTTTCATATCCACCTCTCTTTTTGCTTTTGCTTTTGCTTTTGAGAAAAGAGAATGTTGCTTCTTTATTCCCCTAAATTTGCTCTTATTTAGAAACCTTGGACACTAGACTGTCCACATCATCACGAGAAAAGGAAAAAAAAAAAAAAAAAACCTTGGACTAGCGCTCCTGATTCTATTGATCGCATGTTGCACTAATCATACAACTAATTTCATCTCTCTTTGTTTCTATTTTTTTTTTCTTGTTTGCAGAGTCCTGATGGAGATTTAATAGACTGCGTTCTGTCTCACCAGCAACCGGCCTTTGATCATCCTCTATTAAAGGGACAAAAGCCATTGGTATCACCCCAGTTTCTTTGACCTATGACAAGAAAATCAATTCTGTGACTTTTGAAGCCCTCGATTTTTACCCTTTTTTTTTTTTTTTTTTTTTTTTTTTTCACAAAACTCGCAGGATCCGCCAAAGAGGCCGAACGGGCGAAATTCGAGTGTTGCGGCCACGAGTTGTTCCAACTGTGGAGAATGTCGGGCGAGGTGTGCCCAGAAGGGACGGTGCCGATACGAAGGACGAGCGAAGAAGATGTGTTGAGGGCTTCTTCAATTCAAACGTTTGGGAAAAAACTGAGAAGTCATGTCCGTATAGACGCTTCAAACGCTGTTCATGAGGTAAAGAGAAAAGACCTTCCCATTGAAGTTGAGCAAAGATAAGTGCATCCTAAGCATTTTCTTTATTTTCTGAGTAACTTAAGAGAAATCATAATAATCTCATTTCAAATTGAAAAATTATTATCTAAGTTTAAATAAATTTTAGGGATAAGTGTACTAGAAGTCTTAAAACTTGTTACGAAAATGTAATTGAGTCTTAAAATTTTCAAAAAGTGTAATTTCATCCTAAAATTTGTCATGAAAGTACAATTAAGTTCTAAAACTTTCAAAAAATGCAATCGAGTCCTAAAATTTTAAAAAAACGTTATCAACAAAAGGACTTGATTTAACCAATATGACAAGATTTATAACTCAATTGCACTTTTTGAAAGTTTTAAAACTAAAATACACTTTGATGACAAGTTTTAGGATTTTGAATGCACTTATCCCTAAATTTTATATCTGAAAATAAGTCTCTTTGCCTATTTTTGTCTTGAAAGAAGAGGATAAAATTCAGACATAATTGGCTCTTTGTTCCCTCCTTCTTCCTTATGTTGGTGTTTTATCTCTCTACTTATTTCCCTTTCTTTTACTTTTCATTTTTTTAGTTGGTCAAATATAGCTTGGAGAAAAAAGTCATAACATGAAGACAGGAAACTGCTTTTCATTTTCGGCATGTACCTTTCAGACTGTGGTTTTTAATTTTGACATTATGTTCACTTGCGCTTTCCTCCAATTTTTGCGGGTTATTTATTATCAAGCAAGCAAAACATATTCATTCACTTTGTACCAAAAACATCTTTTCACGTTTTTCATTTTTTTTTTTTTTAAGAAGAAAAACATATGCTACTTGCTAGTTTGGAAATCAATTAAGCCAAACCAGATTTACAAACTCAATGTTTATTAAATTTAGAAATTCCTCAGTAGATCGTTCTCTTTTATGCATATGTGCCAATCTTCCAAAGTGGCAACGAGTGTAAAGGGAATCTTACATAATTTCACCGTAAGACAATTACTGAAATTCAATTTTAATCCGGGATAGTGGAAAAGTCAACTCTTTTTATTTTTTTAAATTTATATTATAAATCGTGTTTTTCTTTTGTAATGGTTGATTTCATTTATTTTATATATATATTGTGCAGTATGCGACAGGGAGAGTGACTCCAAGTCCATACTATGGAGCCCAAGCAACCATAAATGTGTGGGCACCACTTACTGAAGATAATGAAATGAGCCTCGCCCAGCTTTGGGTCGCCGCTAACTCTAACTTTGTCTTGAACACCATTGAAGTTGGCTGGATGGTACTCTTTCATCCTTTTCTTCTCTCCCCCCCCAACCCAAAAAATAATAATAATAATCTGTTTATACATTTCCTAATAATAATTAGCTTTGACCAGTCCTCATGTTCTCGCCCCCTTTTCAGCAACAAAATAAATTTAGGGTTTTAATTCATAATCTCAATAGGTCAGAGAAAACAACTAGATTTTCACATGTATTTCTTGATTTGCGAAAGGTCCTTGGGTCATGGATGAGTAATTTTTTTAGGTCAACCCATCTCTTGATTACGAAATGCTAAGATACCAATTGAAACGTTTGAATATTTTTTTTTTTCTTTTCTTAAATGGAATTTGGCTTTTAATGTTTGGCTAATTTTGAGTTGAGAAATTTTGAATTTTTCCCCAGAGTTGGGTTTTTTAATCAAGTTCTTGTCTTTCTTTTTATCTTTGGTAGGGGATAGTGCCAAATTCAAATACACTTAACCAATCTAAAATATATACTATCGTGTTTTTATAACAAAGTGCCAAAAACTTGAAATAGAAACTAGAATATTATCTGCCTCTGCCAAGGTTGGGGAAATTAAGGAAAGCAAAGGGTTGTCATAATTGGATGGTCCAATCCAAGAAGCAAAAAGTTTATGTCTATGTGAAGCAAAAAATTTATGTCTATCTTCAGCAAAATCATTGAAAATCTTGTGTTTCTCGGGTCAATTTATTCTGGCATGCAATTATTGTGTAGTTGGCGAGTCACTGACTATATAATATCAACACATTAAAGACCAAATT
This sequence comes from Eucalyptus brandiana, assembly GCA_014182725.1. Classification (NCBI taxonomy): domain Eukaryota; kingdom Viridiplantae; phylum Streptophyta; class Magnoliopsida; order Myrtales; family Myrtaceae; genus Eucalyptus; species Eucalyptus brandiana. The sequence continues at coordinate 32,755,827 of CM024675.1, forward strand.
TAGTTTCCCAACTGATTGCATTAACGGTTAGTTGACATTGTTGCCAAGTCTTTCCGCCATGTTTACAATTTGTGTCGAACGGGGTTACTAATTAGATAATAAATTTATTTTTGTTCCTTCAGATTAATAAACAAGACCTTGGGGACAGCAATACGAGGCTCTTCATTTATTGGACTGTAAGGGCCCATTTGTTTTCGTTTCTTTTTTTTTGTTTTTAAATAACTTTTCTTTTTTTTTTTTTTTGTTCCTTTTAAAAAAAGAAAAGAAACGCGTTTGGGTGCGTTTTTGTTCCAAAATTGTTTTTTTGTTCCCCGTAAACACATCTCGAATGGAAACAAGAAAACAAAAAAAAAAAAAGTTGTTTCTTGTTTCTAACACATTTTAGAAACACTTCTCCGTTTTTTTTTTTTTTTCTTCTTTTTTTCTTTCTTTTTCTTTGGCCGGTCGTCGGCCTTGGCCATGGCCGGCGACCGATCGTCGAGGGTCGGCGACGCCGTCGAGGGCCGGCGACCTTGCCGGAGCGTCCCCGGCCCCCGGCGACGCCGAGCGTCTCGAGCGGCGGACGTCGGCTGCGGTGCGAGGCTCGGCCGTGGGGTCTCGAGCGGTGGACGTCGAGGAGCGGAGTGGCAAGGATGGCCGGTCGAGTCGTGGGCCGGCGCGGGGTCAACGATCGAGCGGATCTCGAAGTCGTGGGTCACGGCGCGGTGAGATTTGATGCGGCGGTGGCGATTGGAGGCTTGAGACCTGCAGATGCGTCGATCGGGCGTGAGGCGGAGGGGCGGTCTTTGGGGCTCCGGCATCGCTAGGTCGTCGGCGGAGGCTTCGGGTGCGGTCCGGTGTCGCGAGGGGAGAACACGGCGGCAGGCGACGAATCTGGGGACGCAGAGGTCGGTGACGCCGTCGGGCGCGGGTCCGGCGTCGCGGTGTGCAGGGGGCGCGGTGGCTGCTCTGATGAATGGCTGGTACGGTGGCGAAGAGGAGGCGTCGAGCGCGGTCGCCAATGCAGTGGAGGGAGACGACGGTGTGGCTCTGGGTCACCGTCGGCCCGGCGCGGCGAGGCCGACCTCGCGCCTGGCTGGGCAAGCTCGCCTAGCCAAGGCGAGGCCGAGCCTCGCCGGGGCCGGCGAGCCTCGCCGTGGCCGGGCGAGGCCGCCGGCCCTCGTCGGCCGGTCACCGGCCATGGCCGAGGTCGGCGATCGGCCAAAGGAAGAAAAAAAGGAAAAAGAAAAAAAAAAAAAAAAAAAGAAAAGGAAAAATAAGAAAGAAAATAGAAAAATAAAATAAAAATATTAAAAAATTAAAAGAAATAAAAAATTATATAAATTTATCAAACGTGTTTCTATTCTTTTTATATTTCTCGAACAGTTTTAACAAACGCGTTTTTTGTTCAAAAATTGTTCCTTGGAACAAACACTTTTTTCTATTTCGTTCCCATAAACAATTTTTAAACGAAACGTTACCAAACGCACCCTAAGTAACAAAAATAAAGTAAAATAATTTTCCTACATATATAGTTTTTAAAATAATGAGATTAATGTTTTTTGCAACTTTGATTGCATGCAGGCTGACGGATACAATGCAACAGGATGTTACAACTTGGTGTGCCAAGGATTTGTCCAGACCAACAATGCGATTGTACTTGGGGGATCACTTTCTCCCTTGTCCATCCCCGATGGTACTCAAAGTGAAATAACCTTGATGGTTTGGAAGGTAATAATTAATTTAGATTCCTAATTTTTCTGCTTAATTAAGGAAAAAAATATATTATGGATTCAAGGTCCATGCCTATGCATACATGTTCTCATTTTTTTTTTTTTTTTTTTATGAATCACCCATCATCCAAAAGCTACTCAAAATTGAATGAAGATGATGCAATTCTTGTTGCCAAAATGTAGAATAAAAGTAACCTTGCTCATAACGGAAAAAGAACTACTTTCCGCTTCAAGATAAATGAAAACTGCTTTTTTATTTACAAAATTAGAATAGTCCTAATGCTCGAATTTATATAAGATGATCCCGAGACTGGCGTCTTTGATGTCATTTGATCCTCGAATTCAGTAGCTTATGTATATTATTTATGCAAAATCACATTTGCATATTAATTAGGCACTAAAATACCAATTGTCAGAATATACCAATATTGAGGGAAATTTTTTTAGCTTTTGTGGTTATAAACTTAGAATGGAACTATACAAACAACCAAGAATTACTAACTATAGAATAGGTGAGGGCTATGTTTTTTCAGAGGGAAACACTAGGGAGTGCTTGAACTGTTAAACCTAAGAGGGTCTTCAACCTTTTTTTTTTGTTAGTCCTACTCTATTCTTACTTTACACTCACTCTCAGACTTTTGCCCTGTCTCTTGCAGGGCGTGGGAGTCGAAACCCACTCCTAAAACTTACGCGTTCTCACCCCATCCCCCTGAGAAGGTGGGGATTTGAACCCCTTACCTCCCCCTTCCATGTGGCATCGAATCCCCCATGATCTGACGGCAGAGATTTAGAGGGGCCCTACCTTTGCGACTGACGATGTATAGAAGTTTTTGGTCTTGGAAGCTAAGAAAAACTTGGACCATCTGATGTCAACACCATTTGCCTTAATCAGACATAAAAAGAAATCGTTTTAGAGGCTCCACAAGGTGTTGAATTTAGGTGGAAAAAAGAGAGTAAAATTACCCTCTAAAATTTTAAAAAATAAAATAAAGATTGATGGTCACCCTACAAAGGCTTATAGCTACAGCTTTGAAATGTATATTCACGCGTGCTCTGGAAACTTGGAACAATGACTGTGATAGCCCTATTGCTTTGTGCTCCAACATTCTCCCCACTTTTTCCTCTCTCTTTTTTTTTTTTTCTTTTAATCACTTTGGCTTGCTTTGATACCAATTTTGGAAATGGAACTTTCAGTACTTCCAAGTCAAGTTCGAAATTTTGTAAGTCTCTCGGGAGATCAAATTTGACGAAAATGCAAATTTTTTCTCTACCTTGTGATGGAGTATTAGCAGGTGGAATTCTCACAACTTATTTGGTAAGTTCAAGGTTTCAAATAGTGTCTTGAAAATTGGATACCATAGTGTCATTCACTAAATGGATACGAGGATAGGGAAAAATTGATTTATTTTTAGTGTGATTGCAATGATCTTTTTCTTTTATTATATTATTCTTCTTCTTTTACTCTTGATTTTGTTTAATAAACACATCTCTAATATTTGAAAATAGAAATTCCAAATATTTAAAGTCATTTGAAGTAATGTGTGAATTTTTCTATGGGTTTATCTTGAAAAACAAAAGAATGATCTCTTTGTTTTGACAAGGAAGTAAATAAAGACATTTCTGAATTGTTTTATATCGATTTGATGGACCACAATGCAATTGGGCTTCCATTTGTGTGCATCGATTCATTTGTATGCAATAAGGTGCTTGAAATAAAGAAATTAATTGGCGGACCGAATGCATACACTAAAATTCTATGTAGTTGTTAAATTTAGTGGGTTTGGAAAAGTTGATGAGATCCACTTAATATAACGACATCCTCATCCGATCCAATGAAATGTCTCCATGAAAAGAGAGTTTGGTGAGCGTGAGCTTAATTTCCTTGGACATCAAGTACTCATATGGTCCTTCTTTCTCACCTTGCATAGGATCTGGGCGCTGGGCATTGGTGGCTCACATACCAAGGCATCCTGGTCGGGTACTGGCCATCGTCCCTGTTCAATAGCCTTAGGGACAGCGCGAACATCGCGTACTTCGGTGGGGAGATCCTGAACACGAGCCCCGGTGGCTTCCATACGTTCACCGGGATGGGGAGCGGGGCATTCCCTGTCGAAGGGTACGGAAAAGCCGCCTATTTCCGGAATTTGAAATTGGCGGATATTAACAGGGACCTTTTCACTTGCCCAGACCTCCAGCTCAACGCGACTAGGCCATTTTGCTACAACATCCAAGGAGGGATCAATGACAATTCAGCTTGGGGGAACCATTTCTATTATGGAGGACCCGGATGGAACCCGGCGTGTACCTAAAAAGTTGGTTTTGTGGGTAAAACCAAAGAAGAAAAAGGGAAAAGAAAATGGTGGGAATAAATTATTTTTTTCTTTTCTGGTTTGTAATGTTTTTTTTTTTTTTCTCATCAAGGATGGTTTGTTTTCTCGTCTTGAGACCTCATTTAAATGAATGGGGTCTTTTCTTTATCTTAAAATTTTGATATTTCGATTAACAGGAGCCAACTTCAATGGGACCGAAGAAAATGTTCATGAAAAGGTTATAAATCCTTAGTATATATGAAAATGCAAAATGTGATTATGGTGTAGGGCCAGCGAATCATCCATGAAGAAGCACGTCTTGGGGAACAACCATGATTAGTCTCACCTTGAGACGATAAAAAATTAACAAAGATTTGTTTAACTTTCCTCGAATCGTGCCCCAAGACAAATTTCCAATTTTTTTTTTTGAAATGCATGTGGAGAGAATTCATTGAGTTGACGAGCGGTTTGACACAAGAGCCTCCATTTCTTGGTCAATGTCATCATCCCTAGCAAACCCAGAGAACTTCCTCATGTTCAGCTCGGGATTAGGCTGTGGAGGGGCTCCTTGGAACCTATTTGGCAAATAGAAGCTGACCCAGTATGATCTAAAGGACCCTTGAGAAGATTGCATGATGCTCATCACAACAGAAGCGGTCATATCGATTTCGGAGAGGTCGAGATTTGCTCCACGAATTAATTGGTACAGCCTGTGAACATTAAAAGGATTATAACTGCGTGGTTGTTAACTACACCAAGCAATCTCACATCCTACCAGATCAATGAAAGAATCGAACTCCAAAACCTATGAAATCCTTCTTTTGTGGACTTCTTGAAGGAGGTTCCTCAGATAGGAGCAGCTATCCAAGTGGAATTTTTGTACAATTTTATCACAACCTAACCCTTAGCGCCCCTATGCATGGGGTGACCCTTGGCACCCCTACCCCTTAGCGCCCCTATGCATGGGGTGACCCTTGGCACCCCTACGCATGGGGTGGGAAGGTAGGGTTTAGAGGTAAGTGACCACAAGATCATCCTCACGAGACCTAACTCTAGGGATGCCATCACCTCATCCTTTAGGGTCAATGCCACGAGGTCTCTTGGGTTGACTTTTTGGTCAACTCTTTAATTAAAAGTCAAATCTCAAGTCAAAAATTGGTTTTTCATCTAAAAAGATTCCATATAGCTCTAATTTCACTTCTATCAAATCAATTTTTCAAAAATTCAAAGATTTACCCAGAGTGGACTTCAGACCCTCTTGACATCAAACCATATATCCACTTACTGTAAAACACAGCTAGGAAAGCTACTTGCAGAGCTCGGCTTCATCATAGTGTACTAAGGGAACACAAGCAGGAAAGCCATCTTTCAACTGGATCCATCATAATAGCTCTTTTGCCCTAAAAAACTTGGATGCTACGAGTTTAGCCTTAAAGAGAGAGCCCAGCACAAATGGAACACCAGAAATGAGAATCGAAGGAAGTCATACAGGAAACTATTTAGTAATCCATTCAAAAGATAGCTTAACGGCAATAAGCTGCCACCACTGCAAAGCATGGTTTCTTAACAACAAACAAACACTCATTCTTTCTCAAAAGCACCCATAAACATAAAGCAAGCAACAAGAAAAAGGCAAAGAGTCGAGCATTTTGTCTTAGATCTGCAGTTACTATTTGCAGTTTCAGACATGGAGAGACCCGGAAGTGACCTCGACAAGTTTAGCTTTGCCCTTGTAAGTTTTGAGAATCGCCTCCTCGTCAAATTGAGCTTTGCCTTTGTAAGTTCCAAGAGCTGCCTGCAAGTTTGCCTTGCATCTACAGAGGAATGCGGCCTGTGCCTTAGTAATGTTCTCTTTATTCCAGCCCAGGTCTTCAGGATGCTTTGCTGTGTGGCCTGACCGAAGGAGAAGGAGAGGCTCCATGGCTTCTTGCCAATGAGCTTGCTTGTGGCATTGCGAGTTTGGCTTTTCCTTGGCTTCTTGCCCTTTTGCTTGTTCATGGCATTGAGGTTGAGGACGGCGTCCCCCTCACTCTGCCCACCGGACAAGAACATGATGGCTGGAGCAACAGCAGGCACAGTTTGCAGCATGGTGCAGACAGTGTACTCAGCAATGACGTCAAGAACGACCTTGGGGAATTCTGATCCAGGGGTGACCACGTTGGACTTCAACAAGGTTCCCTCGACAAGCACATGGTGGTCATTTAGGTCCTTGTAGCAAGCGACAAGGACATGCTCGGTCACCTCAGCGCACTTGTCAATGCTGTGGGAACCATCAACCAAGATATCAGGCTCCACAATGGGGACTAGACCGTTCTCCTGACAGATAATGCCGAACCTCACCAGTCCATTTGCATTCTCATTGACAGCAAGCTGAGATGGCTCATTTGGGCCGATCTTGGACACAGCACGCCATATGGCAAAGCGAGCATCGGCTGTGTAGTATTGTTGGCATCACTGAGCAAGGCCATTGAGAACCTGAGTAATGGTCTCGCCCTTTGTGCCAGCGAGCACAACTGGGCCCTTGTCATCCTTAATGCCAGGAAGTACTGCACCTTCCTTCAGGATATCGACAAAGGGGTTACCTGCATAAATACAATCAATCAGTGAATGCGAAAATTACATGATAACCGTAAACATGAATGTGTCTGCACAACATCATGATGAGGTTCTCGTCTACTCATTTCAAGACAACTGAATCTTGCGTGCTTTATAATTGGATCCAAGGGTGATAAATAGCTAAAGATCAGCTATGAAAAAATTATAATTGAGAACACTGGCCATCAGGGGTTTTCTGATAGAGAGTTTCTGCTCCAGAAGTGGTAAAGAAGAGTTCGTGGAAGGCACGCCACTATCACTCGACATCTTCAACGTTGATGCTCGACAACACCGTGCTGATGGTGCCAGTCGATTCATCAGCATTGACAATACCCTTTCCAGGGGTACTGAGGAGATCAGCATTGGTGATGAGCTCATCTACATAAATCCAAAAATTCCTCACACATTAACTAATTACATGAATAGACTTTCCAATAATCACCAAAGCTAACTTTATCTAAAAAAAAAAAAAAAAAAAAACGATGAGCAAAATACGCTCTAATTCAAAGTGAGCTCCCATCCACATTATATTTGCTGGAAACCACTCTCAACCTCAGAGCTCAACATGGCAACTAAGCAAAAATTGCAACTAATGGACTCGATTCCTTGCTATCAGAGTAATATAAACAGGAACACACAGCAAGTTCCATGTACTTTCATTGAAGATCTGATCATTGTAGACAAACACTCATGAAAGTCAGAACAAATCACAAAAACTTAAGGATGGCCAAACATAGTACAAAAAATTCACAATGCTCCGCATGCAAGTATCGCACCAAGTTCTTTTACTTTCCTTCTCCCAAGAGCCTGCGTGTCGGATCTCAAAGAAATTTCCACATCAACCGAAACTTCTGAAACCTTAAAACAGACAGACCCAAAACAACTCTCGGACCCCAAAACATCTGCCTGGGAAAATCCATGGTGTTTTCTACCTTTCATTTTTTTTTTTTTTCCAGGTTCTTTGATAAAGCTCAATCACCTCAGGAGTTCAGGAAATCAAATCACCAACCCGTCAGAGGTCCGCAGAAACAAGCACACGATCATGAGGGCTGGACAGATTTGAGCTTGAAGAAGGGAGGAGAGGTGGGGGGGGTGTTGAGGCTGCAATCGGTCTCTTCGCAAAGGCCAGGATTGAATGGAAGGGCAACAGCCAAGGAACACGAGCTATATAATGTGCCACCATAGTCACTCAAATTATTAGCCATAAGGAAGAGACTGCCCTTGTCTCCCGCTCGATAAGTTGGCCTCTTGCGGCGACTGTTCTTTGACGAGTATCCCCAGAATCTGACACCAGTAAGTCACCAACTACCAACAGTGTTTCTTCCTCTATATCAGCAATGACCCGCCAGATGGAATCATTTTCCTCCACAGCTGATGATGGAGATTCGGATAACAGAAACTTGATGATATTATCGTAACTAGGTGATTGCATCGATGTTCCGATTCTTCTGGAAATGCCCCTTGGCGGCCTTTCCCCTGCAGCCAATAATTGTCAATTGCGAACGCACTAATCACAGGACAATTTCCAATTAAATGCCCTCATCTTAGCAAGTCTCCGGTTTTGGCCATGAAAGTTATCCATGAGGGCCTTCTTCTCCGTGCTTTCCATAGAACATAGATGTACTTTTAACCATGTTTCTCTATGACCAGATTAAAGCCTCTAAACAATCGCCTTTCTTGCCATCGTGAGTTTAAGACAAGGCAAATGTATGAACAACATCCTCAAGTTTTTCCATGAAACTGAAAGTTCAAATTTTGATGACAGATTCCAGGAAAGAGAAAACCAGAAATCAAACCAGAGTGATACATGAAACATGAAAAATGACTGACAAACGAGCTCAAATCCTTATCCAAACAGCAGATTCCGATGAACTTCAACTGAGGAGCTATCTCATAAAGCTAGGGGGTTTGGTAATAGCTCCTAGATTCATGCATCAGGAAGATGGAAACAATTCAGAGACATTGATTTTATGAGAGTGCTCGATGCCAAGTTTATTGAAGGAGCACAAATTCAGTACTCAATTCTGACTCCTGCCTACAGAACATAGCAAAATGAACGAACTTGAATCCACGAGAACGAAGAACTCCTCTGGCATGCTGAAATCTCAACAGTCATCGTCTAAAAATCCTGAACTTCATGCTGGAAGCGAAGAAACTCTCCAAAAAACTATCACCGCTTCCATCCCCAACTCTAGATTACCCGAAATGCTTTTGCAGCGAATTCAGATATGTCTCCAGCTCGTCACCTAGACTCAATTGTTTCTGCAATTAGAAAAAAGAAGAGGACGAAGAGAATCAACCAGCAAGATTCAGTGATCGCTCAACAATCTCAAGCGTGGAAATACTCAATTGAACAAGCATGTAAGTTTCTTCCAAAGCTCGGGGCTGGACACCATAAATAAGTTGCTTGGTATATTGTTCCAGAACACCAAAAAACTAATCAGAACACATCAAATGTCCATTAAGCAGATGCAGTCTTGTCTATTTAAATACTCAAAACCAGCTTTGGGCTACTGTAAAGATATTAAGGTCCGATCAGAAAGTCGCAAAGACAGGGAAATCCTATGGAAAAGAAAAAGGGAAATCAAATTGGCTCGCCTTTCGACGGCAACGTCTAGAGGGTTGAGAAGAGAGCTTGGCATTTTGCTCCTCTAGCTCCTGAGATGCAATACGCAAGCCGTGAAACCGACGAGATTAGCATGCACATCTTCATAAAGGCATATTCAAAACTCCCGTATAAAGGCATATTCAAGCCGATGCTTGAAAGTGAAATTCCTCTGTTTGCTCTGACCCGGGATTCTTCGAGCCGATCCCTAGATAAGCCTAGCAAAACAATCTCTGTCATCTCGCGCATTTGGAGAGAGAGAAGTGCGTTGACTGTCATCTAGAGAGAGAATCGATTTGGGAGCGAAGGGGCGTTGACTAAATCAGCATCGGGCGATGAGCAGACATCGCCGCTCTCGTCTTCTGCTTCGCTCGGACGTTCTGCTCGCCGCTCCTTACTACTGCGGGTGCGAGGCGCAGGAGGAAGTGGATGAACGGAGAAAATAAAATAATTAAAAACGAGCTGACACGTGTGTCCCTCTTTTTTCTTATTTATTTGAGGTAATCTTAGCCGTAATTAAGGTTTATCGATGACGTCATCGAGAAAGACACCCTCGAAAACTCCAACGGTCGACAGGAGATCTTTCCTCTTCAGCAACGAAAAGATACACTAAATTTCGGACCAACGGTCGGCGCGCCGTTGGCTCTCGCTACATACTAGAACAGAGACTGCCGCCGCCTTCTCCGACGACCTGATCCCCACAGATAGTTCGACTCCAGATCGCCGGCGTTCGCTGTGCTCTGTTCTTTTCAAAGAGAAATTCCGGTCCTACCGAAGCGTCATGGGTCGGGGCAAAACGCCGCACGGACTCGTGCCCAACGCGAGGGCGCGCAGAATCGCGTACAAGAAGAGGAAGAGCGGCCTGATGAAGAAAGCCCGGGAGTTCTCCGTCCTCTGCGGCGTAGTCTTTCCCGAGGCAGCGGCTGCCGGCGGCGACCGCCCGACTGCGCCGGAGGTCTGGCCGCCGGATAGCGCGCAAGCCAGGCGCATCATCGAACGCTACAGATCCGCGGGCCGGCGGAAGAAGAAGAAGGAGATGAAGCTGGACCTCGGCGGGGAGGGCGAGCTCTTGAAAGACTTGTCGGAGAGCCAACTGGGGTCGCTCCTGAGCATTCTCGGCGAGCGGGTGGACCTCGCGAAGCGGAAGCTCGCCGCGTTGAAAGAGGAGAAGAGCATCGCAATGGCGGGTGCGATCTTGGGTCCATGCAACGAAGGCGGCCTGAGCGTCGACGCGGTGCCGCAGGAGATGCCGCACCAAGCGTGCGCGGCCAGTATGCCGGAATGGGTCGCCGGTGCTCAGGCCAACAACGCTCCCTGCTCATACTCCTCCGTCGACGGCTGCCGCGACAACCCTCGCAATGGAGAAGGACGATTCCACTTTCTTCCGTACTTTTCTGACGGAGAAGATCGTTTTCTGATGGGAGTTATACTGATTTTTTCTTTTGATTTTGATAATACATACCACAGGGTCAGGCTGTTCTGGCTTGTCGTTTCTTGAGATTTTACTGATTCTTCTCCTTTTTTGGTTCCGGTTGGAGATGATGTATAGCAAAGTTGAAATTCACATGAATAAAGGAGAAACTACACGATTTTTTACTGCTCTGTCTGTCTGTGAGTTGTGGAGAAAATATTAGGTGCGAGCCCCCCCGGCGCTCCACGTCACCGTGCGCCCCGCCCAATCAGGATGCGACACGTGTCGCCACGTGGAGCCGGGTCCCGCTGTTTCCTTTTAGCCAAATTTTTGCCGCGTCCTTCTCTCTCTTCATTAATGACTGCGTCCTTTTCTCCTATTTGCACGCAAGCCGTCCCTTCCCCTTCCCATTCCCCTCGCGTTCTCTTTCAAAAATTTTTTGTTCTGCATTTTTTCTCCATGAAACCTGCGACCTCATCTCTCTCGACCAAATGCTCGCCAGTTGCCTCCAAGGTTGGCCCGCCTCTACCGTCGCCGTCGGGAACCACTCGCTCCGAAGAACTCTTCCGGTCGTGGCTGGGTCCCGAACTCTAACCATCTTCGCCTCGGCCTCTAAGGTGAGCGCGGACACCCAAAAGCCCGCTGGTCGCCTCCGAGCTCGGCCGCCTCCGCCATCGTCGCCAGGAGCCACTCGCTCCGAAGAGCCTCGCCGGTCGTGTTTGGGTCCCAAGCTTTGACCATTTCTGCCTCGGCCTCTTCGACGATCGCGTACGCTCAAAATCCAGCCGGTCGCCTTCGAGCTTGGCCACCTCTGCCGGTCGCCTCCTAGCTTGGCCACCTCTGCCGTTGCCGTCAAGAGCCATTCACTCCCAAGAACCCCACCGATCGTGGTTGGGTCCCGACCATCTCTGCCTTGGCCTCTTCGGCGAGCGTGGACACCCAAAAGCCCGCTGCTTGCCTCAAAGCTCGATCGCCTCCGCCTGCCACCACCGGGTGCTACTCGGTCCGAAGAGCCCCGCCGGTCGTGGCTGCGTCCCAAGCTCTAACCTTCTCCGCGTGTGCCTCCTCGGTGATCGCCGACACCCAAAAGCTCACCGGGCGCGTCCAAAGAAGGATTGAGGATTGGTTTTCAAAGCATTGGGGAGGTGGAACCAACGGTTCTATAAGAAGAAGAAGCGGCGGCGCGAAGCGGCGTTGATGCAATGAGCCCTTGGACAAAACTTGAGTTTAATGAGTAAAATCGAGTTGGAATATGACTCGATAGAGTTTTAGCGATGAAGCGCAGATTAACTTGAGATAACAGCTGCCAGTTTGTGATGCGGTCGTTGTTACTGAAAAGTTGAGCTGTTTGTTAGTTCAGGACTGATTATGCCTGAGAGATTCGTTAATCTGTAAATGGAGACTAGATATCAAGAACGGAAATGATTTTTTACTCTGTGTATCTTCTTCCTCCTCCGTTAGGATCAATCTGATACTTTGATTGATGGTTACATAGAAATTGAATCTCTTGGATTAAACTTATGGAAGAACTCCAAGAAATATGATTTTCAGACAAGAGTCCAGTCACCCGTGATATAATTTCCATTTGGACTCCTTTCACATCATCAATTCACCATTGATTGCCCAATCACTTGATTGGTCGACCTAAGTTATACTAATAGTGTTTAAGTGAGAAGGACAGATCATCTTCAAGCCATTTGGTTGGCTATGAGTGCAGGGGTGCACACACGTTAATTAACTGTTTGGTTTAGAAGTTGGGCTATTTGTTAGTTAGTTGCTGAGGGACTACAGTTCAATTGGTTACTCTCTAATGGAAGCACGGAAATCGATCAAGATAGGGAATTCCTCTGTTCTTTGTGTGCTCTCTTCTCTTACTATAATAATTTGTCTCAACAGCTCTTCTCTTCAATTTCCAGTCCTCCCTTTTTGAGGCTGTACGAAGTTTTTTGGTCAGAAATTTATGGGTATTTTCCTTTCCAATGATGATCTGAAGATGCTTTTAATTTCAGGGAACATAAAGGTATTTTGTCGTTTGAGACCATTATTTGAAGATGAAGGTCCCTCTGCTGTAGAATTCCTTGATTACTATCCGTGTCGACACTAGTGATGAGACCAGTACCAATCCTAAGAAAGATTATGAATTCGATAGGGTGTATGGACCTCATGTTGGACAGGGTGAGCTAGAAAATGATTAATTTTGTTACATAACAGGCAGCATTTGAAATTTTTTTGGTATATACTAGCTACATGGCTGGTTTGTATGGAGGTTTGTTATCTTACAGTAGCACTGGTGCATGTGCAGCTGATATATTTAATGATGTTCAACTGTTGGTTCAATCAGCTTTGGATGGATTTAACGTGTCAATATTTGCTTATGGACAAAGTAACTCAGGAAAGACGCACACTATGGTCTCTCTCTCTCTCAAACATGCTCCCACTGAATATTATCTCCCTATGAGCTAAATATCCAAATATTTGGGTATGGCTTTTTAGATAAAGTATTTTGTTTTTTATTCTTATTGCATTCAAAAGGGTACTGATCTGGAATGAGGATGTGTTTTGTGAATTATGCATGTATGGCTGCCATTACGGGCACGGTCCATTAATGCAGATACTTCTGTCAGATATTGGTCTTATGTCATGTCTGAATTTAAGGAGCTAAAAGTTCTGCTGCTTGCATTTCTTAGATCTGATTGTCATTGGTTTGATCTTTGGCAATCATAGTTATCTGAACAGGGGCCTTTGTAACATTATGATGAACCACGTTCACCCACCATGTCATTCCACAAAATTCTGATATGGAAGTTGACATGATGGTGTTTTTTGATGCTTTTCAGGAAGGATCTAGCCATGATCGTGGTCTGTATGCTCGTTGTTTCGAGGAGTTCTTTGATTTTGTGAATTCAGATGCAACTGCTACATCTAGATATGACTTTTCTGTCACAGTTTTTGAACTCCACAATGAACAGGTTTCTTTTCTTTTTACTCACCATAAATAGCTTCAAGTTAGGTGTTCTGAATGTGTACGTTTTGTCTTGATGTAATCGTGCTTCCACATGCTTATTTATGTAGGTACGAGATTTGGTGCATGAATCAGGAAGGAATTCATTGAAAATCTGCATGGGATCTTCGGATTTTTTTGTCGAACTTACACAGGAAAAGGTCGACAATCCATTGGATTTTTTGAAGGTTCTGAGAGACGCATTTCAAAGTTGAGGAAATGATGTTTTGAAGTTCAATGTTTCTCACTTGTACGGTTTGAATTCCACACACCCTCTCTTATTGCTTTTCTGGGTTTTGTGCTTTCTTGATATATTATGATGACAATGTTAGCTAGAAACTTCATTTTGCTGAAGGGTGAATAACTGTGCAATTTTTTCTTTTTGAAAGAATTCAAAAATAATTCATGAGGATACAAAGAATGAAAAATAAATCTGAGCAATTAGTACAGATATACCATAATGTCTACTATTATCAATTACCCTCTTAAACAGATTCAATTGATTGTGGTGCCAAGCTTCTGAAATGAACAATGATGTTTTCCTTAGATATTAGGAACAGCATTTGTTCATACCTTTTGTAATCAGAGTTTCAAGCCCCTCTTGGCTGCTTTATCATCATTCGATGGATTAGTTTGTTTGGCTGAAATTATTTATAGGTATTGCATGGAAGAGGATGCTACTCAACCTAGTTGTTTACTTTTACTTTCAGGGAGTACCACACCTTGATAATTTTAGGAGGATTTTTTCTTTTACTTTTAAAGCCAAAGCTGAACACTAGCGATACACATGATAATTACAAAACGTTATACTTGATTAAGTACACGGCAGTGACCTCTAACCCTCCCACGCCCAAGCCATTGTTCAGTTTTAATTGATACTTTTTGACGCATTCTCCTGTTATATAATCAGGATAGTGACAATCCATATATCCTACAACAACTTGGTTACTGGAGAAAACCTGTATAGCAAGCTTTCTCTTGTTGATTCGGCCTCTTTTTACTCGTGGGCTAAAGTGAAAGGCATTTGACTTGTCTGCTTCCTCTATTGTTTTCATGGGCTGTATTGGCTTTTCATATGTGGAGGCTTCTACTCCATTGACTAAGTTTTTTTCTTATATTTTTGGGTGATTATGCAAGGTGCTCTTCAGTTTACTTCTTTCTTTTGGTAAGCATACTTTCTCAGATTTTTTACATGCTTATCATTCTTTTTAGATAACAAGTCCATTATCGAAAGGAACCGCAAACATGCCATCTCGGTACGTTTCTGAGATGAAACTTGCTTTTTGTGATTTTAGCCTACACCATGTTTCACATTGTCCATTCTTCCATTGTCGGTTTTTCCAGGACAAGTAACAACAATGTTGGACGTACTCTGGATGTTGTTCCTTTGCCATTAAGTGCTGAAAAATCTGCCGGTTCAGTTGCTCTGGTCAAAGCAAGTTCTGAGAAAGTTAAAACTAGACCAGCAGGAGAATACCTGACTGCAGGTGCTGCGTTAGGCAAAATGCTGCTCGGAACTTCTCTAAAATTTGAGAAAAACAAGCCTGTGCACCCAAAAAAGGACTAACTGTTGCCAAAAGTCGAGAGAGTTCTCTTCAAACAAGACCAAGCCAATGTCATGCTTCTACACAAGATACAACATGTTGGATTTATTTCTTTTTCGGAATTTGTTTTGTGAATGCAAACATGTGTCCTATTAGCTTAGTAGTTGAAGTATGAATCATCAACATTAGAAGGATGAAATATTCATTTGTTAATGTAAGTAAATTTCATCTTGGTTTCTTTACTTACTTTGTGTAATGAGAGATATTCATTTGTCAATTGCAATATGAGGAGAATTTTGATATTTGATTCATGAAAGTGGTATCTTCGTGAAGACTTTTCATGGAGACGAGAATTCAATAGTTCAAGAGAACAAATTATAAATTCAAAGTGCAATTTCAAGAGTTGATCTCCGTCGTATGTTGTTTAACTTGTTCTCACATTAACCCATCTTTCATTTGGGGAAAAAGTCAAATTTGCACAAAGAAGTGAGTGGCATCAATGTGTAATTCAAAATTCAAAGTGCCAAGTTTCAACAGGAGTTAATAAACACATTATGAACGAAATCGTTCATTACATCAAGTCTTGTGTATTGATTTAACGAGGGAATTGATATCAGGTTAAACACTTTATAAATTTGCAAGAGTAACTCCACACTTAGAAGCTCAACCACAAGTTCTGGGAAATCTATGCCACATTGGCAGGACAAATGAAACCGGGAGCTTGAAGATAATGACCATGGAAGTAGAGAAGAAGCAGGACATCGGGAACACCATGTCTCCTGATTGATTATCCTTGGTTGATCACTTTCTTCTTTATTAATGACGAGCACTATTCTCTAATAACGAAGTTAATTGAATAAGCATTGAACCAACATGAAAAAGCCATTTCATATTTATCCAAGGCTCAGATGTCACCAAAACAAGGATCGCTTGCAAATTCGGATGTCGGGAATATCCTCCAAACCCATTTTCAGTGCCGTCTTTCGGAATAGCACAAGAGGATTTTTCAAACCAATGGACTTGCGAAATCAGTTGGCTAGCTCCACAAGTGTTGTTTTGTCCCTCCCAATCTCCCTGATCGAGTTATAGTAGCCAAAACTAGTATCAACTTTTGCCATTAAAGTCCTCCATCTGCAGTAGAGAGAACATTAAGCATGACAAAAAGGAAAGGCAAGCCAAACTGTCAAAAGCCAGAAGAGAAGAATCAACGGAATTGCTCTTTTGATAATGAGTAAAACCATCATATTGCTCATCCCGAGAAAAAGGAAGAAACTGAAGTTACTCCAATCAGGTTCCATGAGCAAAATTTACATAAGCATATAATTAGCAAAAGAAGATTGAGGCAGATGAAAACCATGACTTTGACATCTGGATGCACAGATTGTACAGGGATTCTATCGATGTCCAGATCTTTCGCTTCATCCAACAAATATTCTATCAATGGTATAGCTAGAATGGGATTCTGGCTTTGATTCCCAAAGCTCGTCATATATGCGAGTTCGGTCAAGTTGAGGCTTCCTAGAATGCATCTCTCTAACACATATCCTCATTTTGCGAAGAAGTAAATATACACCACAATAAATAACCAAGAAGAGATTCTAGAGCTTGGATCTGCCAACTATTATACACTCAACATACAAGTTCACCGGCCAAAATAACACTATACAGGACAGGGCATAAGTACTTTACCAAAAGCATGACCATAACCATTTGAAAAGTGATTATCATCTATCTCACAGCAAACAACTGGCCATCTATCCTTTAAACCCATTTTCAGTGCTGTCTTTCGGAATAGCACAGGAGGATTTTTTGACCCGATGGACTCACGGAAGTGGTTGGCTAGCTCCACAGGTGTTGTTTTGTCCATTCCAATCTCTTGATCAAGTTATAGTAGCCAAAGCCAAGCATGGTATGCTGCTTCTTTAAAACTAGTAACAACAGTAAAACCTATGCCAATCAAAGCAACTGCACCATCGTGCATGTGAATGAACATAAGTGACTTGAGTTTGCATTAAAACCTGCCACATGCTTATTGTAGAACGAAGAAAATATACAAAGAAGCTTCTTAAAACAGCATATTGTCATATTCAACTAGATAATTGATGTGTTTAGACGATGGGAACTTGTTTGGTGCCCCATCAACAATCAAGCAAAACACCAACGAAAAAGTTAAAAAAAATGACAATAGGTAAAAACATCATCTAACCGTAGTCCACCTCATAAGTAGTAAGAAATTGAAACATTGATTCTTTGCTTTTCATTAACACAAAAGATGCAGCTGAGAAAAAAAAAATCATCTCATAGCAATACTCACCGTCCATCATGGCCATCAAAATGCTCGATCCAATCAGGCAAATGCTTTCTAGCACTTTTCTTTCAGGCTTGTTCAAATTGAGGCGGCTCATCTAGATAGTCACAACATTACATATATGAGCTATATGAATGAACCTTTTTTAGGAATCCAGCAACAATAAGAAAATCAATAACTTCGTTTAGGTTGTGCAGAGTCTGCATAGTATTGACCTTACCATTAGAATTAAGCTTCCTAGTAACAGCATGGCCCTGCAGTAAGTATTGCTACAAGTCTTGGATGACCAACACCCCATCAGTGCTAGGGTGTTGGTCATCTCTTGAATATGCCTTTTAAATAAACCACGCCCTTCTCACTGAGCTGAAACTCCTTCCTCATCTGCTCAACTTGCTGATCAATCCCCTGAACAACGATCTCCGATAGCGTCTAGTCTTCCGCTCCTTCCTCATTGCTCACCTCCATATCGAGGGTTTAGCATATTCACACATGACTTCCGCTCTTCCAAGATGAGGAACACTAGAACTCAAACTCTTCAATAGAAAACAATCTTCAATTACGCTAAGGGCCTCAATGCAGTGATCCAAAACCAGTTTTTACGAATGTCCAGAACAGTTATTGTAGGAACCAGGCCAACGCTAGCAAGGCCAATGCAGGAGGAAAATGTCAGCAATGCTGCTTGCCCTTGGCTTAGAGTCATGATCCCTTCAAACCTTTAAACGAGAACATGAAGCAAATTAAATAGCAGCCCTTTTAGAACAGAGCATCATGCGTGGTTTGCTTTCATTTGCAGTAACAATGGTGGCAAAAACTCATAAGCGGACACACTCCCCCTCCCGGCAGCCCCGAAGAGCATTTTGTACCGAACCCATCACCACCAAAGAGAAAAGAAAGAATACCAATGTTCACTAATCAAAGCAAGTAAGGTATAGTGAATTGGTCGATGCAGATAAGGAAAAACAAATGAAGGATGACAATGTCAAATTCCAACGTAAATATTTTCTTGTCATAACTTGCTTGGCCTCATAATCTGTTGATCACATTTTCTCCCCTTTTTAGTTTGCTGCATAGCTTTCATTACCATGTGGCAACATCCATATTACAAAGTTACTCAATGTCTAAGGAAGTTATTTAACCTGTACACAAGATGTAAGGTGATCATTCTACCCATTTTCTATCCCTCCCAGAAAAAACAGACAGACACTCTCATTTCAAATTTTACATACTAGGCGATGTCATAAACTATAAGTGCTCCAGCAACTCCTCTATATTAAGATCTAATGATGGATCTGAAAGAATTCCTGTCCTACTTGTAATGAAAAAAAAAAACATTCAAACGAGTCATGAGCAATGCTTGTGTAGGCATACGGACATTTATATAGTGCATTATCTCAAATTCAAGCGTTTCTGAATTCTTTCACAAACTCCGTACATATAAAAGTAAATCACTGGAAATGTGGAGAAATGGGTTCCATCTCAAGCACTCTCTGCTAGCCAAAATGGAGAGGGAGTAGGTGTCACTGGCTTCTCTCTGCATCTCTCTGTCTTTGACATGCTTAACGGCACATGCTATATCAATCAAGTTCAAAATTTTCCTATTGACTGCAAGTAAAAGGTACATCATGTCCCTAAACTAGGATTGAGTTTCCCACAATGACATATGTCCTACCATGATAAATCTAAACATAGGCCACAGACAACAGGTTTGAATCACTAAAAAATACAGGCTCAACTTTGCAGGTTCATCCCACTTAAATTTGCTTAGATACTTGATATTCCAGAGATCATAATAAAATGAGGATCCAACCTCATTGGAAATGAACCTCATCACAACCATAGGGAAATGGGTGGCTCCATACCTATCGATGGCCTTAACCACCATGTTGGGATCGAACCTCCTCATCACAACCACAGCGTACACCTTAACGACAACAGTCCCAAGACAAAGAGACGGGCCATATATGTGAAAAATTGGCGGGACAACCAAATACACATTCTTGGAGTTCGGGTAATCGTACTAAGAAACTTCGAACCTTGCAAAGAGCTCGCACATGGCGATGAAATTACCATGTGTGAGCACAACCCATTTGCTCACGGCCATAGTGTTGGATGAGTACACTATAGACCCAGAACAGAAGCACCAACGATGAATGCGGGGCGGGATGAGGAAGCACCAGAAGCACCAGTGATGTGCTGGAGGCGGTGGATCTGAGCTCGGCTGCGACGAGCGGACTCTTGGGAGGGAGAGATTTTCGAAAGAGGGCTTCATGCGGCTTGAGGGAGTGGCGATAGCGGAGGCGATGTGCCAAAGGCGGCGGCTCTAAGCTCGGGGTGCAACAAGCGGGCTTCTAGGAGGGAGAGATTTTTAAAGAGGGCTTCGTGCGGCTTCAGGGGAGTGGCGATGGCGGAACTCGAGATGCGACGGGCGGGCTCCTGAGAGATATTTGAAAGAGGGCCTCGTGCAGCCTGAGGGAATGTCTCCAGGAGAGCGGAGGCGTCGTGCCGGAGGCGATCGGCGGGCTATTGGGAAGGAGAGATTTTTGAGAGAGAGAGACTTCGTGCGGCTTGATGGAGAAGACAGAGAAGAGAAGAGAGAGGGCACTTCAAATTCGAAGGGCGGGAGAAGAGAGAAAAAGGACGCAGCGATTAATGAAGAGAGAGAAGGAGAAGGCAAAATTTTGGCTTAAAAAAAAAAAAAAAAGCGGGACCCAGGCTCGACGTGGAGCCACGTGGCGACACGTTTCGCATCCTGATTGAGCGGGCGCACGGTGACGTGGAGCGCCCGGCGCACCTAATATTTGATTATCTGGGATTGACAACTTTCATCGTAATCTTTTTCCCATTCCGAAATGTCGTGAGCGAACTTGGGGAGAATGCCCATTAACCCTTAGATGTAGTCAATGTTGTCGTTGGAGATGTTTATGGGGTTGATGGGCTTGTGCTTTACACGAATCATTGGTTCTACCTCGGCTATCCTATTTGAACCCTAATGTCGAGTCACGAGTCGAATCTTGGACAGAAGGTCGAGGTTTCGTGTTATTTCAGCGTTGCAAGAGATGGGAGCTCCAAGCTCAGAGTCTCCCCTGCAATGAAGAAATCAACCTCGACTCCCGCCAATGCTCCCTGTCCATGATTCGATGTCATAGCAGGAACTTGTACCACTGTTTTTACCAAGTAAAACCCGTTGGCTGTCCCATGCACCTCACTTACAGCTTGAAAAGATAAGGTAAAACAGGATCTACAAGCAGTTCATGAAGGAAATTCAGTAAAACTAAACGGACAAGAACAGAGCACTGCTCTTAACACCGCATGTTCCGCAGAGGTTTCAGTAGGACCTGACGAAGGGTGCTCCGATTTTGCCGGTACTAGCAGTAGAATGTCAGCCGCTATGTCATCCGGATGTCTACCGTTTTCTGCGGCTTCGGAGCTTCGACCATGTGAAGATTGATTTGCCCCTCTAACGACGGCAGATGCGGGTGACTTGCGAAATCCAAAGAGGAACCCATCAAGACTCGGAAGACGTAGTGTATCACCAAATCGACGACGAGCGCCTGTGCCAATTCCTTGAACTTTCTCGAGATTTTTAACTCTTTTTCTGTTACAATTTCTTTTCCTCTTTCTTTGTCCGGATTCTTTCTTTTTGTTTTTCTTTGTTCTCTCCACCCCCCACACCTACACATCCACGGATCTCCTTGGTGCACTATTTACCCATTAGTATTTACTCTTGATTAAAACTCAGTCTGTCTTTTAACACATAAATTGATTCATATAATAAGCAGACCAATATTTCTATTTTAAGACTGAAAAGTTTTGTCGAAACAATGATGATGATATAGTAGTAATAGTAATATCCACAAGGGTTGCTGTTGAATGATGATAACAGATAATTTGTGTTACTAAAGTGAAACAGATTTACTTTTTGCCTAAGAATCTTGCGGGGAGAGCGAGAGAAAGATTAGGCAATCGCATTAAACTTTCCCTCTGCGCATCTTACAGCCTCTCTGCTTCAGGAATTACATCAATTCCTAGTGGTGATGGAACCACCACAACTCTGCTTTGGCCATTGTATGTGTTGTTCATGACTCCGCTCATCATTGAACAGATCAAAGAAGGCCAAATGCGCAAGACTTCAACATGTAGCCAGTTTGAACATTTGGATGGGCAAATTTCAAGTTTCAACTATCATAATTCACAAAAAAAATCCCATGACCAGTTATGACCTCACAAGCCACGAGGGTTTCAAGCAGACTTCAATACCCCTTGACATCAAACCGTATACCCACTTACTGTAAAACACGATCAGGGAAAACTACTAGCAGACCTCAACTTATCATAGTGCAATAAGGGAGCACAAGCAGGTAAGCCAACATTCAACAACTAGGTCCATCATAATAGCTCTTTTGCCCTTAGAAACTTGGATGCTATGACTCCAGTCTTGAGAGGCCTAACACATGGAATATCAGGAATGAGAATCGAAGAAAGTTGTACAGGAAACTAGTTAATAATACATTCAGAAGATAGCATAAAGGGAAATCATTTGTCACATCTTTTCGTACATAATCAACATAAGAGCCTGTTCCATGCAACTAAACTAATCTGCAATCTCTTTGGAATTAGTCACTATCAAATACTTTTACCACAAATAATGTGCCACGATAGTCACTCAAATTATTAACCATAAAAGAAGTGACTACCGTCGCCTGCCGCTCGATAAGTTGGCCTCTTGTGGCAACTGTTCCCTGAAGAGGATCCCCGGAATCCGATGCCACCGAGACACCATCTACCACTGGTGTTTCTTGTCACGCCCCGATCCTCAGGCACGCGCACATCCCTTAGCTTTGGTCGATTTTAAATTGCGATATTCCAGGACTATGTATCGCCGACCCTTTCATTTATATATGCACATGCGGAAGCTTATAAAATCCCTGACAATAAAGCAATGGGATATACAAGTAGGACTAGGAAATTGGACCTGAAAACCAACACCCTTATGCTCATATACAAGCCATACTAAGCGATTGGTTTCTACTCAAATTGATTCTATAACAATCGTCAACGGGATCCTACTGGGATCATCCTCGAGGTCCTCCTCCACGTACTCCTCTTCGGGTTCCTCAACGGGGATCTCCTCATCGATTCATGCTCCTTAGGCTCCTTATCCAGTCCCGAAATGGTTATTCAATAACCACCGAGACAACGTCTCAGCAAGTTCTACCCTCTAAGACCCGATTAGTAAACTAATGCACCTTAGGGCTGCCTATGCACAACATGAGTCAGAGGACGTACCTTAGCCTCAGATTCCACCTGCATATTAGAACAGATCGAATAGGCACGCAAGTAAGCACATCATAGATCGAAGCATCGATCTAATCGACTTAGTCGATTTCACATCAGGAAGACCACTCACGATCATCTCCCTTCAATCATTCAACTCACAACATCAAACCAAGGCAACGAATCACATCAAGACACTCTCAGATCGAATCATCGATCAATCGACCTAGTCGAATCATTTCTAGGTCATTCATCCAACACCAAGCAATTCCTTAGATTTAGTGGCTTTATGGTCCCACCCGACCCTCTCGAGATCTAGTGGCTTTACGGTCCCACCCGACCCTCTCAAGAACTAGTGGCTTTACGGTCCCACTCGACCCTCTCAAGAACTAGTGGCTTTACGGTCCCACCCGACCCTCTCAAGAACTAGTGGCTTTACGATCCCACCCGACCCTCTCAAGAACTAGTGGCTTTACGGTCCCACCCGACCCTTTTACGATGTCATACTCTGTCACCGAGCCACGTGCATTCTCCGGGAAGACATACCGAGTCTCCGAGCCACGTGCATTCTCTAAGGCTACATTTTCGCCAAGATGACATATTCAACCACCGAGCCACGTGTCTTTCCCACGTGACATTCCAATTCACTGGGGCCACGTGCATCCTCAAGGTGATTTACCACTTCACTTTCAATACTAACAACCGATTCTCGACCGATTCTCAATCACAAGGCCAAAATTGCCTTATTTAATAACATACATAAAAATGCACCATTAAATCAATTCGACACAAATTAAAGCTCAAATAAATAAACGGACTGCTCCACGACAATCAGCACGAAATTCCGGTCACTGGCCATCCCAGTTGAATTTCCGGAAAATAAATAATTAAATAATTAATTTCGAAAATTAAATAAATAAATACAATAAATTCAATTTAGCACCATACAAAGCTCAATTAAATAAACGGTCTGCGCCACGATCATCAGCATAAAATCCCGTCACTGGCCATCCCAGTTGAATTTCCAGGAAATAAATAATTAAATAATTAATTTCAAAAATTAATATTTAATTCCTAAAAATACTACTTAGGCCCGATTTGCTTAATTAACACCCGATAAGGGACGGGAAAAATCCCAAGAAGCATCCAATAAATACTACATGCAATTCTCTATCTAATTACACTAACCACACAACTAATATGCAAAGCAATTAACTAATAATCACTAATCAATTCTAATCTAACAACCTAATTACACTTAATTAACGCTAATCAACCTTTAAGAGTAATTAGCACACTAAGGAGGCATTAGTGAGTAAAACTCACACCAAAACGACGGGCTCGACGCGAGGATCAACTTTCCTCAAAGCGGGCCGAGCATCCGGCTCGGGAAGACGGCCAAAACGGGCCAAAACCCTCGCGATACCCATTTTCTGCACTCTCGTGCACCGCTGGTTGGGGCCGTTCCGGGGCCGATTGAGGCGGCCAAGGGTGGCTGAGGGCGAGGCGGAGCTCCGGCGGGGTAGATGGTGGCCGGAGGTGGTCGGCCGGCGGCCGTAGGTGGCCGAACAGGACTGAACAGGGGCGAAATAGGGGCTGGACAGAGGCGGTAGCTCGGCTGGACGAGGCGAACGGCTTTCGAGTGGGCGAGAGGGAGCCAAACGGCAACACGACGGCGAACGGCGGAGCGGCGGCGGCGTGCGGTCGAGCAGGCGGAGGTCGGTGGCGTCGCGCGTGCGGCGTTGGCTACTCCGGCGTCCGTCCCAGATCTGCTGGGATTCGGAGTCTTCAAGGCACATCGAAGAAGGAAAAGAGACGGCCGAACAGCAGGGGGAGAGGCGGAGGGCACGCGGCGGTCGACTCCGGCGCGACGGCGGTGATGGTGGCTCTGGTTCGAGCGACATGGCTGCTGCCCCTACTTCTATTTCATTCGAACCAGAGGAGGGAGAAGGGGTGGAGATGCGCGGACGGCAGCACGGCGACGGGCTTGGGTGTGCGAGCAGCTCCGGTGCTTGCGGGCGTGCGACGACGACGGCAAGAGGCGGCGACGGGCGGAGCTGCTTCGGCTTCTTCGGCTTCCATCGTGCCGAGCAACCGAAGAGGAAGAAGGGGGGGGATCCGTCGACGAAGGAGGAGAGAAGGGAGGAAGAAAACTCAATTTTTTCTTTCTTTTCTCTCACTCTCTCTTTCTCTCTCTTAGGTCAGCCGAACCAGCTGTCTCCCACTCCCTTTTCCTTGCCAAAATTGCCCCTTCTAGAAGAGTTTGGGTAATTTAAAATATTGGGTCTATGGGCATACGAATTTTGCCAAGTTTCCATTCCAATTGAGCCCTAATTCCTCTTGAATTGAATCAAATTGACCCCCATTAATTTATTCAATGCTTCAATTGAATATTCTCCTCATCTAATAGCTCGTCTCGCATCTCAATTTTGTATTCCATTTTAATCCTCGGCTCCAATTGCATAGAAATGACTTGATTAATTCAATTGAAATTAAGACCGAAAATTCTGGATGTCACAACTCTTCTCCTCTTATAAAAATTTCGTCCTCGAAATTTAAACCTTTACCAATCCATAAACGAAAGGTGGGGGCATTGTTGTCTCATCGAATTTCGCTTTTCCACGCTGGTCCTTCGGTCTCGCAGCGTTGTCTGACCCCTTTGACCAAGGAGATCATCTTGGTACACAAACTCTGCTCTTTCTGAATCAACTGAACTGAGCTTCTCACATAAGACCCTCTGTCATCCACATCTGATCTCTGTTTCTTGACTCCCTAATAAACTTTTGAATCTCAACGATTCAAACTTTCTGACAGTTCTGAGCAGCTTTTACTCTGACACTGATCTGACAACTGCAAATACTGATCACTGAGCTGACTCTGGACTTGCGATTTTCTGATTTCTGATTTCATCTCAACCGATTGAAATCCTGCACACTCTGCTTTGCACCGATTAAAAAGAAACTATCTAACTAATCTGCTGAAACTGGGAACCTCTGGTCAAGATCTGATATAACTCTGGCACTGATCTTGGCAACTGCAATCACTGACTACTGTACTGACCTTGGCCTGAAATCTTTATTCACTTTCTTTTCACCACTGAAATTCTGTACCCTCTGCTATACACTGCTTAATAAAGAATCCTCTGCAACTTTGCCAAATTTATAATCTCTGATTTAGATTCGAAATATAATTCATCCTCGGCACTCCATGCCAGCGAATTATCTGATGCATACACACTTTGGTATACCCACTCTATGACAAGATAGGATCTTCAATTTCTGAAATCGAATTTAGATTGGCGGTTAATTTCACTCCGACACGCTCTTATTGTGACCTAGGCTACTGGGTAGTGTTCAGAGCTTTTTAGGACAAATGACCCGTGGTCGATTTTCTTCGAGCCACAATAAACCCACTCGACACATTGGCGACTCTCGATTGTCATGAAAATCTCAAAGATTCATATACGGACATAGGGCGCCAAAATGATAGAAACATCAAATTAGTGCCGGTCGATGAGAATTTTCCAATTTAGTGGAGTCACCCACGATCGGTCATTCATCTCAGTCGAACCGATCTATCTTTGATTTCAAATCGATTTTATACTATGCCGCAATGATCTCTAAAGATGAGCATGGTCGAATTCTCAAGTCTATTTGCCTTAAGGTCCTTAATAACTCACCCAGCTAGTCTAGTTATCTCATGAGTGGCCAACTCAGAGAAAAACACTGTAATCGCGTCGATGAAATGCCCAATTTATCTAATCGAAATCAGAGTCCGAAATATGGATGCTACACACTCAAAACAAGATCTATCCGTACTGTATCAAAGTGGACCAACTCCATCTATTGATCAACCACTATTCTCAAATGGTATCAATAATCCCCTGAATCCTTAGTAAGCCTATCACAACGTTCCATTGTGATATATTTCTATTTCCACTTGGGACTCTCAAGTGATGGTAACAATTATCCCGGTTTGCATTACCGAGCTTCCACTTACTGACACTTTTGACACTCGCAACCTACTCAGCAATATCTATCTTCATATCAGCTTACTAATCTAGCTGATGCCGATTCTGCTTTACTTGCACCATCTGGTCAAGACTGCAATACTATAGTGAACTTCCGACAAGATCTTTTCCCTGAGTGCTACATTGTCAAGTGTATTCAATCACTCATGGAACCCAAACGTTCCATCTTCAAAAGTCTTAAAATCAGGTTCTTTCTTGCCAGTATCATCTTATAAGATCTCTAAACATCTCTGTCTGTCAACTAGGCGATGATTCCAACTTGAACATTTGGCTCAATTTGGAGGGCGGCTATAAAATTCAAGAGGTAGCCTACCTCAAATTTGAAAACCAAATTTCAAACCCTTTTTAAAATAAAGTCTATACTTTAGCCAGTCTATGCACAATTGAAGACTCTCGGCTCAACACATTAATGACTCTTTCGTTTCTCCAAGGTGATACCCGATATCGCTATTATAGTTCTACCAAAATTCTGATTCACGATACTGTTTCATGATCAACTTGTTGGGTCTCAACTGACGGAACAGTGATGCAATAATCTTCTCATGTTGTATCAATACGTACCCAGTCCTTTACAAGACACATCACTAAATACTTCATGCTTTTCAAAGCCAAATGAAGAGTTTAGCACAAGTACGATAGTCAGTTCTTACTTAAGCTTTGGAAACTATCATTGTACTTGTCTATGCTAATGAATTTCTCTTCTTTCTCAAGAGGTCATTCCTGCGATGATAGTGATACTAAAAATTCTTTCACAAACCTTCTGTAGTAATCTGTCCAATCCCCACAGCTTCTGATCTCTGACACTGATGTCAATCTCAATCCGCTAACAACTGATTTGATCTTGGCTTGGTCCACGAAGATTCTCTTACTTGTAACCACATGACTATTCTTAAGGGCTCTCGTGATCCTCATCACTTAATGAATACCCTATAATGTCACTATACCACACGATCACCATTGATCTAGATATTCTTTGAACACTCGATTTGTCAAGTCTATGACAATGGCTGGAGCGTTCGATATATCAAATGGCTTTACATTATTCTCACAAGAGCTAAATCAAGTGTGAAATGTTATCTTCAGTCTAACCTCCTTCCTGGTTCTCAATTGACGATAACCTGTCCTCAAGTCAATCCTTGAAGACATTAACACTCTTTATTACAAGTCACCCAATTAAGTTGACAATGGTTGATGCATGATTGAAATGAACCATCTTCATTTCTCTTTCCACAAAACTGATGTTCCTTAAAGCGATGCACTAATATGCATAAATTCCTCATTCATCAATCCTCACATCTGCACCATTGGCTTTATTAATTCAGGCAACAGTAACCGGTAAGAAACTTTAGAGAATGGTTATGCTCTAGGTGCTAGCTTGATCGTAAACTCTATCTCACTTACTGACGATAGGCCTGATAATCTTTCTGGCAACACTTCCAGAAATTCTTGGACTACGAAGGAGTCCTCAATTTTCAATTCTTCAATCTGTCTTATTTTTGACAATCTTCAAGTAACCTAGGCAATCTCCGTCTAATCAAACGGATTGCCTCAAGTTACGAGGTTAAAGAAGTCGAGGACCCTTCTCGACTCTCAATAAAACTCAGCACTCCTACCTGCTCCCGGAATGAACTCGTTTACTCAAATATAACAATTCATCAACACAAGATGCTCCAGAGCCAATTCTTTCCACACTTGACTATAGAGTTGTAGACCAACAGCCATCGAGTGCAACTCTAGCCAGTGGTTCTTCTCCTACCACCTTAACACACATATTGAAATTCCACAACTTAATCTCTGAAACTCTGAGTCACCATTCTGCTAAAATTATTTCAAGACATCAATTCATTGGATAGAGCATAGTCAATTCTATTCCTATTTCTTTGCCATCTTAGTGGCATCTTATCTGCAATATCGGTATCAATGCTCCCTTGGACTCACACTGGTAGTTTTTCACCTGACAGCCATATTGACTACCATCATAGCACGTTTTAGCCATTCCCAAACACATGATTAATCCATGCCTTTCTTCCATGGAACAACATGTTTCATTTGCCTGAATACTGACCTTATTATTCCGCCCTTCCTATTGAGTGACACAGAATACTCTTCC